>CM076611.1:34142024-34742024 GCA_038502775.1 Hippodamia convergens | reverse complement strand
ATACACTAGTTCCTCTAAGAACATGCGAATAACAAAAATAGTCAATTTCGACCCAGATATGCTTAATATTATTAACCTTGAAAGTGGGTAACTCTAAAATCACATAAGACATCAGCTTTAAGAATTTGAGTGCTCGATTTTATTTCATTTCACAGAATAACACTTATCGATAAATCTCATATAAAATCGGATGAATTTACCTGAATATAAGCATTTCTTGAAAACTTTTATTTACATCAACTATTTATTTGTACTACCATTTCTTCCTAGTTTTCATTTATGTGGATCCATAAGTTTTACGAACTTTACATCCCTCTTTTCGACACCATAAGGCCCAATTTACGGAAATCATTGTTTCAGTCATATAATTGAGTGTTCAACATACAAGTAAACATATTTATTGCAAAACTCGATGTCCTTAAAATTACTCAACTTCGAAAGTCCCTACTTGGATCGACTTTATAAACTGAAAATGCAAATAAAACGGTTAATAGTAAAAGAGACATACTGGATTACTCTGAAGACCTGTTGCGTACATAAGTAGCAATATTCGATTCAGTGTAGTCAAGGATCTTTCTTTGGCACTGTCGGATATACTGCTGCTGTTTGTGATAAATCTTGAAGCATCCCTTCAGCAATATAAAGGTTATTCCGCCCAAAACTGTTTTATGGAAATTAGATTTGTAATTATCGTAAAAAAGTTTCCCGAAGATGTTAGCGATCGTTGGAAGCAACAAAGCACCGCAAAGGATTCTCGTTGCAGAAACTGGATTCGATATTGGGGGTAGATCGTTCTCTCTTGATGCTTCAGCGGGGCCAACATCAATTCTAAAATAAATTTAAAAGTATATAATTCACTCTCTAATGTATTCAATGTCTTACCTAAATGGCAGCACATGCTTAACCAGAGGAAAATGAGGTAAACTATTCCGAATAAAGTTGAGTACAGCATCTTCCCAGTTGATCATTTTTCCCAGAACAAGTGCAACAGGTATTGCTGGGAGTCCAATGAGAAGAATAAGAGGATCTGCTTGCTCCATAATAATCAGTCCTTCTTTCTGTCCAATAACCTTTTAAAAAGGTAATTAATCAATCAAAAAGTGCCATAATGTTTATTTGTGAAATATTGTACTTACTTGCATCACTGTGATAGCACCATATGTAACGGCGCACCAATATACAGCGCCTACGACGATTCCAGCAGCCAAGAAAGGACAGCCCTTATATATGAAACTATCTACTGTATCTAAAATTAAAACCAAAGTTCCCATATTGGGAAAGACTATAATATATTCAGTTTGACACTGAGGGCAAGTAACCTTCCCAACATTGCCCCCTTTTTGTTTCTCATCTACCCATCGTTGAAGACATGCTTGGTGCACCTAAAAAGCCCTTATCCGAATTATTAAGACAATTTATGGCGGGTATGTGATCATACCCATTTGGTGGTTCCTTTGCAGTTGCATGGTTGCACCCAAGCAGCCTCTCTGTCTTCTTCTTCAGTGGCAAAACAAACCCAACAATACCTCGAGGAATCCTTTTGACTTAATGGTACAACTGGGGCTTCGTTGTCTGGAGATGGCTGTGAATTTTGAGAATGTGTTTCGTTGTTCATGCTGAAATCAATTCATAACAAAAAATTTTGAAGTAAAATTGAGATTGGGATTCAACGTTCCAGATGTCAACGTGAAAATGTTATTGCATGAGCATGACGTTTGATTTAATTTTCGTTCCAGATTTTCGACAACAACTTTCGTTTTCGTTGGAAACGTCACTCACTTTCATCAAAAAGGAAAGTTGGTTCTTGTTCTCCCCTGCTCAGACTTAACCAACTTCAGAGATGAGTCATTTCGATCATGAAATGGATGTGTACTTACCTTTCACATCTGATCATTTTCGATTGGAACGGAAAATAAAAATATGGTCCCAATGCAGCGGAAACTTTAGTATGATATAGTTCTCTGGTCAACTATTCACGAACCATAAAGATGTTCATTGTCCAAAATCTCTGTTTGTATTAATGAAAAACGATGGTTTTAAATTTTTAAAGGAGATGAAAGTTGTATGAATTATTATTTTCTGTGTTCGGAATTCAAAAATCATGTCCAATATCAATCGACTTTCGGAATAAACTTTGAAACCATCCAACGATAAGATTACTACATCGTTATTTCGTATGAATAAGGATACACAAATATTGAGAGAACGAATTTTACTGAGAAAATTAGGATATTTATTCTTCAGAAAAACCATTTCGAAAATTTTTCCTTTCACATCCAGACATCTATCTTCATCAGAAAACAATAGCAAAAGGTAAAAAGTGCTATCGATACTATAAATTCCCAATGAAATTTCAAGAAAATTATTTTACACCCGACTTTCGAGAATTGAAAACTGTTGGGCGTCTATCGGAAAATCTGGGAAGTTGAAAAATGCTCTTGCATCGAAATTTCTTCTCATATAAAATTTTCACAAACAATACAAATGTTCGCTATGAAAAAAATTTATTGAAGCAAAGAAATATTACTAGCAACGTTTGGCAATGGAAGCATTACAGAACAAAGAAACGATTAATATAGGCACAAAATTTGTATATGGTTTCGAAGATTTTCTATTATCCAAACAAATTTTTGAAATGTATTCAATTTAATAATTGTAGGGTTTGTATTTTGTATGTATGTGATGATTTCAAATATACAGTGTTTTTCATTAATATGATTTGATTCAATACAACATCTCCATCAAAAAGCAAAACCCTACTTTTGATTTATTGATGTTTTTTTTTCTGAGCTCGACAATGTGATGAGAATGAGACATAAAATTCAAATTTCGCGCTCATTATGACAGTTTTCTGTACTGAAACAATTTGCGGTTTCAGCGCCATCTGTGTGACATGTACAAAACTAACTAATTTATGAAAGATTCACTGATACTCCAACAATTATTAATTATTTTGCTTATTTTTGGTGTATGTTCCTTCATATATTGAATTTAGAGTTATATCCAAATGATACAGAATGTTTGTAGATGAAAAACTCCATAGTTCAAACACATTGTTGTTAAATTTTTGGTTGTGTTTATGAACTACCTTCTATAGATAGTAGAAAATTATTAAGTTTTAACTTTCCAATACAAAAATTAAAAAGTTTACAAGATGAACACGTTTCAAACATTCGGAATTGGAAAATCTACTAGAAGAGGAATCAGAAAATGTAATAAATGTGGCATCTACAACGGAACCAAGAGTATAGCTTGCAAGAATAAAGAATGCGATATGATATTCAAAGATTCGTCTGGGAAGAAAAAATCTGTTTCTGATGCCGTTCAGTTGATTACAATGAATGTACGCAAACTATACTCGGTTAGAATCTCTGAACATGGATTAGATAACAGAGGTTTCGTTCAATTGCCCTCAATACACTCATTGAATATAAATAACAGCAATCAGTTCAATGAAGTTGCCTTATGTTTCGTGGATAATTGCCCAAGGCTCCTTCAAAATTCATTTTTGTCGACTTCATTCTATTCGTGTCAACACATATCTGCCTCTGTAAAAAGCCATAGTATCGCTTCTCCTTTGCCAGTAAAATTAGATTCAATTTTGAAACTGAAAGCTCCGAAGGAAATTAAAGAAAAATTGTGGATATTAGCAAACGAAAACGATATACCTCTAGTTCAGAGAGTTTCGAAAAATGTCATGGCTATAAGATGTCAGGTCACACCTAAGCATCCCTTGGGATATCTACATTTCACAATTAGTAGAGACAGAAACAATGACAAGTTGGGTAAATATTTTTGCGATTGTTCAGAAACAGGTGAGTAAACATTACTTTTGAGTAACGAAATCAAATTTAAAACAGTTTGAACTTTGTTTCAGTTCATATTTACAAATGCATACATTTTTATTTGTGTGTATGTGCGTTAGCAGGTGAACCTAAATATGCTCAAGAATTCAAGAGCTTCATCAACTTGGAAATAGAAGGTATGGAAAATTCAAAAAGGTATCATTTTTGATTGGGTAGATCAAAGTTCCTTCGTCTATAAGAAATGTAAAATGTTCAAAAATTTATTGAGAAAAAAAATACAGTAAAACATGTATATCGAACTTGAACTACCCTTTTCTCATACATGAATGATTGCTACATTTTGAAAAAGCTCAAATTAATTATTTATTCATCAATTCAAAGACAGAACTACAAATAATATAATTACCAACCCAAAACTTGAAATCGACTGTGCGAAAATTCTTACTGCGAAAATCAAATCGAAATGTTCCATCGTGAGTACTGTGGATCTTTGCTTCGTCGTTTTTGCATGATTATTTTCAATTAATAATTATGTGGATTTCTCACTAATATCATAACAGTAATAAAAAAAATTTAAGCTTTCGTTTGCAAGCAAGATTAATTTCTTTACATCTAATCTTTCTTAGTGCAATGGAGATTTATCTTGCAATTCTAGTGTTCTCACATTCTTCAGGTTCTTTTTATGGAACTTTGAAAATTTTTTAGGTTGAAACACATGTCAAAACAAATCGAAGTAAAAAGAGAAGAGAAAGTACTACTCATCCTATTATTCGCAGGAAGATTTGGCCAAAAATATACCCAATCCAAATAAATATAATGAATAATTGCAGAGAGGGTAACAATGAAGAATCGAATCCGATTTGGACGTTTGATAATTGGCTATCTTTTGTTGTTGAGTCCATGAATAAACTCATGACTTTTGAAAATGCTGGTATAGTCAATAATTTGGTATATAATATTCCATGGGTAAGTGAAAGATACTCGGATCTTCTAATGAGCTCAAAATAATCTGGTTTTTTTCAAATTCTAGCATTTTTATCGAGCATTTAGGAGTAAAATACCATCAATGTATATTGTGCAAGTCCAGTCGCCTTTGAATTATGAAGTCTTGCACATTATGAATATCAGTCATGTTAAGGAAATATTTCATAACTCCAAGGTACCTTAAAATTGTGGATTGTTCCATTTAAAACCTGAGTAATAACTGTAAATTCACTTTCAGGTGAAATTAAGAGTATCTAAGAGGTTCGTTCTGTCAGAAAATTCAGTCTATGTGGAAATAGACGAGAACAAAGAATTATCTGAGGAAATTATGCCACATTTCATCTATTTCCTAAACGTTGGTGAGCTTACGGTGGACGACAGTGATAACACCAACAATTTTTTCACCATCGAATGGATACAAAATTTCGAAAATGTAGGAATTGGACAACTGAAGCTGCAGTACAAATATGGCCGCAAATGCTTGTGAAATGACAACTCGAGTTTTTAGCAATTCTGTTTTCAAACAAGTTTATCATTTGCAAATTTCCTCAAAAATGGTTAGTTCAAGATTATTGCATTATCTAAACTCACCTCCTGTCATTTATAAATGTCAATTGAATGACAGAATAAATTTTGATGTTCTGAAAAATTGATGTTGACATTTTCAATTATATTGCCACAATAAAGAATGGAAGAAGAAACTGATCCATCTGAATTATTGAATAAAAGGGAAATCTTGAACAACATCCTCATGATATCTGAATTAGCTATAGATCTACAGCAAAGGTGTTCTTCCGGAGAAAAATACATTTCTTACTTGAAAGCTTCCTTCGATAGAGCCAATAGGACTGTACACACTTTGAACGAACTGTCGAAAAATGCACTGGAGAAAGCTAAGAAATTAGCAATTTGTACCCTACAAGGAATCAGCCATAACGACCCCATCTACCAAGAGTATGAGAAAATTCTAGAGCTCATCGACAAGCAGTCTACAGAGTTCGAATCTCCCCAAAATCTCGAACCACCGTGGGGTTCAGACCTTCGGAGAATTCCTGATAGTATGGTCTTTTTTCCTGTGCAGCGATTAAATTGATCGAAATTGCTCAAATTTAAAATTCATTTTCAGTTAAAAAAACGTATGATCTCCCAACAACCAGTAGCCTGAGAAGCGTGAAATCCGACGTGGACGAAAAATATCCCGAGAACTTATCCAAGGAATCGTTGATCGATCTAAACAACGTTGTAAACTTACCTCCGGTCCCTGAAGACATTTTCACGAGTTTTTCCGGAAAACCGACCAGATCAGCGAGCCTTTCTTCCTTGAAGAGTATTCGGAAAGTTAAATTGTTCCTTCAAAAAGCCGAGAGTTCAGAAGAAGACGATAACAGTTCGGAAAATGAAGATCACGATTTCTCTAAACTTGTTTATGTATGTTGTTCGTGATCGTTTTCTTTTTCATCAAAATTTATAATTTCAGGGTGATAATGAGGAACTGGTTAAAGGACCCCACAGTCCGTCCAAAAAGTTGCTTCTAGGAAATATTAAAGAAGAAGCTCAAGATTGACAATATATTAACAAAGATGTTCGAAACAAAGTTGATACTTACAGAAGTAAATGTGATCAAAATGAATCATTAAAAACGATATTGTTACAAAAGTTCTCAGTCGAATGCCTCTGCGTTCTTGGTACAGACTTAATGCATTTGTATAACAGAAAGACAACTAATAAAAATAAGGAATAAAGGGACGTACCAAAACCGAAAATTTCAGATAAAACCACACCGAACAAGAAATATACGATAAATTTATAACTCGCTAACTTTCTCAAGCTGACTCGAGGTGGCAATCTTTTTGGTACCCTTGGTGATCCCTCTCTCGTCTTATCGTAGCTGAAAACTGTGATAGGTTCACATAATAACTGTCTTACTAACCTTCCCTTAAACGAAGGCTCGTAATAAAGACGTTGAAGAACTGGTCCGAACTAAAAAAAATTTATAAATATAAATTCAAACTTCTTCTCCTTGCATACACATAACTATGAGAATATAAGATTTAAAGTTTAAATTGAAAAAGATAAAGGAACGAAAAAGTTATACTTACTTGTGTGTTTATGTTAACCGCGAAATGATAAAGTAAACGAACCAAAAATGCATTTTCCGTTGACATTATCGGTTGCAAATCTGGATCACCATCATACTTTATTCTATTTCTCCTTTCCCTCACTTTCGATGGAGTCAAAAACCTGAGATCATCGGAAGCGTTGAAAGTTTTGTTCATACTGCTGCTACAATCTGGTTCTTGCTCTTTCAACTGAAAGAACGCAATATAACTATTCACTATTTTTGCATGAAAAGGACCTTTGATTCGTTGACTTTGAAATAAAATAAAAAGTAAATAAAAGAAAATAAAAATAAATGAAAGAAAATAAGAATTCATAAAAGAAACTGAAAATAAATGAAAGAAAGTAAAAATAAAGGAAAATAAAAAGAAAATAAAAATGAATAAAAGAAAATAAAAAATAAGGGATAATAATAAATAAATGAGAAATAATAAAAATAAATTAAAAAAATAAAAAATAAAGGAAAGTAAAAAAATGAAAGAAAAAATAAATGAAAGAAAATAAAAAATAAAGGAAAATGAAAAAAAATTTAAAATAAATAAAAGAAAATAAAAATAAATAAAAGAAAATAAAAAATAAAGGAAAATAAAAAGAAAATGAAAAATAAATAAAAGAAAAAAAATAAATAAAAGTAAATGAAAAATAAAATAAAAATTAAATAGAAATAAAAAATTCGTAAAATTACTGATATACTTACTTCACCAATTTCAAACATTTCCACCAGATTTTGAAGGGAGAATTCGAGGTAGGAAGTCACTTTCATCCTTTCGGCCAGCGTGAATTCATCGTTCGTATTATTCGAATCGAGGAGAGATTTGAAGAACCCCCAAACTCCAGCGTATTGCTTTGCTTGCTCTTGCTGTTTGACACATATAATGTCTTGAGCGACAGTTATTGATCGTGAAATGTGGTGGGAAACATCGTAAACCTAGAAATCATATTTTAAACTACACCCTAGGTAATAGTGATAGTAATAATGAATCAACTAAGCCTTGCGGTTATCAACTTCAACGTAGTGAAGGTTAAACCATGTCTTAGGCTCATAATAAAAGTTAGGTTAGGTAAGGTTAGGTTAGTTATCGACTATAACGTAGTTAATGGTTAAAATATGTCTTACTTCTTGCGCTGGCGGTTTGGTGAACAAAGGCTTATAATAAAAGTTGGGTCCCTCCAATTCATAGATCTTCTGCCTCAATATGCAAGCCCACTTCTTGTCTCCGTGAAAATAACTGTTGCAAAAGACGCTCGTGTTGGTAGTGTCAGGAGTGAACAGTTGTTTGCTGTTACATTCGTAAGTGTTGTTTGGTGCTGTAATATTCGTCGACCACATACTTGTGTGTATCAGGGGGGGCAAAACGTTAGACCATTGCGAGTTATAGCCATGGGAAGGTGAACTGTTGTTTTCAACGCAACGTTCAACTTCTTTTAGTAGATCGGCTAGATTCGGCTGATTGAATACCTTGAAAAGATCGATAATGGTATAAAAAAACATTCGAGTTTCAAGTTTCTTACCTTAGTGATTCTGTACAACATGATGGCCATTTTTGGGCTGATTAAGTCGACGCGAGTAAATCTTGGCAGAAGTTGTTGAAATATAACGATATAGGCTAGTAAATTATCTACTATGAACGGCAACCATTCTCTTTCAACGGGAGTGTTTTGGGATAGAGCAACATCCTCAACGTCTGGGTTTGTTTGTTTGAGATTACTGAAAAAAAAAATTACAAATTTAAAAATTCAGTTTTTGGTGAACGATATTGAGTCAAACTTACAGATGCTTATTCAAACTATCCGGTGGATACCTCCAAGGTTGAATATAGGTCAACCATAATTCCAAAACGAGCCTGAAAGAGCCATCCAAAGGCCATCGATGGATGAGATTCCTGATGAAAACATAGAATTTCCCTTGAACCATTGGTATTGTTATTTTCTTGAGTTCCCCCAAGTGAGTGTCATCTGCTTTAGCGCTAGTTGAGAAAGCGTGTATCTGCTTTATGAAAACTCTCACGATTCTCATGTATTCCCCAGACGGGAGCTCATTATAATGAAGTCGGGGCTGAATTAAATAATTAAAAAACTTTTATCATGAATAACTTGAAATATAGCTAACAAAGATATATTACTTTACCATTGCCTGCGGATTATTGAATGAACTATTCAAATTCTGCATGGGCTGATTAATCTGATCGTTATTCAACCACAAATCTATAAATACTGTCAAAACTGTTTCGCTCCTCCATATTTCATTTCTTGGATGCTTGTCCAGATTTTGGTGAAACGTATAATCCTCTGTTTTGTTCCAAACAGATGGAGATATTAGAGAGGGAACATAGTGTGGTCTAAAACGAAAACAAGGATTAGAATCAGAGGGAGCCCCAGTACGATTTAAGTTACCTATGAATTTGTGGCATAGCTTGAAAAGGATTCTTACCATTGTAATTTATCAATGGTAATATTGGAGTCTTTGGATCAGTGGGTAGAAAATGTAAAATATAATCACAACATAGAACATAATAAACTGTATTCCAAGAATAATTAACATTCACTGGAGTCTTTTGATGCCAGGGGTTTATTAAGTAGTATGCGAAATGAAACATGTAATAATCAAAAGGATCTGAAAATTTAATATATATACATAACAATCTCCAATACTTTATTTTATCATCATTCAAACACTTACTTAAATTAAGTGATATTTGTTTGGATTGCGGGGAAATCTGTATGAGATCAGAGTAAAACGGATGATTGCATTCACTTTCTAAAATATTCCTCACTTTGAGCTGAAAATATTCTCATAAAAATTGTTTCCTTCTCTTACGTTCAGTTACTCACAGGTAAATAAGATACGGGAAAGTCATATTTTGCGGTCGTGTCTTTGAGAAGGGCGTATATACATTTGAAAAGGGGGCCGCAAGGCGATAAGAAATGGCGCAACTGTTTGAAGTTTTCCTCTAAGCAATCTGGGGTGTTTCGAAGACCCCAGCCAGGCGTATCCCCTTGGGGACCGAAGATATTGTCTATGAGGAATGGAAATAAACCTTGCTGCTCTAAGAGACTAGACCTGTCCAACAAAACAGTTAACTCGGCACATCGAGTGGTGATAGGTAGTGTAAATGCATTTGATACACGATTCTGAAAACAGAAATTGTGAATTTTTCATAAAATCAATCAGGATTCATGGAATATACTTACGAAAAAATTATCAGATCCTTTAACTTGCATTTTCTTTTTACTGCTCCTCTATAATATAATAAAATTCGGCTCCACTTTGTTTTCTACAAAATTGTTTTTTTTTTCAGGTTATGTTCTGATCCGTAAACAGAAAATATACAATAAGTTAGCGCTATAATAAATTGTTTGGAGATACTTTCATGAAAATTCAAATCCTACGTATTTTTCAGAAAGATTCATTCTGAACAAAGCAAATAAATTACAAAACCTAATCCTGATGACTTGAGAAGAAGAAGAAGAACTCGTCAGTAGTTGTGGTACCAATTCGAAATTACAAGAAGGTTCGTTATAACGTTACTAATTTCCAAAATTGTTGATAGCATTGGTATGTTTTTGTTATTTGTATATTTTTTTCAAAGGTACTTTGAGCTGTTTACAAGGGAATCCAAATTTTCACTTCCAGAAAAACCTAACCAAAAGTCCATAGGCGTAGACAGCTGAAGGACGTGGTGGCTATTTATTTCACAATAAATGTTTGATCCTGTAGTTGTGATAGAATATAAATTCAGAAGAGTTAATTGGTGTTTGCAATATTCGTGAATATTGATTGATTGTAAATGATTAAAGTTGGAGTTTCCTGTTTTTCGAGCAGAAAAACGTTTCGAAATCGAAATGTCAACGATAACCTATTCGAGAGACATTTCGACAAAATTACAAAATGTCTAAACGTTCAAAAAAAACCAATAAACATCCCGCCAATTCGTTGTTACTACCTGATATAACTGTGAAACCCCTGAACCGTGAAGGAGCGTCCAAATTGAAAGCGAGCAATTCAGAGAACAATCTGAAGAAAAGCAAGCCGTTAAAACCATCACTCTCAATAAAATCTTGGAGTGTCAATCAGAAATATGCCAAGACCAAAACTGCGAATAACTTAGATGAAGATCACCTCAATAATTTTCAGGATTTGAACATAAATAACGAGTCGGATGATTACGACTGCTCTTCCAATTTGTTGAGGGCCAAGGACAGTTTGGAAAACTTGATTAAAACTGAGAGATTCTTGGATAACACAGAGTTGAACATTGGATGCCCGTCTACATCATCTTCCCCTGAAACTATATCTCCCCGTTCACTCCCTGCGTTGAATGAGGGCGCCAAATCTACGGTGGCGTCGAAATCCTCAGCATGGGAATCAAATGAGAAGATGACGAAATGTCGAAGGACTAAAGAAAGGAAAAAAAAAGGAGCGAAAGCAATGGACGTCAAAATACCGAAATCCGACAATAACAACAGAGATTTTAAATCTGGAGACGACGAAAAAGCTGCGACAACTCCATCTACCAGCAATTTGTTGAGCGATAATTTCGCTTATGTAGCTTACGAGCCAAAAACCAGTCGTTCTGTTGTTTTCACCAACGAAGTGATGGTGGTGTACTTCAATGGCGAACACGTGGTCAGCGAGTCGAAAGAGCCTCTGAAAAAGGAACTGGAACAGCAAGTCAGGAACAAAGAGATGAGAAAAGGACATCTCCTCTACAATTAACACTTTGTACCTTGCCAGCATGTCCTCATTTGTGAGCAGTATTTTCAAAAAATGCGTTTTGATGCATTCGTGTTGTAACCTAGGTTAACATCGATGTTTTCGTCAGGACTTTGAATCCTGCCCATAGAGGGTCGTGTAAGTTAACCCAGGTTACAAAACCTATGCAACAAAACCCAATAATTCGCCAATATCCTTTCCATTGGTACAAATTAAGAATACAGTTACGTCTAAATTGAAATAGTATTTTTCGTTCCTTTGTATGAATTTTGTATTTAATGTCATATTTAAGACTCCTGTTTTATCGACACTGTGGAATATCTGAATTATTCAATAAAATTCAACGTTAGAAGAAATTGAATGAGTTCATAAGGCGCCAGTTGGGTGATATTTGCGATTGAATTTTTTTCGAAATTATATCCAAAAAAAAAATTTTTTTTTCCAACCTACTTTAACTCGCGTCATATAATTGACTAAATCGAGGTCGCTGATTACGAATATGCAATTTGATTTTTTGTAAATCTAGTATTTCAAGAAATAAATTACGTTTTTCGGAAAATTTTACGAAAATTGGTCAACTTTGAGGTGCTGTACCGGCCTGAAAAAAGATACTGTAGCAATGCTATATTTTTTTTCTTGTAGATTGATTCTTCAAGAATGAATAGATCCAATTTTTATTGCCCTAAACCGACTAGTTTGAATTTTATGAATTTTTCTGCGAAGGTCCAAAATTTCGGATTTTACATCGACTATAACCTTAAAAATAATTTTTGAAAAAAATATTTGTTTGCATATTCGTAATCTACGCCTTCAAATTGAGAGGAAGTATGAATTTGGTTTCGATCCGAGCAAAAAAAATTTTTGTCCAAAAATCGATATTTTTCCATGCATATGTATGGAAAATTTGCCGAAATTTCAATTTTCTCTGATCGCCACCAAAATTTACTCACTTATTAAATCGAGGGCGTAGATTAAGAATATCCGAACAGATTTTATTTTTAACCATTATTTTTTGAGTTATGGTCGATGGAAAATCGGAAATTTTGGACCTTTTCGGAAAAATTTTAAAAATCCAAATTAGTCTCGATAGGAAAATGAAAATTGGTACTATGTATTCTTGAAGAATCAACCCATGGGTTAAAAAGTCAATATTCATATAGTATCATTTTTCAGGCTGATACAACACTACAAAGTTGACCAATTTTTGTGAAATTTTCCAAAAAAAGTTATTTATTTCTTAAAATTCCGACTTTACAAAAGAGTAATATGACACAACAAATTCAATTTGATCAAAATAATCAGAAAAAAGACTCAATACATCGATACTTAAGAAAAATTTTTTCTATCAATTGATATGAAGTGGTTTTTCTAAGGCAATAATGAAATTTGCATTATCATATGGCACTCTCTCCAGTGATGAACAGAAATTCGTCGAAGTGAAACAGCAAGACTTGAGACACTTAATTTATTTCGTAAAAGTTAAATATATGTTACATATAAATAAAATGGAACATACCAGACACTGAAAAATCCACACAAAACTATCACAAAATAAAAACACATAAAAATAAGACTATAATTGTTATCACAAATAGTTTAAAAAAGAGATTTTCATTGTTTCAACTCATCAGCATCGATAATTTCAAAATCATCTTCACTAGTGCTACTATCTATAGAAATATCTTTTTTTTCCGTACTTTGCATGCTTGTCATCGCATTACTTAAAAAATTCGGTAATTGGAAGCCACTGGTCGAAGTTACATAATCTACGATGTTATGTACCAGCCCCCTGGATTCTGGAAGAGTCTTGTTTTGGGTGTCTTCGAAATGCAAACCTTCCTCGAAATTACCCTCTTCATCAGACGAGTTCTCCCTGCTAAATTGAGATTCTTTGAAGCGCAAATCATTCAATTCGGACTCGGAATCGCTGGATAATTCGGCAAGACTGGGAGAAAGTTCGTCGTTTTGAGACGGATTGATTGGAATCAAGTCTTCTTCCAAAATTTCATGATTGTCTTCAGCATCAAGGAAAGATGGCATAGAGGTTATTCCACTGATGAGGGAACTGGTGATAGAATCTGGAAAAGAATTAAAATGTTATTGAAAATGCATCAAGCATAATATGCTGGTCTGGAGATTTTGAAATAAATCAATACCTGCAGTCCTATCTGTATCCAAACTTTCTATATCTTCATTGTCATCTGCCCTATTTTCATAATTTATTGGAGGAGGTAATAAATCATCTTCTTGAAGATTCCCTAAAATTCAAGATTTAAAATGGAGAAAAGCAAATGGATTCATTGAATTACCTTGAATTCTTCTCAGAAAAATTACAAAGTCCCTCACTTTCTCATCAAAATCAGGTGGCATATTGGCATACAGCAATGGTATGAAGAACATTGCCCATAAAAATATGAAACACATCATGATTCCAGAAAAAATCGTAGCAGTATAAGTCAATATAAGAAAGAAAACAGACATCAGAAAACAAAACTGCAAAATAGAATGTGGATATACTTAGATAAGCGTATTGATATTGTAGTTACCTCTAGTGGATACTCCTGTCTAAAAAGAGAAAAATCAGATACAATTTCATTGTAAATTCTCCTGTATCTAGGAGGTGGCGATTCAGCTCTTGGTTTAGATCCAATGAAATAATCGTAAACAAAATTGATTAAAATAAAAAAGGAAATTATGGTCAATGTTGAAAATCTAAAATATGCTATCATCCTAGAAAATTTGTAATAATTAGAAAGGGGAATTTCAGGAATTCATAAATTATAATTACCATAAGAACTGATTCAATATAAAAAAAATAATTAAAGTGTAAATAGGATGTTCCCAGCTGAGAATTTTGCCAAACTCTCCCATAACACCTATATCTTCTTGATCCACAAAAAGATATAATTCGCTTTTGATACGACGCAATTTATTCCGTAAGTTTTCCATTTTGAAGGTTGAATGCGAATTCTAATACAATCGAATTGAAGCGATATCAATGAACGGCACTAAAACATTTCATTAAAAATATTTTCCGTCTATAAATTCAACTAATGCACGTGTGGAAATATGAAGCTAGTTAGTGGGTGAGCGTACATTCGCATCAAAATAACAACATGACAAAGAAACAACAATTCATCCCCAGCTTAAACTTAACCACACTTTTGATGTCACAGAGAAAAATTGAAGGTCATCTTCATCGAATTTCAATTCTCTTTTCGCCAATGACAGTTCAACGAGAACTTCATGAAAAGTTATCGAAAAACAAACAACAGGTTTCAGTTACAAACTTTACTTCATTACATCCCACTAGACATTATTATAGAAACTTAATACGATTTTATAGACAGCTACCTAACAACGAGGCCTTGCAGTGTAGGGTATTCCGCAAGGGGGACAAGGACATGGGGGTACAGGGTTACACCAGACTCTTTTGTAGCACTCCACCGGATACAGGATGTAAGGCTGGGGGCAGCAAGGCACTGGAACTGGAGGCACGGGACATTTAGGAGGCGGTGGACACGGGCAAACGGATACTGGAACACATCCCTTTATGGCGGCACATGGCGGACAAAACGGAGTTAGGCAGGGACAGGGGCAGCAGGACATGTTTTTCACGAAAATTTAGCGATTTTTACCGAAAAATTCATTCACGTCTGACTTGACTCGACGTATTTGATGTTTGTTTTGTTGTTGTCATGGCAAAATACGTTGGTCTGCTAGACGCCTGCGATGTTTTTTCTTTAGTTTTCTGTGGTTTCTAGTTTCTATGAAAAATTGAGTTATTTCGAAATAATTGACAAATTCAACTTTAAATTCATGAAGATTTATGATACGAGATATCGAGTCAACATTTCAATTATTGATGAGCCATACTAAAAGTAATTTTCCAAACAACAACCATATATTCAATAAAAATTTATCAAATTAAATATTGCATAAAAACATTCTTTACACATCTCATTATGAACTTGTCTCACTGGCAACCTCACTTTCCTCTGATGCTACGCTAGGTTTGGTTGACGGTTGCATGTTTATTCTTTTCGGCAAGATCATTTCGAAGGCCTCTTTGAAACTCTTACCTTCAGTCACCCTCAATAAAATTTCAAAGACTGAAAGAAAAAGTTGGGTAAGAGAGTGAAAGCAAAAAATCTGACAAACTACTTGGTAGGTATATGAGGAAGAATTTTAAACGATAATTACCTTGATTAATTGTAAAAACTTTTCGATGTTTCATCCAGAAATATTCGCTTATGGGTAACTGTCCATGAGCTATTCCTTGTTCTAACGCTTTTTTATAACATATACCCTGTAAAAAATTTACTCAAATATACTCGAAACAATTCAACCCTACTTTTAATAAAACAAATTGACGATAGAATTTTTCTTCAATTGTTTGTTATCTAGCTTCATTCTGATGAGGTTAATTCAACTTACTTTATGGAAGTTATGATCCACAAGACCTCCAATGATATACACTTTGTCCGATTCCAATTTACTGATTATATTATCACTCTCACTCGTAAGGTATACAAGTTTATCTTTTGGAAAGACGTCCATATAATCTTCACTATGGAAATTTAAATCCCAATTTTCATAACCATGATGTTTGCTCATTTCACTCTTACTTCTACCATTGAAACTGGTAAGATGTAATTGCAACGGTTCTTTTGCTCTTCGGTTTTCGGTATAAACTCTTAAAATTTGTTTAATAGTTTTTGCCATATCCTAAAACATTCCAAATGCTTGAAACTTTCACTGGAAAAGGATCTATGTGTCTTTCTCATTGATCCATAATCTATTAATGTATCTTTAGAGAAGTTTATGTAGTACCTTATCTATCATCAAATGATCAAAACTGAGGTCTAAACAGATATTTATTTTACAAGGACTATCTGCCATTTTCATTCGTTTAAGTTCTTTTCTACTGGGTCCTAAATCAATATTGTTTAACTTGGCATGCACTCTTTTTTCCTTTAACTTTAATCTTTCCTTTGCTCTTTTTTCTTTTTTAACTTCTTGCCACTTCAACATTTTCATATATTTTTTTGATTGCCTTTTAGTCAATTTAGAAATTTCCACGCCATTGAAGAGCTCCGGTTGTTTCACATTTATAACGTTTGAAGATTCAGATTCATTCTCGGTTTTAATATCATGTTCGCACTCGTTTTCTGTACCTTTCATTAGCCCTACATCCATACAAGGCTTTTTTTCCAAGTTAGAATTGTCCGAATTGTCGTCATGCATGAGTCTTTTGAGGCTCTCTTCTTCGCTCTTGGTCATTTCTATAATATATTATTATTTTAACAATAAACTGAAAAATTCAAAATCAATATTTTTTTAACCTCACTTTGCTTACTATTTTGATTTGTTAATATGTTAGGTTAGAATTTGCCAAAAAATCTACGTCATAAATTTTGTTTTCTTCTTTCATATATTCATATATACGAATGAATAATTTTGCTTCAGAGGAGAATTTCATTTCAGAACATTATAATAAGAAATATGAATAATAATACAGAAAAAAATAAAAAAAGATTCAAGACTGATTTTATTTTAACCATACAGACTCGATTTCCTTTGAAATAAACATAGAAAAATATACATGTTTGTTTACTAAATTTTAATTGTCTTTTCTTCAACGTTTTTTACAAATTTCGGAGTAAATTATACTTTTCAATTAATTATGAATGAAAATGCAGTCAAGGTTTATCGGTAGAGTAAGCGTTTTTCATTTTTTGAAAATCTTTTTATTATTTATCTAAATAGAACAAGTTTAATCAAGATATTAAAATTATTCGCGAGATTTCAATTTGTTTAACGGTGGAATACAAGGCAGTCGTTTGTTTGATTTGCTTTATCATGTTAGAGCGGGAAAAATATAAACTGTCATTAACCTCAATTCCTAATGTCTGGACAGAATCAAAGTATGTTATCCAAAACATTAGAAATAATTGGCAATAACAAAGTAAAATAATTTTCGAAAAATATTGAAATTAAAAAGAGGGAGTGTTAATAATATTTGAAATAGTTCCATATAGTTATTATTCAGGACTGGAGAGAGGATCCGTATATTTCGAGAATGAAGTAGAATTCCGAGTTTTAAGCAGTAATGACCTCTAATTTGAAGAAATCTCCATCAAAAATAGAACCTATGGATACCACATTGAATTCTAATCAATCATTGTTTATGGATGAATCTAGTGAAGACTTGGAGAACTATATAAATACTCCATTATCCAAAAGCTCCCCTGCTATTGGCGACCAGAACTCTTATTTAGAAGAAGATTTAGAATTAGAATGTTCAAAAATGAATTCCCTCAGTAAAAATATCAAAGGAAAATTTCATAAACCTTCTACAGCCTCCAAAAAAAATAAGTTCTTCAAGAGTAAATCATTAGAAGAAAAAAGGATAGTTAATTCTAATGAGATACCTGTGATAAATGAAGCCATGAAAAAAATTCTGAAGGAAACGCCGTTTAAACCACATTTAAAACATTCTCCCAAAGCATTGAAGACATACTCAAACAAGCACAAAGATAAACCTCCTGTTGTAGAAAGTTTTGGTCTACCTGATGAGCCCTTTGTATCACTGGATACCTCTCAATCATCAGAATTAAACACAATCAATTTAGAGGTAAAGACTGGAGAAGATAGCCTAGATGCATCTCTCATGTTTGATCCATGGATACCCCCAAATCCTGAAGAATGTACAGAAATTAATATCAATGAAGGCTTCAGACAAAAGTCCTCTACTACATTGAATCTGTCTTTTGGGGAACAGAACCTAGAAAGTGAGGTTAGAGAAGGTTTTAATTTTGAGGAAGATGCTTCAGTAAGTCAGCTTTTCATTTTTGTACTAAAGATAAATTGAATGACACTTGAAACCATAAAATTCCAATGAGATATTGAAGGATCAATTTAATTTACTCTCCAATGTAATTTCTTTATTATCAAAACAATATAATATTTGTCTCAGGCTCTTGTATGGTGGGCATATTTGTAAATATTATTTAGATGGATTCTTTATAATTGTAACTCAGAATTTTGCTTTTTACAGTTTCAGATTCAGGATGCAGCAGGATCTTCGGATCTAAGAACCAACAGAAATCCTATAGTTCGTTTGGAACATTTCAATTTGAATGACATCGAGTTGTTTCAATCTAATCATTTGTCACCTCTGAAAAATCGAAAACAGTTACTCTTCGAGCGTTGGAAGAAATTCAGTTCCAATTTGAAGGACCCAAAGTTGTCTGATAACAAGAAAAATCAAATAGCGAAGCCACAAATTAAATCTTCAAAATTCGATAGCAACAAGCAAAATCCGAGAAGATCTACCCGTTCTTCTAATTGTTCATCAGGAAATATTGGTGATGCTGAAGATCTTCAATTCGATGCGAGTCAATGCTTAAAATCGTATGAAAAAATTCAGTACTCTTCAGGAAAAGTTGGACAAGATGAGGAAAAAACATCGGGAGAGAAAATTCAAAATTTGAATGTTTTACCGAGAAGATACACCAGAAGTGCTAGCCAAAGTGATGAAATGTGTTCTCTTAGTCTTAAGGACCCTCCTGAGACAAGCAAAAACGTTAAAGAAAACATTCCCAAAATCAGTCCTTTGAAAAGCCAAAGAGTTAGTTTTAATAAATGTAAAGTAAACGAAGTTAATATAAATAATTCTCCTGAAAAAGTGAATTCATCTTTTTCGAGGAATATCCGAACTTCTTTGAGGTCTTCTAACATACAAAAGGATGGTGTCTTGAAGGTTGATAACTCATCATTATTATCCTACTCGAAAACGGAAGAATCAGAAGAAAATAGTGAAAAAAAAATAAACCACCAAAATAGCATATCTACTGTTTTATTATCGAAAAAAATTAACCTACAACAGGAGGCCCATATTCCACCTGAAGCCGATACACCGACCAGAAAATCTAGAAGACTGAAGGTGAAGTCAGATGAAAATACTGATGACCCATCGGGACCAAAAAATATCGAAGTTTCAGAAAATTTAACATCTCACGAAAATGCAAGGAATAAAGCCGAATCTCATGTGAAAGAGAAAAGGTCAAGAGGTAGACCTTCTAAAAAGCCGATAATTGTCTTGGAGAGCAAAACAGACGCAAATCAAAATCCTAACGAAGCCTCAGAAGTCGCAAACGAAATATCAATTGAACTTTTGGGAACATCAAAAGAGGATGAGAACATGAAAATTGTCGCCTTGAATAATGTTGCAAAGTCGAATATTTCCCCTTCGAAAGGAGAAAATCAGAATTTCATCATACTCAGGAGTGAATCTTCCAAAAATCGAGAAAGTTGTGAAAATAAAATTGAAGCGAATACGAAAAAAAGTATCAATATTTCTCATAACAGCGGATTTCATTCTACGCCGAAAAATCGGAACTCTGTTGAAAATAAAAATAAAATTGAAACTCCTCAATTCAAATCGAAAACTGATGAAAATTTATCGAATCCAAATACGCCAATCACGAAAATCATTTCAACATCCAACAAAAACGAAAAAACTATAAATAATCACACCCCTCTGGACAAAACAGCTAACGGTGCCAATTCAACTGTAAAAGAGAAAAGGAAGAGGGGTAGGCCACCTAAAAAGGCAAAAACAGAGTTATTCGAACCTTTAGAGAAAGAGAAAGCAAACGAAGAAGTTAGAAAAAAAAATGAAACATCAGTTGCGTTCTCAAAAACAACAGAGGTGGATGGGGATATGGAAATTAGTGTCATGAATGATGTTGAAAAGTCAGATATTAGCCTGTCAAAAAGGCAAAAGAGAAGTGGCCCCCACATCCTTTTAAAAAATTCTGAAAACCAAATGACTAAGAATGTAACTCCCAACACTGAAGAAAGTTATGAAATCGAACCAAAACCAGTAATGGAAAAGCACATTCAGAAAAAAAATATCGAGCTGAAGTCCCCCAGATCGAATGGTAGCACAGAAAACGCATTAAATAAAAAAAATATTGAAGTAGAGGATGTTACCGTAAAGTCCAATGAAAATGAAGGAATTAATAGAGTTACTATTGATGACAACCAACAACCACAAGAAATTGTGAAAAGGCGTAGAGGAAGGTCTTCTAAAAAGACAAAAGCTGCGCTAGAAAACACAACAACATCAAGTAATGAAGAAACAAATCAAAAACCCGGAGCAGAAATTGAAAATGAAACATTTGAGTTGTCGACAACAGAAAAGAACGAAAAAGCAACGAATGATGTAATACCTCCAAGTGAATCTTCCAACAAGGAAGAAAACATAAATAATAAAATCGAAACAAATACGAAGAACGATGTTCCTCAAAATAATGACGTTGACCAAATAATTGAAAATAATATTGAGAAAGAAAACAAGATGGAATCTTCTCAATCCAAATCGCATTATGTAGAAAATTCACTCGACCCTGAAATATCCAAAAATGATGAAGTAACAGAAATTAATGAAAAAAACAGTGCTGACACAAATGATGTAATTCAATGTGAAATCAAGAAGCAAGCAAGTGTTGTTGTGGAAAATGCACCAGAGTTGTTAAAACCCTCAGAAAATGAAACTGCGATTCAGCAATCTAATGAAGCCACTGAAAAAATTGAGACAGAGCCCCAAAAAACCGAGGAGAATAGGATTCAAAGCATTGATGATGTTGCAAATACAGATATTTCCCATATTACAAACAAAAATATGCAATATAATGGAGATAATGTTGAAAATGAAACTGAAACAAATTTAGAGAACAATGATGATAACAGTGTTCCTAGAACTAATTCAACATTTGAGAAAAATAATGAGAATGAAAGTATGGAGGAAGAGAAAAATACACAGGGAACATTGAAGAGAAAAAGAAGATCATTTACAGCGAAAACAAGATTGGACCATGATGGATCAAATGCTGAAAACAGGGTTACTCAGGACAATGAAGAAAATGAAAGTCAAAATAATGAGAATAACAGTAATAGTAAGGAAAGTGAAAATAACTCAGAAGAACAAAATGGGAATGAAAAAATTGAAGAAACTTCTACAATATCACAAAGTTGTGAAGAAAAATTCGAAAACAAAGACAGAACAAATGAATCATTAAGAGAAAATAGCGATGAAAAAGAAAAAGAAGAATTTGAAGGCGACAAAATTGATGACGAATGCAAGAAATTCATTGAAGATTTCCAGAGACCTAATTCTGAAGAAAACAAAAAATTTGATTCCAAAAACAGCAATATAGACGCTTATCAAAAAACTTTTACGAAAAAGGAGGAATCATTCGACAATAAAATCAAGTTAGGAGAGGAATTAAAAGTTTTTGATACAACAGAAGCTGCCTCTCTCGAACCTGAATTAAAATTAAATCACGCCCCAGCCTCGAATGTCAATGACAAAATAAATTGCAACGGAAAAAAAGTGAGCGAAACAGATTCAAACTCTCCCTGTGAAACATTCAGCAGGAGTTCCAGCATTTCGTATTTAGATTTCGGATACGACATCAACAGAAGAACTTCCTACCGTAAACTTTTGGAAAGGGTCATGGAGGCCAGCAGATTAGAGATGGAGAACTCGAAATCCGAGGAATCTAGAACCAAAAGGTGCAAATCTGTACCGCACGACGTCTTCCACCGCAGCAAAGGAACCAACGATACCACCAAAGTTTTCTCGGCAGATTCCAAACTCAAATATTTGAAGGATAAAAGAAACGAAAACGCGAACATTAGAAACATGGAACTGTCCAGAGCCAGAAAATCCCTGGATTTCACTTCTCAATCCAAGTTTACGATGAGGAAAAGAGCGAAATCAATGTATGTCGATCAAAATTTAAGCGACGAAAGGACAAATCAAAAAGAAGAAAATGAGATTTGTTTGAAGAAGTTGAAATCGGCGTTGGGAGAAATACGAAAGGCGAACAAAGAAAGAAAGTTAAACAATTCAGGAAATATTGTTGAGGCCGAAAGACCTGATGGTATAGAAGAAAAAACAGATGATACTTCGAAAAAAATAGTTCCTGAATCAATCAATTCCGATGAAACGAAGAAAAATAACGGTCAAGTTGGGCCGTTAGTAGAAAATAAAGAAGTAGAAGATAAAAGAAAAACCGAAGATGACGTAGAAGAAAACGTTTTAGATCAAGATGACCTAGAAGTTGAAAATTTACTGCAAGGGAAGACGCTGGATGAATCTTTCGAGAGGAAGAGGAGTAAATCATTCACTGCTGCCAGCCGAACAGCCAAAACGAAATCAGGGTTGGGTAGGAGGGTCAGAAAAAAAAGTAGGAACTCCGGAGGGATAGGCAGAACTACCGAAACTGCCACTGTGAATCCTTGTAAGAAGGGTGAGTTGATTGAACTGATTATTTTAAAAGTTTAGGGGGATTCAACCAGTTAATCTGAAAATTTTTATTGAAAAAAAAAAAAAATGAGTTAAGAAATACAGTGTTTATTGCAATAATATGTCTCTTAGGCTTTGGTAAAAGTTGAAAGGTTGGAAGAAGAAGTAAAACATAAATTATATGTTGGAACTCAATACAAATAATGATTTTTTTTTCCAGTTCATGAGTTCAATATCGGAGATTCTGTTTGGGGAAAAATTGGCAACTACCCATATTGGCCGGGTCTGATTGTTGAAGATCCGGAAACATCAGCTTTTAAAAAATTCAAATGTAAGCATAAAAACTTTTATAGAAAACTAGCTAACCCGGCAAACTTTGTACTGCTTCAATCGATAAAATATTAAAAAAATTTCTTTTCCTACCTCTTAAATAAAGAGAATTCTTTTGATGTATGAATAACAATCTACATACTTATTTCAATGCAATTAAATTTTTTTGTCATTTTGTACTTTTTTGTATTCCATCTAATATATTTTCATCTTAAAAAAAAAAACCAATGGTTAGTACACTTTATTCATCTCTGAGGAAACAAAGTTCGCCGTGTCAGCTACCTTTTCTAATTGCCAATGACCACAATTGGTCCCACCACCAGATCCCGTACGCTCTTTAGTTGTGGGTTAGAAAATGATTCTAAACACTTCTTGGCCAACATTATACCATAATAGTTTATTATAATATTAAAGTTGCTTTTTTATTTATCCATTGAGGCAGTACGAAGTATGCCGGGTCAGCTAGTTTCACAATATATGTCAACACAATACTGCTGCAACAATCGACGAAATCTCAGCAAATAGTGATCTGCATTTTAACGAACCATTAAAATAAATGAATAATAATTTATCGAGCTCACTTTCTTGGTGGTTTCTTGGCCTAAAATCAAATAATTCAAATTTGTATTGAGTAGACATTTTAAATTTTAATAAAGGTACTCACCATTCAATGGATTTATCATCTTTATATTGAAGTAATATCCATCATCACCTCTCCAAAACATAAGCGGGTATTGTAGAGTATCGTATGAACGGTGTGTTTCATATATTCGATGCAATTCGCCAGTATTGCGACGCGAAAGAACAATATCACGCGTTTCCAAGTTCACACCTACAATCACAATTGCCACTTCGTCTCTCTAATCACAACCTTGTGATTGTCACTTGGCATACGTTCCAAAGCAGTTTTAAACAATCGAACCAATGCATGATGTTCATCAAGTAGTTTCATAACAAACACTTCATCCAATCTCGAGTTATAAATGGTGTAACCAACAAAATGGCCGACTTAGTTTTATATATTAAGACCAAAAATTTTTTTTAGTACTTCGAACAACACCATATTATCATGTTCGCTTCTTTGGTGATAATGGAAAGAGAGCTTGGACGTTATATTGTATTCCTTACGAGGGACCGGATGATTTGGATAAATTTAGGGAGCAATCTTCGAAAGACGTGAGTTTTATTCATTCAATATTTAGGAGGCAATCAAAATATGATCCTTGTTTACTTTTAGTTCACTGTACGTTTCATTTTTCTTGTAGGGATTTCAATATAGCGAGTTCGCGGTTAAAGCAACCCACAAGGTAAAATGGCAGAATGCCGTAAAGGAAGCAGAAACTGTAAAAAACTATCCTCTCGACAAAAAATTAGAGTTTTTTGAGCGAATCCTGCCAAATAAAGAAACCATCGGAGACGCAAACACTATTTTAGATTTCCAGAATTTGAGTTTCGGAAGAGCGAGGAGCAAGTCCTTCTGTTGTAATCGAAATACCGAGAAAGATTCACCAAAAGTTAACGTTCTCGCGAAAGACCAAATTCCAATGAAAGAATCGTCGGTCATCTCTTGCATCGAAGACGTCGTGAAAAATTCTGCTGTAAAAAGCTCTCCTGAAACTAAAGCTGCAGAAGATTCACCACAGAAGAAAAGGAGTCCTATGAAAGAAGATGCGGTAAAAAAAACTGTAGAAGACACGATTAAATCGCCTCCGATCAGAAAAAGAAGTATTCCTATGAAAGAGATTTCCGTCCTTTCCTGCATTGAAGATGTCGTGAAAAAGTTTTGTTCAGACGATTCGAAAGATGATTCTGTCAAAACGAGAACCAAAAAATACGGGAGCGACGATGATATGAGTCTCGCATTGTTGAATGTTTCTGCGCCAAACATTTCGTCGCCTAAAGATCAAAAAGTCGAATTAAAATCACCTGTTATGTCACCTAAGACGTCCACAACCGGAACACCTCTTTCTAGCAGAAAACGCACTATAATTTCTCCGAAAAGGACTAGGTCGAAATCTTCAATACGACTAGGAAAAAGAAGACTCTCCAGTGAATTCAAACAGGATGAAGAACAACCACAACCGTCTGAAGACACTAAAGTAAATATAGAAATGCTTTGCAGTCCGAGAAGGATGAAATTGAAGCGAAGGACCATTGAGGTCAATCCCGAAAACCCGACTAGCGACATATTGCTGAACAACAACCGTCTGTCTGAGTTTAAAAAAAACTTATTCCGAGGAGTCACCAAAGAAAGGGTGTGTCAGATTTGCGAGCAATCAGGGGACGTCGTAAAATGCAGAGGTCCTTGTAACGGAGACTTCCACGTCAAATGCATCGAGAACTCCTTGAAAGAAACGGAAAAATTAACTCTGAAGGACGGTCCAAGTTCACAGGCCGACGAAGTTACATCGGACAACAAGCAAGTTCAAATAAGCACGGTTCTATCCAGAAATAAGTTCGCAGATAACGTGATTCTCTCACCGATCAACAAAAAAATACCGATGATGGAACAGTTCGATCGGAAAATGAAGGAACTGATGACTCAAGTGGAGTCGAGAATCTCTGTGGAATCCACGGATTCAAGCAGTGAAGAAGTGGATCATTCAGAAAGGATCGATGTGGTTAAGAAAGGCAGCGGGAAGGTCCCGAAGAAACCTCCGAAAGGAAGCTTCAAACACGTAACCGCAGATGACGTTTGTTTGATAAACTTATCTGAAGGTGAAATTGTGAAGCAGAAATCTACTTTGGGGGAAAACGATCAAGGACACCAAGTCGACGAAGGTGTTTACAAATGCCCTTATTGTACTTCTACCGTTATACCACCTTGTTTCGTCTGCAACTCTATAGTATCGAAGAAGGGGAATGCAATGCGACAGAGGTGTTCGCTTCAAAAATGCGGAAGGTACTATCATTTGGAGTGTTTGAACGTCTGGCACCAAACGCAATGGTCCTTTATCCTTCACGAAAAGAGGAAAACGGAGGCGTTTGACAGTTTCGTATGCCCCCGTCACTCATGCCACATCTGCGCCTCTGAAAACCTGGGATCATCGATGGGACGTTGCCCCAACGATAAATTAGTGAAATGTCTCCGTTGCCCAGCCACCTACCACAACAGTTACCATTGCGTACCAGCAGGCACCGACATCTTAACCTCCACCCAAATCATCTGCCCGAGACACGTGGAGGGGAACAAGAAATCCAACACCCTAAACACGACCTGGTGCTTCGTTTGTTCCGAAGGTGGCAATTTAATTTGTTGCGAAACTTGCCCGACCAGTGTCCATGTCGAGTGTTTGCCTGTCAATTTACTGGACGACGATTCGTACATCTGCGAAGATTGCGAATCCGGAAGGTTCCCTTTGTACGATGAGGTGGTTTGGGTCAAATGCGGGACTTTCAGATGGTGGCCGGCCATCATACTGTTCCCTAGCGAGGTGCCTGCGAACGTCGAGAGCAAGCCTCATTGCAAGGGGGAGTTTGTGGTGAAGTTTTTCGGTACCTACAATTATTTTTGGGTTGGACGAGGAAGAGCCTTCTTGTATCAAGAAGGAGATACTGGTTATTTGACTAATAACAAGAACAAAATCGATGAGGCCTTCAGCAGGGCGATTAAGGAGGCTGCCGACATTTACAGCTTCAAAAAGGGTGAGTTGCATCAGCCGCTCCATATAGTTTAGGAGGATTCATCAAAGAAATAGAGAGTTATCGAAACGCCTAACTTAAATAAAGTTTCCCTTATTTTGACAGTTCTCGCAATATTCTAGGTTAGACAGCTTCTCACAACTGTCAAAATGAAGGAAATGTCATAATGAAGTTGTCAAGAAATAAACCATTTCGAAAGCTCAAATATCCGACAAATTAAGGGATCCTTCATTACAGGATTCTTTAATAAAGTTAGGCTTGTATTTGTGTTTCGATAACTCTCTATTGCAGTGTTTTTCAATCTTTTTCATGACACGACCCCCATAGCATCGAAAAAAATTTCGCGACCCCCCAACCCTGGCTTTTTCCATGTATGTTAACGTTGAAATAATTCAAATGTATAACATTGTAAATTCGATTAGAGGAAAAGAGTTGCAGACTCGTCTGTTTCAAATCATTTCCATTTGTGTCGCAAGTATGGATTTACCCTATTGAAATTTGCTTTACCATGCAGAGGTAAAGTTGTTTTCGATAGCAGAGTACTGACCAGAGTTATGGAACTTCATGCTGAACTTTCAGAATAAAAACAAAAACAAACAAAATACTTTTTTTCCACAGCAAGCAAAGTCAGTAAACTTGGAATTCATTTTTGACCTGGAATTTCTTTTGGAAATATAGCTTTTCAGCATTCAAATAGCTTGAATAAACGTCTTCAAGGACGAAATGAAAATGTCATCATGAGAAAAGACAAACTTAATGGAATTGAAATGAAGCCGACTTTTTTCATTGATGAAATGGGAAGTGGGATAACATCAATTCACATACTGGGGTCTTTAGTAAATCCGTGCGAGGAATCAACGATTTTGGGCCCAAAAGGAGCAACATTGAAATTTCAAATGCAAACCCATGTTTTTCATTGCAGATTCGGATTAAGCGGAACATTTCTTATCCGAATTGGTTAAAACCAAAAATGTTTTCGTCCTCATTTATTTTTCAAAAATCTGAGGCGTTCATTCAGAATAGATTGCGAAAATTCATATTCTAATACTGATAAGGTCAATCAGATTTTGGGCCCCAAGGGGTCTTATTCGAGATACGAGGTCCAACTTTGATTTTTGAACAAAAAATGCTGCATAGGGCCCAAATATGGACGAAAAATGTTTTGGTTTCAACCAATTCGGATAAAAAAATTCCTACTTCATCCGAATCTGCAATAAAAAAGTTGGGTTTGCATTCGAAATTTCAAGGTTGGGCCTCATATATAAGGGGCCTTTTAAACTCAAAATCTGATGGGCCCCAGAATCAAAACTTCGATTTTCTAGACTCCTTAACCATCAGGTATATTTGAAATGAAAATGGTATCAAATAATGTGAAGAAAGAATAAATTGTCTCATAACTTCTCACTGAAAAAAAATTATTCCACAGTAAAATAAACTAGTAATCGAAGAATTCATTTGTATGAATAACATTACCAGTATTTCTGTATAATCTTGATAAATCTTTTTTTATTGGAATTCATTGATGTTTTTCAACGAAGTAGGACCTAGTTCAATCGACTTCTCGCGACCCCCATACAAAGGCTTTGCGACCCCCTGAGGGGTCGCGACCCACAGATTGAAAAACACTGCTCTATTGAATCGCCAATAGAGGCCTAACTTAAACGAAGTTTCCCTCATTTTGACATTTACTCATGCACATAAACAAGTCTTTTGAGTAGTACTTAAATAAACAGCCATATTTAAATAAAAGATCCCTTATTTCGACAGTTCTCCAAATCTTCTGTGTTAAATAACTTCTCACAACTGTCAAAATAAAGGAAATGTCATAAAGTTGATGAGAAATAAGTTATTTCGAGTAGTACTTAACTTAAATAAACAACACCCATATTTAAATAAAGGATGCATCATTTTTCACAGTTCTCCGAATCTTCTGTGTTAAACAACTTCTCACAACTGTCAAAATAAAGGAAATGTCATAATAAAGTCGATAAGAGATAAATCATTTCAAGTACTACTTAACTTAAATAAACAACAGCCATATTTAAATAAATTATCCCTTATTTTGATAGTTCTCCAAATCCCCTGTGTTAAACATTTTCTCTCAAATGTCAAAATAAAGGAAAAGTCATAATAAAGTTGACAAGAAATAACTCGTTTCTAGTAGTACTTAACTTAAATAAACGACAGCCATATTTAAATAAAGGATCCCTCATTTTGACAGTTCTCCAAATCTTCTGTGTTAAACAACTTCTCATAACTGTCAAAATAAAAGAAATGTCATTACAAAGTTGATGAGAGATAAGTCATTTCGAGTAGTACTTAACTGAAATAAACGACAGCCATATTTAAATAAAGGATCCCTTATTTTGACAGTTCTCGAAATCTTCTCACAACTGTCAAAATAAAAGAAATGTCATAGTAAAGGGATCTTTTATTACAGAATCCTTTAATAAAGATAGACCTATATTTGAGTCTCGATAACTCTCTCTCACTTGGAATTGGAAAGGAATTTGCGAATTTTTTTGAATTTTGTGAAACAGGTTGTTGATTACTCAACTTCATTACTCACTAATTGCTTTTATTATAGGCTTGAGGGCGAAAAAACAAAAAGAAGTCAACACTGGTCTCAAACCTCCACCTTACGTCAGAATCAAAGTTAACAGACCTGTTGGTAATGTGAAGGTATTCGAAGGAAATCTAAGTAACACCACACCCTGCGATTGTGACCCTAAAGACAAAAGTCCCTGTGGCCCCAACAGCAACTGTTTGAATAGGTGAGTGAAGATTAGACTACAGAATTCTTTGACAGAATCAATGACATAAGGACCATCATATTCTTGACAGCTGTCAACAGCGCATGCTCGAAATAATGTTTGAAAGTTTGCTTTGTCTCGTACTTCTTGAGCTGTTATTAATGGATTAAATAATAATTACTTTTCCAGGATTCTTTTAACCGAGTGCAATCCCGAAATATGCCCGGCTGGACAGAGGTGCAAGAATCAATGCTTCGAAAAGAGGGAGTACCCCCAGGTGGTACCATACAGAACGACCGGGAGGGGTTGGGGGTTGAAAACACTGGAGCCACTGAAGAAAGGTCGATTTGTTATCGAATATGTCGGGGAAATCATTGATGACGAGGAATACCAAAGGAGGATAACAAGGATGCATCAGCAGAAAGATGAGAATTACTACTTTTTAACCATTGATAAAGATAGGATGCTCGACGCAGGACCTAAAGGTATTTTTCAGAATACCCAAATATTGTTAAATGTTGAAGGTTACATTTTAGTTTGTCTTTTGACAGTTACTATTATTTGACATTTGACACTTGGTGCAGAGGTTATCTTTTTGCTCAACAGAGGGCTCTCAATGAAAAGCATTCAATTTTTTTCTGTATTTAGGTCGTCTATATTATTGCTTACGTGTTTATGTTCTTTCAAGGTAATGTGGCAAGATTCATGAACCATTCTTGTCAACCGAACTGCGAAACTCAGAAGTGGACGGTGAATGGGGACACAAGAGTAGGTTTATTTGCAATAAAAGACATCCCAGTGGATAGTGAACTCACGTTCAACTACAACTTGGAGTGTGTTGGTACGGAGAAGAAAATTTGTCGGTGTGGAGCTTCGAACTGCAGCGGTTTCATAGGGCTGAAACCAGTAAGTGTTCTTCATTTTGAAATTTTCTACGATATTGAATGTTTTTTACGTTTCGTTATAGGAAGATCAGAAAACTTTGAAGAAAAATCCGACGGTAAAGACAGCTGAACCAGAGAAGCAAGAAGAAGCATCAGTTAAAGATTTGTGCTTTATATGTGATAAAGGAGACGACGTTGTCAAATGTTCGCATAAGACTTGTCTCAAATCATACCACCTTGAGTGTGTTCAATTAGATTCATGGCCTAACGGTAAGCCTTTATTTTCAATTTTTTTTTGTACCTGTTATATTTCAAATATGTTTTTATTTCAGGCAAGTGGAACTGCCCAGCCCATTACTGCAATATTTGTTCTAATAGAACAGCGAGAATTTGTTTTTTTTGCAATAATTCATACTGCCCTTTTCATTCAGAAGGGAAGATAAGACATGATGATTCAATGGGATTTTTGTGTACCGAGCATGACCAGGTGAGAATTTGATCCTTTGAAATTGAATGGAAATTAAAAAAAAAACAAGAACTGAAGCAATAATTTTTTCCAGACTAAGAAGAAAACTAGACGAAGGACCACCATATCTAATTGTAACATAGAAGCAGGTCCGAGTAATAGTTTAGACACTCCTCAGAAAGGAAACCTTTTGGGGGGCGAAAGTAGTGGATCGTTACGATCGGAGAGATACAGGAAGAGAACCGGTTGTTTGGACACTCAAAATCCTTCGAAGAAAATGAAATTAGACGAATAAATAGTTACCAGTAAATCGAGTTCTGACATTTTGCAGAATATGAATATATGTAAATAATTGAACTTTCAACTATTTCAGACTTTATGGGAGACTTGTTTATTTTGTACATTTTTTGTGATGTTCCATTTTAATATTGATTATGTAAGCACTGTGTCTTAATATAATATCTTCAAAAAAATTCAGGATTTTTCTTTGGACCCTTAAATCGAATAGCAGTTTTCTTTTTTGTTTTCACAGTAGGCTTTCCTGTGAATTTAATTCCTATTCAACGAAGAGATGACAAAAATTCATGACAAGTCTTGAATAAATCAATTGATGTCAGACTTTTACCGCTTACCCTGGGTAAACTGAAAGAGATTCTCAAAAACAATTTTGTAGGTCTCGAAAAGTTCTATGAAAAAGTCCGCGATGGCATATGTCTAACTTCCGTTCGAAAAAGGCTTTTGACTGGCATGGAATAAGTTAATATTGAAATGAATGTGACTCTTATCTGCGGCATGTATTCCTGATCAAAAATGCTCTTTACAGCATAGTTTTCTTACGGATATTTCGCGAGATATGACAGGTTGAAGAAATACTCCATCTCATCATATTGTTTTAAGGTTGAGCGATGAGAGAAAAAAACTTACGTAATATTTTCGTTTGAATATCCGAAAGTCCTTTGGTACTTCACACTAAACTCATAAAACAAATAACTTCTTCAAAAACACAACACAAATAGACAGGTCGAAGCAATCTTCACGAAATGAAACATCAATCGAAACTGAATTTCAATACAACTTTCTAATGTCTGCAATTTTTTCGTGTTAATTCTTTCTTAGTCATTTGGAATGAATCAGATCTAGTTACATAATTTGTAGATAGCAGATAGGGTGATAGTAAAGAGAAAACCCTGAAATATGGATAATTACGAATAATTTTTGTCATTGAAAATCCACTGAAACTAAAAAAGTTTTACTTCCGGAATAATCTACTTGTTTCAACACTTCCGGCGGAAATACCCTTATTTGAAACAAAATTCATCCTCATTCAAAATGTTAACGAATCATCCTGCCGTTTAAATATTGCATATTATGAGAAAATTAGGTAGACTTAAAGTGTTGCGAATAGAATTTTTCTTGTTTGGTTTTGTTATGAGCGAAGTTTTTTGGCAGAAAACATTTTAAATTTGCTTGCATGAGCGTTTCCGGTCTTTATTTTGTCATTTTTACAGTGAATTCAAAACAAATACTGACAAAAACGTAAGGAAAATCAATATTTCAACATGATACTGAATAAATAATCGAATAAAAAACAAATATCTGTACGATTCTTTACTAAATTAGAGAAAAACATCCGATGTCATAGAAGAAACAATCCTTGAAACGATCACTGAGAATGCACCCTCTTTATGGAGTGAATGATGCGTTAAGAATGGAACAGAGCAATTATATCATGCAAATTTCCATCAAGATAAAAGTTTTTCCACCTGCGATGGACATGCGTATAATTTGCGCATCCGCTATTCTGAGGAAATTCTTGGAGCGTTCGCAATTTTTGCTATTCATTCTGTTGTGGTTTCGGTGGCCGAAGAAAGGAAATCTCATCCCAAAGTGAGTATCGTTTCCTTCGATGAATCCGTAGCCGGTAAATTAGGAAAACCTATGATTTCGAGATCACTCTTCTCTTGATATTAATTCATTGATGAATATGGCAAAAATTTTGTTTCAAACTTCTCTTGACAAATTTTCGATTACATTTCCGCGAAGTTATATATTTTGATAATGTAGTATTCAATATCCAGAACACATAATTAAGTTGCCCATAGATCATTATCGAATCTTTCACTCTCAAGGGAAATATTTTCACAGTGCTTCAAGTAGAATAAGAAATTATGACACAGAGTTATCTCAAATCATCTGATAGTAGGACTTCTCTGAAAATCATGGATTGATTAAATTTTATAGTGATTTATATCTTACTTCTTATTTAAATTCAAAGATGTACGTGCGGATTTTCTTGATGAATTTATATTCTGTGACTTCATAGATGAGAATGCAGCAGCATTTCTCTGAAATGTTTATCTTCTTCTTCTCTGAACACCTGTGATGTGTTATCCTATAGCATTCAAAGAATTTCATTGAATCAGTTCATAGAACGAAATAACCGGAACACATTCTGGAGTTCCAAGTAAAAGAAATCAATGATTCAATTATTGTTCTATTAATTGGGAATTAATTAGGAAGCGGATTCGTATATCCTATTAGCTTTTTCACAACTTCCCTACCATTTAAGGTTTTGTTACTTTCACCGCAAGTTGATACTATAAATAGTTCGTATTTTTTTACCAATGAATGACGCTTTACGTAATCTCAGATATACAGGTTGTTCCTAAATCGAGGATTATGTCAATTGAAGAGTATGATAAGAATATAAGTCTCATGAACATAGAATCCTATACGTTTTTTTCTCATTAGCATCTTAGGATATTCTACAAAATATGCGTAAAGTTTATAGACCCCTCTAAAACTTTACGTGTATGTAATAAAATTAATTTCAATATGGCGTTTCGTGACTAGAAAAAATTATTGCAATGAAGGGTTTCATGAAAATTTGAAAGAAATGGAAATCAGGGGTGTAACAAAGTTTGGGGATCAGTTGCTTACAATTTTTTGATACAATTTGGGAGGATGAATAGTAGATGGATTATTTGACGTATGTCTCTTGAAAACGAACTAAAACCTTAATTCTGATGATAATTTTCAGGTATGAAATATCTTATCAGTTGGAATATCTGCCTCTTCATGATATCCACATCTGTAGATGGTCAGAGTATCATAGATGTGGACTCTTTGACCCCACCAGAAGAGCCAGACTCCTTGGAGTGTAGAGAAAGAATTTACACCTTTCAGGTCACCCAAACCGACGCCAATGGAAAGCAGTGCTGGGACGCCTTGTCTACAATCGCTTGTTGGGGTAGATGTGATTCTAACGAGGTTGGTTAGAAATAATTTACTCTCTCATATTTTCATGCCGAAATTTCTTCATAGATATAAAGGAATCGCAAATTTATTGATTGATCCCTTGAGCCCCTCATCTGCATCCGCCACTGAGCCATAGACATAAAATTTTATACTTTTTGATCATAAAACTTCTCCCTCGAAGTTTTGTTCAAATCGGGTCTATGATTTGGTTTTGAAAAGTGACCAAAGTTGGATGAAATGATTAACAGTGGGATTTATTTCGGATTTATTTATTTTTCATATCTGTGAAAAGTATTGCGTTAATCTGGCTCAGTCTTTTCGAGCTCCGATAATGACATTGAAAGCATGGAAGTAAATCATTGACAACTCAAAAACATTTCAGACAGAATTACTCTACAGCCATAGAAAAGTTCATGCATAAATGAATCTCTTGACAACTTTCCATAGAAGTGAATCCTTCAAGTCCATTTTTGCGACCTATTCAGATTATTATTAACAGCTTTGCGTTAATTTTATTAGATTTGAATGGGCATAAAACGGTGGGAGGAGTTAATGGAGACTTGGTGTTGAAATAACCATAAATCTGATGGTAACTGAAGTTGCGGAACGCCTGTAGCTTCATTTGATGGACTCCTCATAACCATTAGGAATTTTTATAGGCCATTAAACAATTCATTCTTGGATCAAGTGATACATTCGCTATTAATATTATTATGGCTCAGGATAATTTTATACATGCTAACATTTTTTTCACCTACGATGACAATGCACGATTTTTTCACACACACTTTCAAATTCTATGATCATAACACGAGACCTCCATCAAACGTTGCCACGTTTACGGGAAATAAGGAAAATTCGAGAATTTACCTTCTACATTTCTATTTAATATTACGAAAACAAACTGTTTTGTGCATTTCTGTTTAGATTTCGGACTGGCGTTTTCCGTACAAGAAATCGAACCATCCAGTGTGCATCCATTATGGACGGAACCGAAACGTGGTGACTTTGAGACACTGCGAAGAAGGTGCTCTACCAGAAGCTGCGAGATACGAATATCTGGAAGCAGCGGGATGCAAATGTCAGATTTGTTCGTCTTCAGACACGAGTTGTGAGGGTTTGAGGTACAGGCCCCAGAGGTCGCATCCGCAATCCTTAGGATTCCAGCTGAGCTAAATGTCGAATTAATCAATTATTGAATGTTGTATCACCCCAGAACAACCTGTATTCCATTTGAATAAAAAGCTGTTTTCGAGATTTTTTTTGTTATATTCCTTTAAAAAAAGAAGTGTAGCTCTCCTGGAACGGCGTTTTAAAACATATATTCTATTCCAACACGAATGCGAATGCTTTCTGCAATGAGTATTAGACGATATTTTCTCTATTTCAGTCAAGTTTTATCAAATACTTTCGAAATTCAAATGGAAATTCAGATTAGTGACTTTTGTATTGTATCTTGACAGTTGGTGTGACTCACGAAATTTGACAGATGACGGAATTTGAATTGATTAGATTTGAGAATTGATAGGAGCGGAGGTCAGTCCTGACAACCACAAAACAAAAAATATAACTGAAAACAATGCTGTAATGAGTTCATTACAACATTTCCTTTAGTACTGTAATGAACTCATTACGATACTGAAATAGAGAAACAAAGTTTCCCTGGTTTGATTTCTTCGAAAAAATTAGGTAAACTAGAGCAAAATCTTTCGTCTCCAAATCAATTTCACTATGAATTTCCCGAATATTTCCAATAGTTTTCAGACGTCTCAATTCACTCGTCCGATAGAAAAATCTAATTTTGCCACAATAAGTGTACTAATACTATAAAGTTCTCGGAAGAACTCGAAATATACTTGACAAAGTGGGAAATACAATACGGTTTTATCTTCCCAACATAAAGATGCTCTTAAGGAAAGATGATGGTAAGTATTTCTCGACGTAATGTGTACCTACTTGGAATCAGACTATTTTTACATTCATATAACGAAGCTATTCTTGAAATAATTGGATAACTTAGGAAGTAGAAGTATGTGTTATTTGGATTACGAGTATTTCATTGAAAAATACATTGGTGAAGTCTTAATATTTTATTTCCTGAATTACCGAATCTCATCTCATGCAACAACGCTCCTATAGCGGAGATAAATTTCAATTTTGGCCTATAACTCGAAAACGAAAGAAGATAGAGGAATGCAGTTGATGGCATTATCAGTTTCTCTAAAGAAGACCACCGTGATGTGCCATTTATTTTACTCTATCTCTCAGGGTTAAAAAGTTGTAGTTCAAGTATCACCAATTTTGCTCACCCTGTGCACCTGATAACAAAATTTCGAACTTATTACTTGTTCGATTTGTTTTTAAGATTCACCTCGGAATCTTCGCTCAAAAAAAGGTTTCCGAAATCCTTGACTGCTTCCATTTCATTTAGAACACATGTGAAAGCGCCGAAAGCGGGAATTCTCTCATCTACGCTATGCAGTGGATCATACTCAAAGTGGAAACACACCAAATTCTGATCTGTCTAAGTGGAAAAATCCATTCAGGAACGAAATATCCTCGAAAAGCAAAAATTCATCGCTGATGGAATGTAAACACGCTGCACTTTCCCTTGAAGAGAATCTGTCGACGAAAAATGTTTTATAATCGCGAAATGAACTAAAAATCGATCAGAAATTCATTCCCTCGAAAATTGTGCAAACAAGGAATCGATTTTGTAGCTGATTGTGATGAAATGTGGCCTCACTCAAAATTTTGTTCATTATTTTAAGGTGAAGTTCACAGGATGTACCTTAATTGGTACAATGGCCCCTAATATTTCTCGTAATTACACATCAATTTCCGAAAAACAACGAAAATTTCATTCATTTATTCATTATCGAATCTACAATCAATTTCTGCGACTTGCATGGTTGTTTATTCACAAAGAACTTTGGAAATGACCAACCCCCTGTTCTTTCATATCTCATTTCTTTATCTGTCTGCTCTGTTTCGTGTAATCCCAAACAAACCGAGCTTCTTTCAGATTAAGGTTGCTCTTTGTGGAGAGCACATTCTTTTCGACAGAAATGGAGCGTGACCTGATAGGATCCTAGCCGAGCTTCGAATTCAACAAGTGTTTTTAGTTGTCTCACCCCTGACAGTTCATTCAATTACATAAAATCGAATTCTTCGATGAAAACGAAATCTATATTTCGTAGATCGAATGAATCCTTATATTTCGATAATCCTTCAAGATTTGAAAGTATCCCATTCGATGATCCATTTGTCAGATACTGCTTTAAATTTCACGAATCTATGGAACTTCGATGCAATATCAAGTGGCAATAATTCAAAGAATTTTCACCATAAAACACCATTATGATCTCTCCTGAATTCATTTTCCCGATAGAAATCAGGAGTGAAATTCCTAATCGTGCTGAGGAATACATGAATATCTCGAGTGATAATCGATCTTCCTTATTGGTAATTTACACCTTCATTAAATTTGAATAATAATCATGTTTGTGAGATACTACGCAGCAGAAGTGTTGTGATATAATGGATACACGTTTATGTATATTGCATCGATCCGAAAATTGAGTAGATTATGTCTGATAGAATCGTTATGTTTCGTAAACATCGATATTTTGAAGTATTGAATAGTTTGTTCCTTTTCTATGGCAACTCAACCTTCTTCATAGAGATGGAGATCATGACATTGTACTCTATGTTTATGTCACCCGGCGCATTCGGTAATTTGTTGACTTTCATCCTCCAAGGAGACTACGAAATACAGACGAATATAGATAGACTCATACCATTTCTGGGAAGATACTGAACTATATCACTTCCTACTTCTTTTTATTTTCTTTCTCAGAATTTGAAACCGATTTCCAACACTTATCAAAAGTATTCAATCTCAATGTCTATGGTTGCTAACAAATTGGGGAACCATCGAAAAAATTTACTTTTTCTTACATACATACGATCTTACGCCACAGAAACACTGTTCACTTTTCAATCCGTTCCTAATGAATTATTCAAAATCGTGATACAAGTTTTTCTCGGAGGAGAAATAAACTAATTTTTCAACTCTGCAGAATCGTTAAGTTTAAGAAAAATTGTGTTCGACAAGTTCGTGAGAATTTTTGATAATCTCAAATATGTATGCCGGAATATAAATGAGATTAATTTTGTTTCTCCCTTTCGACATTTAATATAATTCAGGGATCATAGATCGATTCTGGCAATATTCAACTTGTATAGAAAACTTTTTCTCTAAGGAACTTATGGAAGTATTTAATATACTGCCTTTGAAGTATTTTCAAGGTGAACCTAGATTCATTGTGGTAATGGAGATTATCCTCAAACTATAATTACATCCAACCTTTCAATTGCTTTCATTCAATTAATGAAAAAATGTATTCCCCAGATTACCATAAGAGAGTATCCGTGTTTTTTGGCGTGGAACTTATTGATTTCTCATTAACTCCATTTTGAAAATCGATTCATTCATTGTCCACAAGGGGGTGTTGATTTCTGATGTCTTAAAATGAGTATTTTCAGATATTTATATTCTATATCTCTGAGAATTATTCAAATAGAATCAAGAAGAGATTTGTTCATCATATATGGCAAACTAAAGTTATTTTGTGTGTGGAAAAGAATCAGATTTTCTCGAAGCCACCCTGTAAATCAGAGTTTCCCGAAGCCATTAGTAGTTTTCGGTACATTCAACACATTCATTCCTATGTTTTTATTCAGATTAAAGCACCCTGAGAGTTTGGAATAATTGTGTAATAACATTTCACAATCTTTTTCCCCTAGAGCAATTAAAACACAGGCACTTCTTCAACATTCATTAAGATGGGGACTGGAATAATTCCAATGCCTATTCAAAATAAAAACAAATATAGATGAGGAACATGAATAATTCATAGACCATTCTTTCGCAAGGATGGGAAATTTAATACTCACATCAGTACAGTTAGATTTTCCGGTCATTTATCCATAACGTTCGCCCTTATTTCAAGGGATAATAATCTGGCTTGGATCTGCAACTGAATACAGTTGCATAATTGGGAGTTATCGGTATTTTCGAGAGGAAAAATACATATTTTTAAATTAATATTGATAGAAATGCGTCTTTGGATCGGATATATCCAGGGGAAATATCGGGTTTCATAACGCAGTTAAAAAATTTGAGAGAAGCACTGACGTGGATGCTTCTTCTCCTATGATGCTAAAACGTGCTTGACTGGTCAACAAATACAAAAAGTCCATCATCAGTATTCGCTGTGATCATGTTTCTATACACAATTGTACCAATATTGTAGTTAATCGAAACTAATGAGATGTCATAACAAAGTGTCATCCGCAGTTCTTTCTTTTCTCTAATTCTGTGGCAACTCCATAGTTTTCATGGTAATATTCAACCATTTTAAGTTGGCCCTTCCGTCACGGGTTTATTCATTATCTGTCAAATCAGTGTTATAGAAAATCGTTCTGCCAACCAACAATTTTCAATGCAAAAATCACTAACGATGTTTGTGAAACTCAAAGACCTTTTATCCTTATGATAAGTCTATGGTGGAACTCTTCCATTAATTTCATTGAAAATTGGGGTAATAATGTAAAATACTCGTACTGAAGCCTTATTCTAACACTCGTTCATTCAAAAACTCGCTACTTCGTGGCTGGTTTTTCATATAAGTCAAGTATGTATCTCGATGGCTAGAAAGAGACTTCAGTGGTACACCTAAATTTTCTGTGTGCCTCTGGCCTCCTCTGAAAGCTCTGCCACTGAAAAACAGATCGTATATTTAGAGAAATCGATCATCACGCTTGTCCACATAAATCTACCTTCATCTGCAAAAGCGATTCATGAAACAAATTCATCACCAAATCGAGTATTTTCACGCCAATTAGCCGAATTGGAAAGACAGTTTGATTAGATCTGAAATGTGTGGGTTTCGTCGTTCAGTTAGCGGAATTAGAAACAAAAAGAAGAACACTCGACTGTCACACATGGTGTACATAATTCAATTCGCCTGTTAGACTTGCTGCTGAATTTCGAACTTTATGTTTTTGTATTGTTTCATTGGAATTGGGAGGATTGTTTACGTGCTGGAATATTCCCTTTGAACCTTCAGAGAAAAAAGTTCTGTTGCTGTCATGTTCCTTTCGGGTTCTTCGAACCACAGAAATTTGTTTGAATTTAGTGGTGGTCGTGTATTATATTTTTGAACTTATTGACAGATTACCTCTAGATTTGAGAATTTCCCCAGACTGATGCAATTAAAATAAGATGAAGTGAATAGGAATTTAGCAAAAATTATAATCTTTACTGAGGAGGTTGGTAATGTCGCACCATAGAATTTTCTCCCTTCATTGCCTCTTTCATAATGGCGTAAATTAACCTTCATAGAAACCTGAAGAGTCAATTCTATGGGAATTCTGTCATGTGTGGATGCTTAGCGTGTCCTACGTTCGAAAATTAATTAAATGAATCGATAAGGTTATGGTCACAAAGGAAGTGTGGGTGTGTTCAATAAGTGGGAACAAAAATGATTGAATCCCCTGGGATAACTATGTCATTAAAGCTTCTTCTGGAGACTCCATTCTTCATATTCACGAATTTTCCACGGGAGAAATTCATTGCCGCTTTTTCTATGTTTGAAATATGAATTCGTATCGACCATAGAATAAAATATTTATATTTATTCGAATTACGTTATGGAAAGGGGTGATTAAATTTTTTCTTAGATTCCGAATCATATAATTCGGACGAGGGTTGAATAATGGGGATGTTTATTCAACGAAAAACTGCAATTAATAATCAATTAATATACCTAATGTCAATTAAAAGATGCTTTTTATGAGTTACATCATTTGATGTTTCAATTATTGCTAACGTTGCTTCGGATACGAAAGCTTCATTTTCAAAACCGCTTCGGCCTCTGTTTGTTCAGACTACTTATCCTTTCATAAATTAAAATTTTTTCTTCATTAAAAATTTTTTAAGTGAAAACTCTTTTTTTCTTATACGTTTTCGAAATATGTGAGCTGTTTGATTTCAACCTTGACTCGTCTTTCTCGCAAAATTTCAATTTTTTTCCCATCTGAAAACTCAACGTCATAAATTTCCTCATACTTGGCAAAGATGGAAATCTACGAAAATATGAGCCAAATGAAAAGTGAGTATCGAATTATTTCCCCAACAGCTTATATATTTTCACTTTCTTCCATAATTTTCATTTTCAAAATTTAATATTCAAAAATTTTCTGCACCCATGTTTTTATTTGGAATTTTTATGCAAACCGATTAGTCTTAAAATATTCTCTTTGTTGTTTATTAGAGATTAAGATACAATTCACAAAAAAATACAATCCGGTAATTCGAAAAGGCAGAATTATTAACGAAATCAAAAATTAAGCAACAACTCAAAAGATCAGTTGAAACAAGAACTGACTGATGTAGATTGATAGAACAAGAATCGTAAAATAAATTTTGGGGTCAAAAAAATATATGTATTCTTTTGATTGAGAGAGCTAAAATAATAAAATACATATTGAAACAAAAAGGTACCTAGCTCAGGTGGGTGCAACATAGGAAAACCATACAGGTCTGCAGTATGAGGAAAGGGAAAAACCTCAGCTGAAAAAAACCCTTACCCCGCTCGTGAAAAAAAATTACTCAAAATATTAAATATCAGGAAAATCTTGAAAGACATCAGTATGATCTAAGAGATCAGCTTCATGTTATCCGTCGATGGGCTCAGATAAACAGATTCTTCACAAAAACGACTCGCAATTCTTAATCTGAAATGAAAAAAGACAAAGGCAGAAAAGAAAACCAATTATTTAAAATAATTTAAATTATTTTGAAATTAACTACCCATTTCAGAAATGCCTTTGTTACTTTAATGTATAGCCTCGAAACCATCTTGAAATTTATAAGGACTGGTAACCAAGGAGTAGGTGTAGACTTGATAGTACCAGTAATATCATAGAAAAATTTGGGCATTAAATAAAAAATATGGAATAAAGAACGAACATTTCCAAAACCTGCATTTGAATCAGCTTTTTATATTACAGATTTTCGAAAGGAACCTAAGGACTATCTGAAGATATTCGTAATTGTTACTTTCGGCCTCATGAACACCAAATTCACAAAACCTATTTTAGTGACCACGTTCCTATTTCATTCTTTCTCGATCTGCTTGCTTGTTTATGCCTGCCTAACAACTTTAGACCTCAATTTCCTGATCAAATTCGGGCCTGTATGGGGACTACAATTATTCGTAAGTATTTTCCAGAGTTTATTTCAGGAAAGTAAAAAGTTACTTTTGTCCCAAGGTACAAACATAGCTTGTACCTTTGGGACAGTAATATTTTATCCTATGACACTAATTCAAAAGGTACAAATTCCTGACTAGATGACTTATGTTAAATGTGAAAAAAATGGGCTATAATATTTTTAATTCCTTTGACTTTTGTTATTTTAATTCCTTGGTCTGCTGATGATTCCAGATGCTGATCAACGTGTGGACGATAATGGCCAACCTAGAATTATTCAGCAGATACTTCATCAAGCATGAAAAAATAAGGATACCGTATGAAATCATGCACCAGAAGCTCACTCGCAAAGTAAACATTTTATCTAACGTTGCCAAGTTCCTAGTTTTCCTAAACTACGCTATGGCTTTTGGCTCTTCGATTCTTCTGATGTACTCCCATAAATATTTCACCGAAAAGTCCTATTTTCGTTCGTTGGTATGCGAGAACACTCCAGGTCCTTGCTGGATCAAATTATACATCATGAATGTTTTCGACATTGTAGCTGGTTGCGTTATGGTCTCTAGCCCAACTGCAATGCTCTATTTTGGAATCACAGGCGTCTTCTTGCTCATGTTGATCAATGATTTCGTGAAGACCATTTGCTCGAGTAGCATACCAGGCCCAGAACGATACTACTCTGAGCTTTACCAGAATCTGGTCGAAGAGAAGTTGAAAATTTGCATCATGCTGCACGACTATGCCATAAGGTGAAAAAGAAAGATCCGAAATGAAGACATTGTTATACATACATATTTTATGTCTGACACATGTTTATAATGAAAAGAGAACATTTAATTTTTCGATTTTTCAGCCAATCAATCGAGGCAGCAAATATGATTTCAAACTCCATGGTTTTATTTTTTTTTGGTGGTGTCGTAATGGGAGTATCTTTAATGATGGGAATGCTGATGGTAAGAAATATACAGGGTGAAGACTCTTCCCTTTGTTGTTGTTGCTGATCACAAAACATTGAATAAAAATTTCATTTCCGCCCAGAGGCAAAAGATAGAAGATTCCAACAAAGGAATATTGACCTGCCTCGGTTTTTCTTCAAATCTCAGACTTACCTCGAAGATAATGCTACGAAAAGGATATTTCATCCATTCGACATGAAATACTTTCTGCCTCATATTTTATTCATCGAACATGTGTAAAATATTATTTGCTGGTAGAAGCAGACCCACTTATCCCTTAGAAAAGAGCTTGAACACGTTGAAAAGATTGGGCCAGCATCCCATTATATCTCTAATGTCATTCGACAGTTCTGTAAAAGATCTCCTATTCCCTAAAGTTTCACCGAGAGAATTTGATCTAACTTGAAAAAAAATCTGCTTTCAGATGAATTTTACGAACTTTATACTCGAAAAGTGGATGAGAGTTACATTTATATTTCTGCAAGCGTTTATCTAACTGAAATATAAAACTATTTTTCATTTAATTCAATGAATGAATTACTGAATTTGATCCATTTATTTAAGTCCGCAGATGAATGAAATAATTTTCAGGCTTTCATTGACGGAGAATACGTTGCATTGATGGGATTCAACTTGTATGGTTTGTGTAGTTTACTTTCGGGTAGCATGTATATAACAGTTGGCCAAATTTTGAAGGACGAAGTGAGTATTTTTAAAAAGTAAAGGTTCATACCAAACTTGGTGAGAATTTTTCATATTTTAGTCGGAACTCATATGGTATAACCTTGTGCAACTTCAATGGTATTATTTGAACAAGAAAAATATGCAAATATACTCTGTGTTTTTGAGGAAGTCGGAAAAACCAATCGCACTGACTTCAGATCTTATAGAAGTGAATTTTCTCCTATTTGTAAGGGTGAGCATCATATAATTTTCTTCATCGCGAATAATGAAGACCACGTAGAAAAAAGGGAAGAAAAATCCTGGTGATTATATGTTCTCCAAGAAAAATATAAGAATATCCAGATGTCCTATAATTTTGTCTTATTTTCAGATTTTTAGGACTTTGTATTCAGTTGCTGCTTTCGTCATGCGTATGTCACAGTCATCCAATTGAGATATTCCTGAACCCCTTTAGATTCTAGCTGTTCAATTTGATATTTTAATCACTAAAATAAACACAATGAAATAAACAAATTGTCGAATTTCATTTCAACCTTCATTAAGTATTGTATTTTCTAAATTCCAACTACTGTTATTCAATTAACTATCTTTCCATATCTACCGAACTTGAACAAGGAACCAACGAGTTCGTTTTCTTGAAGTCAACTGTCTTGGGACGTATACAGACGAGCAGACAACTGAATAGGTGAATCTCAGATAACAGGAAGACAATATTATCTCACTGACTTCAAGACGCAAGCAATTTATATCCCCTGATTCATCCTTCAAGAAAATATGTTGTCTCTGTCACGCTGGAAAATATGCAGATTATGGAAAGGTGAGGTTGAAGTTATAGGAATAATGCCATTCAAAACTTTATTGCAGTGTGCAGTGAATGCTAAATGGGATAAACATATTGATCCAAATCTGAAACACTTGTTAGGAGTGCGTACTTAGAGGAAAGTGAAGTGTTTATCTAGAAAAGAGTCCATTTTAAATTCAGCCAATTTGGGAATGCAATCCGTAGCTTCATTGCAAACGAGGTTTGAATCGTATGATGATTGCTGCTACCGAATATAGGGCCTTGAAGATCTGAAACATCGAGAAAAATATTCAGATAAAATTGAACTAAAAACTAGGAAATTGGAGCAAAGCAGAATTACTAAAACTGAAGAATACAACAGAGGAAGAAGGGAGCAGAGTCACCTTCAAAAGTAGCAAAAAGTTCACTTCCAACAGATCTATTTCACAAGATATTGGCTTCTCAGCCTTTCTCAGAAGAACAGAGTATATCTTCCGATTCTCTGTGTTCATATAGTACCATGGTAATTGTATAAGAAGATTGTGAGTGGTTTCCGACTGAAAAAATATCGTTGTAATCTACCATTTCATCAGTGAGAAAACATGAGTCTTCACCTCGTTTTTTAACAACTGGGAGAAGTAAATGTAAAGGCCCAAGCATATGAGGTAGTTCACAGTACCGGAAACCATGCCAATAACAAAAGGGCTGAATTGGTTGAAATCATACTGAAAAATGAACCTTTCAACAATTTGTAATTGAATGTTACGTTGATTTACCGATAGAATGAATAAAAGCATTGAAGTTCCAATGATTAACGAGCCGAGAACCATCATAATTACTCCCAAATATATGATTTTTGTTCCTTGAATTGACACTCTGAAAAAAAATCCTTTAAATTCATAAAATAAGAACAAGAAAAGATGGTAAAACGGAATTTCTCCTGAGAAATGCAGCATAGCGATTAAATTATATTCTTTCCCTAGCAAAGCGAATCGAACTTTTTTTCCAGAAGGTACACTTACTCTATCAGAACATTGTGAATCATTATACACATTTTTAATTTTTCCTTCATTTTTTCCTGGAACACTTTCGATTTGTACCGGTCCATTTCAGATAGATGGCTGCTGCATATATCTTTCACCATTTCGTTCAGATAATTCACGTGGACGATATCAATAATCTCGTAATATACCATGATGAAAGGCATGGTGACTATTGAACAAATGACAGGAAAATCCAACAAGCTCAAGACATATCCAGTTATTGTACAAGTGGTGGCTGAAAATTGTTGACAAATCCACGTTCTCAAGTATATCCTCTCTTTGAGGGTATCTTGAGAAAAAAGAAGCCCAAAGCTGGTTAAGGCAGATAGAACGTAGTTGATGAATGTTACGAACTTTAAATTTTTTACCATTCTAGAGTCTTTGATGGAGGTTTTGGAATCTGACAGTTCGAAGGCGAAAGTAATCGAACGTACGTCCATTCCCCAAACATGAATTTTATCATAAATGTCCAGGAGCATCCACAAATTTTCTATCAACTAGAAAGTAGAATGAAACATTCATTATCAACACTTCAGGAAAGAAATATCTACTCACAAATATCTGTACACCCAAAAAAGCTCCATAATTCAGCAGATCGTCGTAGTTAAACGTGGTTACAATTCTTATAATAGCCATAAGTACTGACAGAACGTACGTGAAAACTGCGATAATGAATATAATCTTCAGAGGTCGAATTCTTGGGGTGAATGACAAGTCTAGGAGGCTTTTCAGGGGATCTTTTTTGATACGCAACTCTTCTGTGATTTCTGAGGTAATGGGGAATATAAATTTCAATGATTTTCATCAAGAAAGTTGATTGAAGGGATAATAACTCTTCCGTTATTTTTGACTCCTCCACTATCGATCTCTAAATTAACCCCAAATTTTTTCTCACAATTTTCTCGTTGAAAATGTTCTGAATGACTTCGATTTCCAAAATGATTTGGAAGTTTGAACTCAACTAAATAAGAATATAAACCTACACACAAAAAAGAAAATTCTGAAAATGAACATTCGAATATTCTCAATCATTTCCACTTGTTTTGAGAGTTTTTATTCTCACTCTAAGAAAAATCTTTCGAATTAAAGATTCTCGAATACTCAAATGTGAAAATTAATACTATGATCATTTTCGTTGAAACAGATATCCCCTTGGGAATATGAAAATCTAACTTTGATTGAATTGAAGCTTATTGCTTTGGACCAATTATTCTTTTATTTCCGTGTAGATGATTCTTTCTCTTTTGTAGGTTGAATGGAGGAGTTAAAAATATCGTGAAAAAATTTATCCCGATTGCCTCAAGCTTTTTTTTACTGAAAATGACTATGTATTCTTTTCAGTGACACTGAAAATCTTTCATGTTTGAGAAGATGTATTCCAATTTACCAGATAGAGTGCAGAGCCTCTCATAATGATCCATTTTATTATCACTTATTTGTAAACCAAACCTTCGATATGGAAAGAAATTGGGGAACTAAATTTTTTTCCCGGTGATAACCAGTACCCTCCGAATATAAAATAAAATATTTAACCACGATAAAATGAGAATTGAAACCTAATGATTGCATTTCCCTCGATGTTAGTTGGTAATGATTTCACTAATGAGCCTCTCATTAATTTCTAAACCATTTGAAGAATTTTCACAACCTTCCACCATTAAATTTGATTAGATTAAGGCTTCAGGCAGATTCATTAGAAGGCACTCGACGGTTTTTTCTAAATCAAAGATACTCTGAAGGAATATTAGAGAGGTTGTCAACTTTTTCTTCTGAGTTCTGAGCAACTCTCATGATAAAAATTTCATTTTACCTACCATTTTCAACAACTATGATACCTAAAATGTTTAGGATGAATCTAAAATCATCACGATATGTAAAAAAAACGTCAAAAACTCATCAATAAGTAATCTATTCAGTCAGTCAGTATAATATTTACAATAAATATATCTCATTTTTCAATCACAAGCTTCATTCGGTTAGGCATACTTCACACGACTCCACTCAGTCCTTCTTGCAATGGTAGCAAGCGCAGCTGATGGCTGATTTGAATGTGAGGGTGCGGATACCATCAGCACAAAGAACTCTAGCTTCTACAGGTTCGGTCTCCATGATGTTGCAGCACTGACCAATAGATGTTATAGGTTGGGCAGGGTTTTCTTTGTGGTGTGAAGGTATGGCCCAGCTTTCGCAGAAGCCTCTGCAAGCGTTTGTGGTCATTTTGAACTCCACGCAATCTGGTATGCTGATTTTTCTGGTGTGACCTGAAGAAAAACGTAATTTTTTAGTCAATAATCTCTGATAATGAATCTTATTCATTAACCATTAACACAAGGTTCTGGATCTATTTTAATTAATTTTCAATAAGTAACAAAATGAGGAAAAGAATCAGTATTGCAGTTGTCCTCATTTTGTTCAAACCATACAGTGAACCAAAAAATATAAAAAACGTTTTTGTAGATCACTGTAAAAAACTATACCTAGTATTTGATACGTAGATTATGAAAAGTATCATTCTTCAAAGAATAAAGAAGGATGAAATAATTTAAACACTGTCATATCAGAGTGGTAGGTACTTTATATCGTAAATTCTTGCTTCAATTCGATTGATTTCACTGTATATTAATCGACGACATCTGGTTTTCATTGAATATTTGTCTATAATAATACTTTATCATCACCATGATATGAACACGAGTGGAATTCTGCTATTTATGAATATTAATGTCCTCTGAAAATTCATTTCGATGAATGGAAACTCAACCGTACTTGAATCCACTGTCAACCGATGTTGATCAGTGCATGAATATGTAGGTCAAATCTTCAATTCAACCTATATTATGTTGTCCCAATTTTAGTACGTTGCATGCAACTTTCAAAGAGTAATATTCGAAAATTAAAAAAATTAATTGGACTTTGTTACGTTCGAATCCACCAGAGGTTAGGAGGCATCTACATTACCTGATAAAATAAAAAATTGTTCACGAATCCTATTCCTAGAACTAGATCCATCCAAGACAATATCCTTCACAGGGTATCCAACATACTTTGGCAGATCGAAGCTATGCTAATTCTGAATATTCCTTTTTGTGAAATGGCTTGTCTTATAAAGGACGATATCAACAAGAGATTAACCATGTTTTTTTGTGAAAAAATGTTTGGAATAATCATAGCAATCCACTGCCTGAGTTCTTCATAAATATTTAGTTTGAAAGTAACTGACCCCCGACTTACCCACTTTATGGCATCCAGGCTTCCTCCAACCGTCTGCCTCCAATGCAGAATTGATGAGGAAAGCTTCGAGTAGAGGTAGCAAGTTTATCAAGAACCAGCTGAGAAGCATTCTCTGAAAAAATCGAGTATATTTGTTTCAACTGCATGATGAAATTAAGCTGCCTGATTACTCCTGAAAGAACAACTCCTGAAGATGCCAGACGCCCAAAATGACGAAACGTATAATGGCCGAAATGCTCGAGAAAACAAGTGAGCGTGAAAGCCTCAACTAATTCAAAGTGAAAAAAGAGTTGCAAAATGGCGGATACGCCGTAAGCATAAATTGGTAAAATGCAGTACGATGACTAGAATATGTTATCATATAATTAATCATTCAACAAATTGGATATTCAGAATCAAGGAAAAGCCTAAAGGCATCATCGAAAATTCCTTCCATAAAATTACGAAAATTTTAAAAACTCAAAAAGGATTTTTTCAGTGTTGAAGGAACCAACAACTCGAAAGAGTGAAAAAGTATACCTGATGAAGATTTCTCGGTGAAGTCTGCAATTTGCAAGAAGCTGTTAGAACCCCAAAGTAAGGTTCAAAAGAAGATGAGAAAAATATCATGCAACTCGAGAGCATCAATTGAAAGAATTTAAAAGTAGTTTTTTCGTAATACTCACCTGTTGTGTTTTGTATGCACTCTTCGAAGTTTTCAGGGGCTGCACTGATGATCACAACGAGCCATCTAATGGAAACTCCCCAAGAATATTCGTTATATTCTCTTCCTCGTACACAAAAGCTCCATCCCCACTATAGAAACGCCCACGCACTGTATTCGTCCTTTTTTTCAACCTTTCAAGAATACGCGATCTCCGACAATGGTGTGTAAATAAAGAGAGAGGGTAATTGGAGCCTACTTAGAAAAAACGTTGACGAAACCTTCAAGCTCAAGATGTTATAATCGAGATCTCAACCTAGTTCATTTAAATATTTTTCCTCATAATGAATGAATTGCATACAAGTTCTATAATGATTTCACAAAGAAAGCCTTTCACCCATTTAAAGGGAAATGGAGCCCTTGTTTCCAATCTCAAATGTAGCAAATTTTCGCCATCGATAAATTATGAACTTTTTCATTTATAATAAAAAGAATGGTTCCACAAGAACTGTTTAAATTTAAGGGTTTTGAACTGATTCACCAGTTATCCAGCTCCCTCTTCCGTGGGGAGACTGAAGCTATCGAACATCCAGAAAAGTTTTTTCCATTTGACACTGACAAGAGTGACAAGCATCTAGATTCTAACCTACAAATTTATTATTTTCAGTTCACGCAAGCTGTTTACGTGACAAATTCGAAAGAGTCTCCGAATATTTGACTGAAATTATGATAGACGAGTACAATTTAGATGATGATTCAGCTTCTCAGTTCAGAGGAGGATCTTTAAGGATTCACCCTGGTGGCAGCAAAACGGAATTGTTACCGAAATCGAAAGAAAATCAAAGCGTGGATAAGGAAAATGCCAAAATCAATTCCAACTGCAATTGGGGACAGACTTTCATGTCTCCCTTCGCATCTCTACCAAGACAACGTAATACTTCAATTTGTATCACTTCTGAGTAACTTTGAAATTATTAATTAAATTTGAGTGTAAATGGGTGTGAACTACTTGTTGTTGATATTTTTTTAATACGGCAATTAAAATTCATGCATGCATTATCATCAATTGAAATTCAGATAATCATGACAATCTCGAATCTTTCTATGCATTATTATAAATATCCTTAGTATAATATTGTCTTGAAAATGAAATTCTTCCTTCAGTATCTGTCAACATCTGGGGCACTAAACCAGAGCCAAAAATAGAGCGCATATCCTCCCAATCTGCGCCCTTGAACCATCAGAAAACTGTTCAATCATCTGTTATCATACCAGAGGACCCATGTAGCTATTTCACATTTCGAGATGGAGTTGTTGATAATGCTGTGAAGGAATGCCGGGAAGAATTTTTGGATGAGGATTGCGATGGCCCCCTTTTAGCCTACTTCTTGCTTACACAGTGAGTAATATGTTTGTTTGAAGTATTCATGCAGTTACTGATGAATTAAAATTTTTTGACCTTGATGATTATTTTTCAAAATTTAAAGTTCTGTATCATTCTAGAATCAATCATTGGGATACAGACAAGGAAAGGCTGATCCTTTTGACTCCGAAAACTCTAGTCATTGCCAAATACGATTTTATTGCTCTGAAACGCCTAGGATACAAAAAATTGCCGTTGGATTTGGTGGAGCAATTGCACATTGGAGATCTTGTGTATCCTAATGGATCGCTAATTCCGTAAGCTTTTAATTGATGTTTACCCTCTCCTGCATAGTAGGATTTTGGGAAGCCTCATTCGAGCTTTTAAATATGGGGTTTATCTGAAAAGTGAAATATTTTTTTCATCATTCAAGTCTGAAACTTGGAAATGTTTTTATCTCTTCTTTTTAGCAGAGAAACTTTTAATACATATATACAGGGTATTAACAAGCTGACTAGCTCTGGCAGATGGTAGTTTTGCTAATTTTCTACAACTTCACATTAAGATAGTTCTCATTAGTTTTTTAGATATCATTTGAAACATGTAATTATAAATAATTGCATGGCTATCTTCTGCTAAAGTTGGTCGTAAGCTTGTAGAATACCCTGTATAAACTAAAAATTGAAGCAACACCCAATTAATACATATGCAGCTTTTTTCAGAATATACATACATATTGACATTTCTCAGTGGTAACCTCATACAAACAGTTTTTTATTGTTATTTTTAATCACCCTTATAGATATTTCAGGAAAAATGATCACAAGTTTTTTGGATGGTAAATAGTAGTTGACATAACTTTAGCGTTTGAATGAATAGCTCAGATTTATTGCTTAAAATAATTTTTTTAACTCCCTGATTGCAAATGTCCCCCTCCAATTCTGCATAAGGAACCACGCTCTTAATAACTTATTGGGGAAAGTGAACATTCAGAGACAGAAATTTTAAATTCAGAATATTGGACAATATACATTCTACAACTCTGACTCTACAAATACTCAGATATTTATTCTCTTCAACTGCTTACTTTGAAAATAGAGAGAATACTATATACTGCAATTTATTTTCTACAGTCGTTTAAATGGAGTCACTGATGGATTGACTAATTTTTTGGAGAATTGTCTTTTTTCTCGATGGGGAAATACTGAAAGTAAACCAATGAATAACTTCTACCAATCTAGGTATTTCAATAATGCTTCTAGGCACTGGCTTTTTCTCCTTGAGTTTGCCTTTGTAAATAAGAGTTTATGTTATTTTGCTGGTATGTAGTTAGATCAGATGTAGAAATAGATTTTCAATCAGGTAACAACAAATTGATAACAGTTTTGCAAACTGTACCAGGTTAGAACGCATTGGTTCATTGGAACATGTAAATTCTCTTTCACAAGTGAGTCGAGTTGCTTTTGTGATGTGATATTTCTTTTTCTCTATTTCAGTATCGGAATGAGTACTAAAAGCAGTGCTGCAATGAGTTCTTTACAGCATTGTTTTCAGGTATATTTTTCGTTTTGTGGTTGTCAACTCTGACATCTGTCAAATTTCGTATCAGTCAAGCCAATATAAAAAACAAAAGGCACTAGAATGTATTATCTGAAATTTTATTTGAATTTCGAAAGTATTTCACGAAACTTCACTGAAATTGAGAAAATATCGTCTGATACTCGTTGCAGAAGGCAATTCCAACACTCATGCGTTCGAATTTCGCATCGGTTTTGGAATTCTACAACTTGTTTTAAAATATGCTAATGTAGGCACCATACTATTTGTAATCACTGATGGAAATTCATCTCTACTAGGGATAGGAACATGCGGGGTGCGAGACTCATGTGGAAACAGGAGAAACCAGCAAGTTTGGGATCGAAATGGAATCCTTTCACTGACAACGTTCCATTTTGTACTTTTACTTACCATCCTTTATTTTTCCACAAAGGTGAGCTTTGTTTCCGTTACTTTCTTCAGGAAGTGACCAATGAAGACTAATTTCATTACAGATGGTACAGTTGAACCTCGCAGGAATATTTTCGACCTGGATGCATTCGTAGATAAACTCTGTGATGTTTTTGTAGCGATGCAGTTGAAGAAATCCGATGAGAAGGATTATTGTGCCATATACCACAAGAATATCGTTTTGGAAAATTATGTCGGCATAGGTTCCTTAGTTCACAACAGAAATGCTCTTGGTTTTTTCAAAGTGAGGGGCAAATTCAGTTTTTAAATACACCAGAAGGATAGAAAAGCAATAAGGGGATATTCATTAATTTTTACTAAGGGTATGCGACCGGAGCACGATGTAGCATTATTGGTTTGTAGAAAGAAAGAAAAGATAGATCATTTAGTAACAAGAAACCATAACAAAAAAACTTGATGTTGAGTGTTCCTAAATTTTATCCTTTTCGAAATTATTGCTTTTATCTGTGTGCCAATAAATGTCAATTTATCTCAATTTTACATATCTAAAGAACCATGAAACTAGTGGACTCGATAACCAAAGATAAAAATATAGGAAATATATATGTATACACAGTTAAACTTATGATGATATATTTAAATTTGCAAAAGATAAACTGATCTATTCCCCAGTAAGATATTTATATTTAAGAATTATTTTATGGAGTATATTTTGTATTGAATATTTGCAACTTTCTAATTTTTCTATACTACCAATCTTTTCAGGGTACCCGAACGGGACCAACTATACATTTAATTTTTTCACACTATTGTAATTTTATTGTAGCATGTGTTCGTCTCACGAAATGGGTTAACGTATAGCTAGTGGGTCATTTGTAAAAATGATATATTCTAATCTTATGTCACCCTGGATTTTCACGATGAAATTCAACAGTTCTTGATAAAAATTCAGCTATCTGATCTGTTCGCAGCAGAATATAAAAGGCCTATAAGTTTGGATATGCCTCGCAGTACCTGTTATCTATTTTGAGTCTAGATTAGCACTGGAAAATGGAAAAAATTTCTAGTCACTATTTGTTTTATTTTCAGCACAAATCATGTATTATTATTCCTGATTGAATATTTGTGATAAGCTCGAATATATGTTGACAATTTTTTATGTATTTTATGATAAGTTTTAATGATGTTTTGGGTTCCTATAATCAAGAACTGTTTTGAGAAGCCTCTTTGTGGTCGGATGTAAAAAGGTTCCTCAATAAAGTGCAAGAAGTATAAATCATTTATTATTTTTATTGTAATATAGTTTTTCCAAATAGAGATAAAGCAATATTAATTCTGTTTTGATTGTGTTAATTTTGCTTTAGTTATTTTTGTATCATCCAAACAGAACAGTTACCACATTGCTTAAACTTATGCCCTATTATTTTTGTATATACATTAAAATCTTAATTCCACTTCAAATTTCCCGTTTTCTCTTTTCGCGTTCTTTCATTTTCCGCACAATTTGCTGCAATTCTCCCCAGTTTTTCATAATATCCTCGAAGAAAACATTCTGTTCCTCCGTTTGGTAAATATTCTTCGGTACACCTATTTTACTTCTGAATTCTTGCTTTAGGTTATCCAGATGCTTGTAATTTTCTTCGTAACCAGGTGGAAATTTGAGTTTTCCATCGTAACATATCGAACTATCTTCGGATGGCATTGGGTGGTCTTTGGTTTCGTTTAATATTCGAGTGAATTCGTCCCAAACTTCAGCAGATTCTTTTGCTGCCTCTCGTAGCTCCTTCCTGAGTTCGTTGATGTCTCTACAACATCGTATTGTGGATTCGGAGGTTATAGGGGGTGTTTCACATGCAGTGGGGTAATTTTCAACAGAAACGTAAATATTTTGAGTTTCAGGAATTATATTTCCATTTATCATGTTTAGGTTGCTTGAGACATCCATAAACCTTCTTTTAACTGCTTTGCTGGAATAAGTTTGAGATTGTATCATTTGGCTATTAGAACAGTTTTTTTCTTTAGAACAATCATCAAGGCAGTTCTTCAAAGGCTGATCTTTCACAAGTTTATCCATTTTTGAAATATCACTGTTGTTAGCAATCTTCTTGTATTGTATTTCAGCTGAAGTCCTAGATGTTTCACTGTGATTAGTTTCATTTTGAGGTATTAACTCGCTCAAAACATATATTTCACTATTGTCACTCATTTCTCCAGATTCGTTGATTTGATCCAATTTGTTCTTCCAATTCGCAGGATCTTGCAAGTTTGGATTTTCATCTTTTTTGTCCTCAACCATCTTTTTAGTTTGGCTCAAACTCAACTGGTTCAAATTACTGACAAAATCGTAATTTTTAGTTTTAGACGACACATTATATACTGTAGCATACTCCTTTTCTTGGGTACAATTTTTTTTCCCTATGTTTGTTTTGATGTTGAAACGGTGTTTTGGTTGAATATTTTTTTTTCTTTTTGCAACAGGCAATGGCTGAGCAAATAAATCCGGACTTATTTCACAGATAACTTGTGATGAATCAATGCTACAGTTACTCAACAATGTGTCACTTCCCTGTGAAATACCATTTCCAAGCGCAGAATTATTTGTTAAGGTTTGGAAATTATCATTTGTCAAATCCAAAGAAGCAAACGTTGAACTAGTATTGTTGAAATCTTCAGGTCTGTGTTGAATGGAACTGTCTCTCTTACATGATTTGTTCGATATTAAACTATCTGGATAAGCTTCATTCTTGTTATTCATCATAACGTTTTGAGTGAGGCATTTGCTTTCATTCAAATTATTTTCGAAGGATACATTATTTGGGATAGTTTGAAAATTATTGTTGGTTAATGCCAAAGAAGAGAGAGATGATATTTCTCCCAAGGTGGATACGCCAGATGAACTTTGAGAAGTGTTTGCATTCACTGTTTCACTATTTTGATTCTTCTCCATAATATTGAATGTGATTTCTCCAGAACTAATTGCTTTTTCAAATTCCATAATGCTATCACTTATATTTAAAAGCATATTTTTGACTTTTTTACGAAAAATTTCAATTTCTTCTACATTTGTGACCAATTTGTTAATCTGATTCAAAAATTGATTAATCTGATGAACTTCCAAGAAATTTTTCATATGAATATGATCTAAAATGCGATTATGAATGTATTTTAATCGGATTAGAGCGTCTTTCTTCACTTTCATGTGATTTCTCTCGGACAAGGAGAGTAATGATCTATTTGATGAATTCTCCATAAAAACTATTTCTTACTGAACTGTAAACTGTATTTTTGGTTCTGATCTTTCTTCGATTATTTCCAAATTTTGTCTAATATTCTTTGACCGCTTTGACGACTTAAATTTGAATTTGAATTTTCTGTCATAGAGTTGAAATTATTTATTTCTTGATGTATCGAAATTGAATGTTCAAATTGGATTATTAATTTTGCTAGTTTCGACATCATACAATTCAAAATGTTCGAGATAAAAGCAATTTCATTATAATTTTTTGTAAAGAATGTCCATGACAAGTAGCCTTTACTCGATGTTTCAGTTTTTTAAACATAGATGAATGTTTTATACTCTATGGTGTGAACTTAACCACACTTCCATACGTCAGACATGAAAAAAATTCCATGTAGAAAGTGTTGAAAATTTTAGTGTATATTCCTATGGATATCAGAAAAAATATTTATCTATAAACGTAAAAAATGGGAATAAAATGCGGGAAATAAATTTACACATCATTTTCATTTTTGGTTTCTTGACCGGTACTATAATTTCTTTCCTCCTACAGAACAAGGAATATGAAACGTTTCCCAAAGAACACAATACAATTTCAACATTTTATATTACACCACACTATACTCGAAAGCATGTATCCTTCGATTCTCTCCGATATGGAAATCATAGTTTCATTACAGAATCAGAATTGTTATTCGAAAGCATTAAGATTTTATGTTTGATTTTGGTTACGAAAGATAAAAATTTTCAAGCTATTAGGAATACGTGGGGAAGTGGTTGTAATGGAGTAGAGAGGTTAGATATCAATAAAACGAGGAGTATATTTCCTTCAAAATCGAGTTCGAAAATGAATTCATGGAGCCAGTTTTGCGAAAAAGTAAAGAATACACCATTACATTACGACTGGCTTTTGATTGCAAACGATGATACATATGTTATAGTGGATAACTTACGTTTTTATCTTGCAACTAAAAATAGCTCCAGAAATTTTTATTTAGGCCATGCAGTCAAATTGTGGAATACAAATTATAATTTGGGAAAGGCTGGTTATGTTTTAAGTAGAGGTGTAGTCAAGTTGATGACCAATACTTCTTGCAATAACGATAATATGTCTTATAGGAACAAAGAGGACTTTTTATTAGGTACTTGGTATATTTTTGTTAATGCGCGAAAAGAGTTTAGTCAAATAAATTTCAAGGTATCTTGTCTTTTGGCAGAGAACTACATTTAAATAAGTGTAGTGATTCAATAAATTGAGATTCTCAATATGTGTTTATTTCAACTATCTTTCAAATGTGGATAGAAAAATATTTCTTCACCAGGGAAATAATTTTAGGAAGCCATTTGAAAAGGTTGAATATTTCTGTCATGGATACCAAAGACGTATTTGGCCTTTCATTATTCCATCCTTATAATTTAAATAAACTACTTTTCCCTGGAAACAACGATCAATTTAAATCTGTGTATGAAGCTAAATGTTGTAGTAGACATACAATTACCTTCAATGTGAGTGTTTTAACTTGGTTTGGTGAAGGTTCTACCATGAATAATAGACTAACAAAAAAAAGAGTCATATTCAATAATTATCATCTGGGTTTTTGGTGAATTTTCATTACATTATTAACAGTTACCAAGTAATTCCTATAAAGGCGCTTTATGTATTTCACAGTGATGTAAATGGTGTTTTTATGGACAATAAAAGATCTTTTTTCACTCAGTAAGAGGCCGCAAAACTAAAATATGATTGGCAAACAAAATGAATATTTTTCAGGCAATGGAGGCAGATAAAATGTACACTTATCATTATATGTTGTACACTTTGCAATTATTTTACGATGGCAATTTAGGAAATCGCAAACCGAATAAAGTCCCAGATGAACAAGTGAGTTTTGATAAATTACTCAGAAAATCAATTTATCAGATTCAATTTCGAACAGTCGAAGACATTAAATTTTTTCCTCTACTTCAGTATCGTAATGAGTTCATTACAGTACTAAAAGTAGTGCTGTAATGAAACTCATTACAGCATTGTTTTTAGTTACATTTTTCGTTTTGTGGTTGTCAGAACTGACCTCAGATCTTCTCAATTTTCCAATCAAATCGATTCAAATTCCGTAATCTGTCAAATTTCGTCAGTCACACCAACTGCAAAGATACAATACAAAAGTCACTAATCTGAATTTTTATTTGAATTTTGAAAGTATTTCGCGACTGAAATAGAGAAGTTTGTAGTTTGTTGCTTCTAATTGAAATAAAGCCAGTTTTTCATTGAATGGAACTTTCAGATTTGGCAGAAGTTCTTGAAGGACCATAATTTGCCATTGAACATAACCAACGAAGAATACTATAATGCATGGGATAAATTGATCGACAGTCCCGATATTTTTGGAAGGAATATGAAAAGGGAAGATTACATTGATTCTACCTGATATTTTAATGTTGCAGGAGAATTCTGTTAAAGGTAGATCATGATTTGTTTATTTCTTCCACAAAAAACATAATTTTCATTAATTTCAGGTATGAAACGTTCAGAAAAGGCCTTTGTCTGAATCAAGAAATTTGTCCACCAGCTTAACTGAATACTATCATATAGTATCCAGAAGAAAAAAGTGATCTTATGGCATTTCCAGTGTTTTCCTGAAACATTGTTGGTTCAAGAATACCTCAGATGTGAATGCAGCAGCTCTTAACATGACAAATGTTATATAAAACCCCTCTTAGTGAAAATTAAAATATAAGTTTATAACAATCATTTCCTTATTCCTTTCAAGATCCTGACAAATTGCGTTAACGTTATTATCATTTTCAACAACTAACTACCAATTTCAATTCGAATCAACCTTTTGATTTCTATAATAAATAGTGTTGGTTGTAAACTTACAATTCCGCGTATGATGATTAAGATACTTGGGTACTTATCATTATGAGATTAAGGGAAAAACTGGACTAAAACGACTTCCTATTGTCTAGGTTATAAGAGTCTTGACAAGATTAAAATATGAAGGTTATAAATCATGAATTAGAGGAGCAAAATGCTCAAATCCTATCAAAAACTGAAGCAATCTGCGGAGGTCGAATGCACTCCCAAACATCCTATTATTTTCCTGTTTTTTTTTCGGTACAACTGCTGATAAAACTATTTCGGTACAATGAAATTGCTTCCTGTCTTCTTATCTTGTGTCACAAAATAACATTCTGGGAGTTTTAGACGCAAAAAAATCAAGATCAAGGAGGATTGTTTTTTTTTATTCGCGAGGATACCCGTGTGAATGTCAAGGCTTATCAATTTATACAGGAAATGGGAGTAGACCGAAGGATGTTAAGGATAAAACGTTGCAGATGGTGTCAATGAAACTGGGAGATATGATAGAGTACTCGCGATTCCATGAATTGAAGGGGGCCTGAATTGGACAGAGGGGCAGGCTTCAGTTAACGCATGACACTCAACATTCCTGAAAGTTAAAATAATTTGATTTTTGTACAACTGCCATTAAAAGTGACACTTTTAATGGCAGCAAACAATGTTAAAATTTATTGTTCACGTGGAAGCGTGTTAAAAATATTTTTAACATTAGTGTTAAAAATATTTTCAGCACTCCATTTTCTTATGATGAAATCAGATGAGAAAAATTCAGCAATTGCAAATTTTTATTAACAATCATTACTCATGAACATTAATAATAATCTTAATACCAGAACAATTACTAATATTAATGCCCTGTGACGTTAGGGAGCTTCGCAACACATTATTAGAATCCTCATCACCATCAGTACTTGTAGGTACAATATTGGATGATGATGATCCAAAACCTGTTGAGGTTGGGAGAATTATTTCAGCAATGATATTTTTATATGCAATGGAATGATCAACATAGCCCTAGGCTACCGTCGTAGACTTCCATGCACCATGTTTTTTCATTATCCGTGATATTTGCTCCTGATTCTGCTGGCACTGAAGCGGAGGATCTTCGAAAACATTGTCCTGTATATTGCTTTGGTTCTGGCAGTTTGAGGAATTCGGCAACCATAGATGGAATTTTCCCAAATGTATTAATACCAACTGGATTGGCAGTGCATTGATTATTCATGTATTTCAGGAAAAAACGACGATGTTTGATGACAAAAGGTCGCAGTGCAAAGTACTTATGAAAATAGTCTACATACTTCCCAATAATACTAAAAGAACGATTGACTTTCGTTTTTGTATTTGGAAGTTGTATAACCAATGATTTATTTGTTATTTCGATGTCTTCCACTGATAAATTACACAATTCTTCACGCCGACAGGCTTCAAATAATCCGAAAATAGTTGCAACCTTAACCATCAACTATTTCTCATTTTATGCCTCTTTCATAAACTTTTCAACTTGTTCACGAGTGAGAATTTTCGATTTTTTGTGACGATATCCTTCACTTTTCCGTTTTGAGTATGCTATTACCTTAAAATATTTACTAACATCCACACCATTTTTTACAAGGGCGCTTGGCTTTATCATTTTGCTCCACAAAGTTGATGAACTCCATATTTTTGATTTTTCTTCCAAGTATGCCAGGAAAACAGTTTCACTGAAGTTCCCTTCTACATTTTTCAATTTACACTAGGCCAGGAAATTGATATATGCAATATCGTACTGCTGAACTGATTTTTTAGGTAGGAGTTCCAGATTTGCTCTTCTTGCAGACTCTCCAATATCCAGAGGATATTGCAGTTTTGACTGGAGTTTGTAAAATAAGGACTTGTGAAGATGAAGAGTGTAGAGTTAGCAGCTTGGCTCTACATGAGATCTGATAAATTTTTGACCATCGTCTTGGCAATATTTTACATGAAAATGTTTTTGGTTGGATAATGGTCTTAAGTGTCCTAGTTGGGCATGTTCTCATAGATCCCATGGTGCGTCCTACAGCACTAACTTTGCGTTTATTCTCCGAAATTGCCATAATTCGTGTCAAAACCTGCTGCGACAGGATAAATCATTATAGCCTTTCCTCAAGACCTGCTTCGAATCCTCGAAAAAAGGTTTATCATCGAAAGGAACGAACGAAAACGATAAGCTAACCAACGTCCTGCGTCCAGAATCCAATTTTCTCCACAATTTCGGATTCGATAAGGTTCCCGAGATGCAAATTAACCGCAGAATTGCAAGGAAACCGTTTTCCTGCTGGAAGTGCTCCAATTAGCTCGCCTCGGACTTATCTGACTCCCACGCCAACTTCTTCTGCGTGCTCAAAATTAAAGCGACCCCCCCAATTTCCCAAAACGATAAGCCCTACGACATTGACATTGCCAAGTTTGCGAACCAATCTAATAAATAAAGCACCAAGGGAGATTTCGATTCAGTTATTGATTTGGATCACCTGCAAAATGGTCGCTTGAAGAGATCGATTGCGATGGGGTCCTATCAGTTTTATTTGGTGCTTTTGTGCGTTATTTGGTCCTTTACGGATGCTGCGTATCATAGGTGAGTACGCCCGGTATGCCATGTGAAAATAATTCGTCAAAATTGCTTAGAAACTCCTGAGGTTTGAGGCCACCATGAAAATCTATATTATTGTGCAATATATTGCTCAGTATGTTGAAGCATCAAAGAGGCTCAGTAGATTTGTTGAATCAATTAAACGGCTTGGAGGCGAAATGGCTGGTTGAGCAATATATCGATCCATATAGTCCAAAAACTCACGAACCGAATAATAAAGGATATACAATATACAACCTCTTGAAGACGTGAATCAAAAACCTTATTTTTCCAAGTATCTCTCGAAGAGATTTGAGTGCAACATAATGGCTAGTTAAAGATTGAAAATCCAACACACTTTTGTTAGTTGTATCACCAAATTTATTACTTTTGATTATGGAGATCTAATTCAAAAATCCTCATCTTTATTGAAAGTATTTCATTCAGATTTCCGAGTTACTTTTTCCAATTTGAAGGTAATTAAATTTCACAGCTTCATCACAATTCTTCGCTCTGAAAAACTTTCAAAATGTTACTCCTCACAAACATAATGAAACCCGGACTTTCAAAATGAGTGAATGTAATTTTTTTTTTGTCTATTAAAAGTCTCATTCGATTCCTGAAAAGACCAGGACACTGAATCGTGTCTGTTAAATTTACGAATTTCAATGAAACGAGCACCACAAAAGCATAAACTGGAAGATATTACTCAATTAAGTAATATCTACCAGTTTGAACTGTACCTACTCGAGCAGGTACAGTTCTTTTGGGTTGACCAAAAGAAACTTATTTTTGTGTATTCGATTTTCGATTAGTCTTTGGTTTTCGATGTGTTTTCTCTGATTCACATATTTTTATATTCGCCATATATTTTAATGGAAATTCAGTATTTTTTTCTGAATTTTTCTTCCTCAGTTTTGAGAAAATATGATCCGCAATCAACAATAAATAATTTAAGAATTCTCACGAAACATGTCCAATATTTACATCGATAACATTCAGAAGATCGAACAAAGTTTCTTACCATAGTAAATTCAGTACGATAGTGCTAAATACTATGACAAAATTAAACCTACAATTTTTTTTTCACAGAGGCGTTAAAGGAGGAGTGAAAGGCGGTACGAAAAGCCACAAGAAAGGTGGTAACTTGTTTGGCAAGAAGACTTCTGGAGCTGTTTACGAAGGAGGTACATAGTTAAAATATTTTTGAAGGAATATAGCCTTTTTTGAGTTATGGATGCAGTTACGCTTTGTTATCAAAAATTCACCTCTTCGTGCATAATCAACTCATTTCAGGAAATAATTACGATGATAAAATATCTGGCAAATTTTTTATTTCGAACGGAAATTGATTCGAGGAAATAAGAAACATGATTACATTTGAAAAGATAAAAAAATGCATAGTAGATGATACTATTTAATTATGCTGTGATTGCTCCTACAGATTTCCTAAGTGTTAATGTGGTCTTATTATACGACTAGCTGCCAACATTTTGGAAAGATAATGAACAATTGTATACCTATCTTCATTGCAACTTCAATACTACAATCTCAAAAGGCTTAAAAAAATAACATTTTATACATTGAAGACACCAAATGAGCAATATTTTCATTAAGAGTAGGACTTATTCGAATAAATTGTTGAATTCTGATTGCGAATTATCGAAACCGAATTCAGATCGAAGGGTATCGTTTCAGGTTGTACTGAGCCACCGGTGAAACCTCCACACGCTAAGTTACGATGTTCCTTCTATAGCGGGTGTTCACTTTCTTGCGAGAGAGGTTATGCCTTACCCGGTGGAGCTTACGCAGCTTACATCATGTGCGAAAATGGAAAATGGGTGTCACAAGACAGCGGAACAACTGAAATGCCCCAATGCCAACGTGAGTATCATAAAAAGGAACATGTTTAAAAAATATACACCTTGTGGAACACCTGCAAATGTCTTATAAGCGGCAAAACAGTGGTGTGTTAAATAAAATTTCTATCAAAATGTTTTTTCAGCTGAATGTTCGCCTCCCTGCCAGAACCAAGGTATTTGCGTGGCTCCTGATCAGTGCAGTTGTCCAGATCAATTTTCTGGACCTCAGTGTCAATTCCAGAACAAACCTTGCTTGGAACTACCACCTATGCCGCAGAACTCCAGGAGGTCCTGCAGAACCAAAGAAGAGTATGTCATACTAACTTTCCTTCAACTACCTTTCCTCAATTAAAAATAATTCCTCATTGAAATATCTCTCACTCACACCAAATAATTGTATGAAATTTTCAGGTACTGCACAGTTAAATGTTTACCTGGTCATCAGTTCCCAGATGGTTCTGAAGTAGCGACACTATCGTGTAAAAATGGGATGTGGGTACCAGGAAGAAAAGACTGGGTGTCTATTCCTGATTGCCAAGGTAAGGGGATGAAGAAAATTAGAAAGAAAAATTAAATTAAGATGGACCTCCTTCTTGGTATCTTATTATTAATTCTTCTTTTTCAGCGACATGCTCTCCTCCCTGTCAGAACGGTGGAGTTTGTCTGTCACTGAACGTGTGCCAATGTCCCCAAGAGTTCAGAGGTCCTCAATGCCAATACAGTGAGTCCTGAATACTCAATCAATACTTCCAATCTTAACTCTTTATTATAGGTTTGGATGCTTGTGCGAGCAGCAAGCTCAATTTCAATGGCGGCTTCAAATGTTCAGGAAACTCGGACGAATTCACCTGTTCAGGCCTGTTCTGCCCTGAAGGCATGAAACTATCCCATGACTCAGCACCAGCTTACACCTGTAAATACTCAGAAGGCGTCTTCCACCCTTCAAACGTGCCAACCTGTGTATCCAGTAAGCATCATAAAAAGATACAAAAATGATATGTTCTTTCCCCACATTCAAATCATTGTAACAAATTTGACGTATCTTTTCAGCTGACCCAAACATGAAGTACAGGATAACCCAAACTAAAAACTCTTCATACTACGTGGTATGTGACTTAAACCATATCAACAAGCGGAATTTTAACGTTTTTTTATCTACAGGAAAGCGAGTCACCTGACTACGATTATACTTATGACGAGACTCAACAAGGTGGTTCTGCCAAGCAAAATATGCGTCACATCATATCAGCAGATGCTGCATCTAATGTAGTGATTGAAACAAAGTTGCCTGAATCTGGCGTTTGCTACACTTGGGGAGGAGTGCATTATAAAACATTCGATGATAGAATATACAGGTGAGATAGGATTTTGAATTGAGTTAGTTGTAAACCATCCAAAAACTTCGGAAATTTAAACCGTAATTTTATACAATAATTTCTGCCTTCATCCACAGTTTCGACTCAGAATGTGCCTACATACTTGTCCAGGATTCCGTTGACAACACTTTCAGTGTCGCTGTGAAAAATTCAGACTCTTGCTATTCCAACAACACCGACTGCTACAAAATGATAGACATCTACATTCAAGGAAGGGATTACAAATTGAGTTTAACAGGTTAGTCTACTTCTGGCTCTACTTCTGGTTGTGATGACTATAATCCTGTCTTATTGTAGATGATGGCCATCCTCTTCTGACTCAAGGCGACACGGTTTTGCCAATCCCTGGACAAGCAGTGGGTATCCGCACTGAAACTACCGCTAAATACATCAACATTATGTTGGACTCCGTTGGCATCTCCATGAAATGGGACGCAAAAGTAAGTGTTGGTCACAAGAACTGAATTTTCGAGGTTAAATGTCTTCTTTTACAGCAATTCTTGGAAGTCGAGGCGAAAGAGAGCCTTTGGAACAGAACAGAAGGATTATGTGGTAACTTAAATGGAAATCCAGATGATGATATCGTTACGAAAAATGGACGAAGGACCAAGAACATTGTAAATGCGGCTGCCAGTTGGCAAGTAGATGACATAGGAGGTAAGAACAACCTCTGATCTGCTCCAGCAAATTTCAAAATATTTTTTTGCAGCACATTGCAAATCTGCTCCAATGGAAAAAAGAGGTTGTCCTGGCAAAGGTGTCAAAGGATCCTTGGGAAATGAGGCTGAAAGGTTCTGTGCCAAACTCCTCTCAGATAGCAGGTTCTCTTCTTGCAGTCAAGTGAGTTGAATCTTATGATCTAGAATGATTTTGCAATCTATCTAATGGTCTTTCAGGCGATGGATAAAACGCTTCTTCTAGAAGCTTGCACATGGGACTACTGCAACTGTCCCAGCGACGATAGATCAGACTGTGCTTGTGACACCATGAACGTCTATATAACGGAGTGCAAACATGAAGGAATGACCACACTTACGAACTGGAGGAACGAGAACATATGTCGTAAGTTTCTGAAGGATCAAATTTTGCAAATGGTGTGATATCGCTTCGTTTCAGCTATGAAATGCACGGGTGGAAGGGTTTACAAAGCTTGTGGACCTTCCAAAGGCCATCCAGTGTGCGGTTCCAGCACCAACAACGTGGCGGTAGATCCAAAAACTTGCGAAGAAGGTTGTTTCTGTCCAGAAGGCAAAGTCTTGCACAACGGCGAATGCATTTCAGAAAGCGAGTGTCCTTGCAGGTTGAGGAAGAAAGAGTTTCCAGCCGGATCTTCAGTGCCTAAAGATTGTAATACATGCACGTGCGAAAAAGGACACTGGGTCTGCACTCAGGTGAGTTATATAGATAGTTGAAAGAGACAAGAGGTGTCATTCCTTAATTTAAGGTTTCTTGCGGAGCTCGTTGTTCAGCTGTTGGAGATCCTCACTACACGACCTTCGATGGAAAGAAGTACGATTTTATGGGGCAATGTTCCTATTATATGCTGGAGACTGCAGGTTTAACAGTGGAAACTGAGAATGTTGCTTGCCCAGGAGCTATATCAGAGGTATGTGGTCAAGATAATCCTAATTTCTCAAGGACCTGAGTATCATAAGCACCAACAAAAATTAACCATTGTTCTTTTAGTTAATGGGATTCACCAAAACAGCCACTTCAGAACTACCCTCTTGCACAAAAACTGCCACAGTCAAGGTTAACGGATCTCTATCTATAAAACTAGGACAAAATCACCAAGTTGTTGTCAATGGTCAAGAAGTATCGAAGCTACCTCTTGAAACAGCTGGAATTAAGATCAGGATCGTATCGTCGATATTCTTACAAGGTAAAATTCTTCAGAGTTTTATCGTTTGGTTGGTGATTAACTCTTTTTTCCCCTGCAGTTCTTCTGCCTAATGGTGTTGACATTTGGTGGGATGGAGTCAGTAGGTTGTATATAGATGTACCAGCTTCATTCAAGGAACATACGAAGGTATAATCACATGAAACATTAGTTTTTCGTCGCTCACACTGATTAACTTTGTAGGGACTCTGCGGTACTTTCAACCAGAACCAAAAAGACGATTTCTTAACTCCTGAAAGCGATGTCGAACAGTCCGTCATCTCTTTCGCAAACAAGTGGAAAACACATGAAGCTTGTTCCAACATGCCCAACCGAATACCGTCACATCCTTGCGATGTTAATATGCATAGGAAAGCTGAAGCAGAAAAAGTTTGCTCAACGATCAAATCCGACATATTCTCAGGTATATCAAACATTCTAATTTCTCTGAAAACATGAAATGATTATTCTCTATATTGAGTTGGATAGGCACTTTAGCTTTTCGAGACTCTAGAAGAAGATTCTAAAGAAAGAAAAAACTTTTTCCAGATTGCTATTTCTACGTGGATCCTGATCAATACTACCAAGACTGTTTGTACGATATGTGTGCTTGCGAAGGAGATGTAAGTAACCTTCAATGAAAAAAAATGTGGTGTAATTGACTATTTCCCTAGATGAGAAAATGTTTGTGCACCATCATTTCATCATACGCCCATGAGTGCGCCAATAAAGGAATAAGCGTGGACTGGAGAAGCAGCGTGAAAGAATGCTCAATCCAATGCCCTGCTGGTCAGGAGTATCAAGTTTGTGGAGATTCATGCGCTAGGAGTTGTTATGATATCTCCACCAACACCCAGTGCAAGAGACGGTGTGTCGAAGGTTGCAACTGCCCATCTGGCGAAGCTTTAGATGACAATGGAGAGTGCATACCAACAACACAATGCAAATGTTATTCTAATGGCTTGGTGTTCAATCCAGGGTACAAAGAGATCAGACGTAGCGAGAGGAAACCTGATTTATGGTAAGTCTTTTTTTTGCAATTGATGAGTTCACTTAACTTGGGTTTTCTAGTACATGCGTGAGTGGAGGCTGGAGTTGTCAAGAAGCAACTGTGGAAGAAATTAAGCTCTATCCAGATGCAGCTGATCTGAGGACTATGTGTAATTCAAGCCAACATATGGAATTTACCAGTTGTGAACCTGCCGAACCCATAACTTGTAAGGTAAGTCTCTTAGAATTCATTGTTCATCTTATAAGATTCCAAGTTTTTGGTAAATATGAAACACTTCTTCAAATTCTTCTAGAATATGGACTCATATGAGCAAAGCTCTCCAGCTATCTGCCATGCTGGATGTCAGTGTAAGAAGGGATTCGTCTTAGATCCTACAACGAAACAGTGTATCAAACCTGCTGACTGTCCATGTCACCATGGTGCTAAGAGCTTCAAAGAAAACGAGGTTGTACAAAATGACTGCAACACATGGTGAGCCTTTTATGCATTCTGGATAAGATGAATGATAACTTTCACGAATGTCTTGATTTCAGCACCTGTAAGAAAGGTAAATGGAGTTGTACTGATAGACAATGCGCAGCAGAATGTAGTGCTTGGGGAGATTCCCACTACAAAACCTTCGATGGTAAACACTACGACTACCAAGGACAATGCGACTATATTCTCGCTAAGGGTTCTTTCGGGGATCAATCAGCTTTCGATATCTCCATCCAGAATATCCCTTGTGGAACCCTAGGGACAACTTGCTCAAAATCAGTCACGATCAGAGTGACTGCTTCGAATAACACTGAAACTCTCACTCTGGACGTAGGAAAGCCTTTGCCGAAACCTAAAACCTTGAATACGTTGACTGTTAGAGAGATTGGTCTGTACGCGATTGTTGAAGCACCTAATCTTGGTTTGACTGTGAGGTGGGACAAAGGTACTCGAGTATACGTGAGGCTAAATCCCAAATGGAAAAATAAGGTAAGAACTTACTAAATGAGGAAAGTATTTTATCATCCTTTGGAAATGTTACAGGTGAATGGATTGTGCGGTAATTATAACGACAATGAACTCGATGACTTCCAAACTCCATCGGGAGGAATGACAGAAGTATCGCCATACGCTTTTGGAGACTCTTGGAAGATGGAACCGAACTGTCCAGAAGCTCAACAGGTCATTGTAAGATTCATATTCCAAGTTTTTTCAGGTATTTCATGACTTGGTGTTCTAGGATACCTGCAAAGAAAAGCCAGAAAGAAGGGTTTGGGCTGTGAAGAAATGTGGTATCCTCAAGTCATCGATCTTCGCTCCCTGCCATTCTGAAGTTCCAATCGACAGTTTTTACGACAAGTGCTTGTTTGATGCTTGTGGATGTGACCAAGGAGGAGATTGTGAGTGCCTTTGCACGGCTTTAGCTGCTTACGCCCAAGAATGTAACAACAGAGGTGTTCCTATCCACTGGAGATCTCAAGAACTATGTCGTGAGTAGCTAATACCTTTTTTTTGCCATTCTGATTCAACCCTTTTTTTGATTTCTACCAGCAATCCAATGCGACGAGCGCTGTTCAATCTACAAACCATGCATATCAACATGCCTGGTGGAAACATGCGATAACATCTACACAAGAGGAAAAATCAGCGCTACATGTGTCGAAGATACCTGCGTAGAAGGTTGCCAATTCAAGCCCTGTCCAGAAGGTCAAGTCTTCTTCAATTCCTCGCACGATCGTTGTATACCCGTGAACGAGTGCAAACCTGTTTGTATGGAACTTAATGGCGTCACATACTTCGAAGGAGATGTTTTAGAAGAAGATGATTGTCACACCTGCTACTGTTCAAGGGGCCAGAAGAACTGTAAGGGAAAGCCTTGTACGGAAATACCTGTGAGTATGTTAGATTGATATGGAAACAGCTTCTTGAATCATACAATTGCAGTCAACGACTCCTCAGTATATAACTGTGGCTCCTGAAGATCAGAAACAGAAGTGTGTAAGCGGATGGACCCAATGGATAAACCAGAATCCGATTGTCGAGAAGAAAGGAAATTCCAAGAGACCACTGGAGAAAGAACCGTTACCTACTTCTATTATTTTGGTGAGTTTTTCAGACTTGGGTGAAAATGAAGATCTTAACAGTTGATTAATTTCCAGAACCAACTGCCTGGAGGTGGTAAGTGCTCCATCGACAAAATGACAGATATAAGGTGTCGAACGGTTAAAGGAAAAATCTCAGCGAAAGAAACTGGACTAGATGCTGAATGCAGTTTGGAAAGAGGATTGGTTTGTAAGGCTTCCAAAAAAGGCGCAGGTTGTCCTGATTTCGAAATCCAAGTGTACTGCCAATGTGGTAAGTGACTCTTCCTGGAAACACTCCCAAAATTTAAACACTCCCGTAACTTGAAGGTGGAACAACTGAGACTCAAAGGACCACAGAAACAACTGTTCAAACCTCGACAACTCCTAGTACAAGATTACCTCAGGAAGATGAGATGGAGGAAGAAATAACACCAGCAAGACCAGTAAAGGTCTCAACTACCTCCAAACCTAAATGTGATTCTCTCGAGGCCAAGAAGATAGATGAAAGTGATTGTCATAAATATTACGTGTGCTCTGACGGTCCAGAAGGTCCTCAATATCTACCACAAACATGCGGAAGTGCCATGATGTTCAACCCTAAAACGAAGACTTGTGATCTTATAGCTGTTGTGGCTTCTTTACGACCTGAATGCGGTGAGTATAGATCTTCCAATGGTATGCATTATGAACGAACCTTTATATTCTGAGAGAACTGGAATGTGATTATATATTAATTTCACAGCAATTTCTACTACGGTAACACCATCAACAGCCCACACTGTTACAAGTGAATTTGAAATAATAACTCTTAATCCGGAAAGCAGAACAGAAATAGCAAATCTTGTCTTCACCACTGAACCACAATGTAGCTTACAAACGCCGAATAAACCACATGAATCAGACTGCCGCAAGTTTTATGCCTGTGAGGATGGACCAGATGGTGCTCATTATGTAGAACAAACCTGTCGTGGTAACACTATGTACAACACGAAAACTTTCAGCTGTGATCGTGTTGAAGAAGTTACTGCTTTACGACCAGAATGTGGTGAGTATCTGTGAGGAATAAACGTTGGGATTTTGAGTTAATGTGGTTTTATCTCATTTGCAGCAGTTCAAACAACATCTACAGAAACTATTACCGAGAAAAGAACAGAAGGTACAACCTCAACGTCTGTTATCAACATTGTAATCACTGGTAAGCCTCAATGCGACCCAGAGACTCCAAACAAGCCTCACGACACTGACTGCCACAAATTCTACGTATGCAATAATGGTCCAAATGGTGCTGAGTACATTGAGCAGACTTGCGGCACAACAATGATGTACAACCCCAAAACTCTAACTTGCGATCACGCTGAAGTAGTGGCTTCTATAAGACCAGAATGTGGTACGTATAATCGAATGATTTAAGGGAATTAAGTATTCACACATCTATCTTCCACAGCTGTAACAACCACAGTAGGAACAACTACCAAAAAAACTGTGGTACCACAGATAAAAACGACCAAATACCAGATTGTAATGACTGAGGCACCTGAAGAAGAGGAAGAGGTTACAGAAACTGGCTTCTTTATCATAACATCCAAGCCTGAATGCAACCCAGAAACACCAAATCAGCCGGATGAACTGGATTGTCATAAGTTCTTCATCTGCCATAACGGACCAAATGGACCAGAATACATTGAGCAAACCTGCGGACTGTCCATGTTGTTCAACACTGAAACCAGAAGGTGCGACAAGAAAGAGACCGTGGAGTCGTTAAGACCGGAATGTGGTATGTCATATCTCCTTCAAAAATCCCAGAATTCCTCAACCACTGTTAATTTTCTCAAGGTAAATCAAGAGAAATCGATGAGGAGATTGAAATAATCACGGAAGGAAAAGTATCATCCACTGCTGCCACAAAACCAACGACCATAACCCCAATATCTAAAGTGACGGGGAAAGTCAGAAAACTGACTTCCCCAGTTTATACCACTCTGCCTTCTACAGTCATCACAGGACATCCCGAATGCGATTCCAAAACCCTCAACAGGCCGCATGAAGATGATTGCAAAAAGTACTACGTATGTCATAATGGTCCTGATGGAGCTCAATACGTTGAGCAGACTTGTGAAGGTGCTACACTTTATAATCCACACACCTTCACTTGTGACAGAGCAGAAGTTGTGATACCAATACGACCAGAGTGTGGTAAGCCTAAACCATTCGTAAATTGATATCTTTCTCATATACTCGATCCTCTATTCTTCTCAGACAAACGATGCCCACCTGGATTGAGATTCAGAGATTGCGCCATCAGTTGTACAGACCTTTGCATCTTCTACAAGGGTCAACTCGAAAAACAAGGAATCTGTACAGGGGAATCATGTGAACCTGGCTGTGTTACGCAAGATGTATATGATATGTTGGAGAATAAGGAGTGTGTTGGCAGGAACAAATGGGCGAATAATGCTACTTGTGTGAACTCCCAGGATTGCATGTGTATGTCACACGATGGAAAGCCAGTCAAGGTGAGATCTCTTCTGGTTCATTTGTTAGTTCATGATCTAATGATGTTCCTTTAAGCCTGGTGCAATCTACAAAGAAGATGGATGCAAAGTTTGCCAGTGTGTGCAGAATTACTATTCTTGTGACGAGTCGCAATGCCAAACAACAACCCAAGGAACTACAACTGGAAGCACTATGAGCTCTTCGAGACAATCTGTGTCAACTTCTGGCTCACCAAGTACTTTGAAACAAACTGTAACAACTGCAGCAACACCAAAAACCACTAATCCCTTCATTATTGCTATTAACACCGTAACACCTGCACCTCCTTGTGATCAGAGGTGAGTTTGATATTATCTCTACCTTCCAGAAGAAAATAACTCAAAATCGATTGATCCCTTTCAGTTTCATCTCGCTGCTCACTCAGGATCTTCCTGACAAATCCTTCAAAGCCAGCAGTAGCAAAAACGACAAAACACTGCCCAAAGAAGCGAGATACAACAATAAGGTTGGAAGTTGGTCACCTTCTCCATCAGACAAAAGTCCATTCCTTATCATTGACCTTCTGAAAGAACAACCAGTGTACGGAATCCAAATCAAGGGCAATCCTAAGAAAGACGAATATGTCACGAGCTTCCAAGTCTTTCACAGCAACGATGGTAACGTCTTCTCACCAGTAGTTCGGAAGCAGCTTATTCCATTGAAATTCAGGGGGTCTATAGATTCTAACACTCCAGCGTTCCAGAAGTTCCCACAGCCGTTTGAGGCTAGATATTTGAAGATTGTACCTCTCACATGGCATAAAGGTATATCACTGAGGGTAGACGCCATCGGTTGTGGAGAAGAAACAAGCACTACTGTTTCTACATCAGAAGCTCCAGAGGTGAGATTCTTCAAAAGTAGTAGGAAGTTAGCTGAAAACATTCGTATTCCTTTAGATAACAACCACAATGGCTCCTCCAATATGCACAGATGAACTGGGATCCGAAACACACCCTCTGTCTGAAGACCAAGTAACTGTCAGCTCTTCTAAAGATAACACCGAAACAACAACCAAAAATGGCCAAACTGGAACCACATTGAAGTCTCGTGTTTGGCAACCACTCGTAGACTCTCCTTCAGAATGGATTCAGGTAACCTTCCATAATTTTCAGAAGAAAAAAATTCTCAAGTGGTGATTTCTCAACAGTTCAACTTCTTGGAACCGCGCAACCTTACTGGTTTCTACACCCAAGGAGATGAGGATGGATGGGTAGAGGCTGTAAAAGTGAAATATTCTCACGACGGCAAAAAATGGAATCCTCTGGTGAACAAGAATTCGAGAGAAGTCGTCTTTCCTGCCAACTATGACGAAGATACCAAGATAACGAACTATTTCGCCAGACCTATTCAAGCCCAGTACATCAGGTTGTACCCTGTTAAGTGGCACAATACCATCAAGATGAGGACGGAGATCATAGGATGTTACAAACCATATAGTAAGTTACGAGTGTTACAATATGTACACAACAATAACTCACTCTTATCTTTCTTGAAGCGACTGTAACCACTATGCAAACAACCACGGCGGGTTCAACAAAACCAACAGAACATACATCAACATCCAGCACGATGACTCAACCTTCATCGAGTGCAGCTACTTCAACCTTGAAGACAGAAAGACCTACAGCTGGAATCACACAACAAACCACTGCGGTTCCATGCAATTATTGTCCTGGAGTTCCTTCTTCTAACATGGAATTGGGAGCTTGCGAATGTACCACGAATTTGTGGTGGAATGGAACTGCTTGTACCACTAGACCTTTATGTCCATGTGTTGTTGGATCATTGACGTGAGTAATTGCACCATAATTCCTTCTGCTTCTACTTATAATTTTCGTCTTTAGGTACCCTGTTGGAAAAACGTTCAACAAAGAAGACTGCAGTGATTGCGTTTGTAAAATAGGCGGAATAATTGATTGCGAGGAAAAAATATGCGGTAGATGTAAAGAGGTAAGAGATCAACCAAAGCTATGAGGAATAATTACCAAAATCTTAATGTTTTAGGGTCTGAAAAGTACTGTAACCGCGAATTGTGACTGTGGTTGTGAACCTTGCCCAACAAAACAAAGACTTTGTCCAACCTCCAACATTTGCATCGATGAATCTCTTTGGTGTGATGGAATTGAGAACTGCCCAGACGATGAAGTGGATTGCGAGTCAACTTCTGCTATCGAGTTCACTGTTAAGCCAAGAACTTTCAATCAAACTGGTAAGGGTTTTAACTGTACTAGTCAAGACGAGCATGAAGACTTGTTTTGAAGTAAAATGTAACTCAAATAATGTTTTGCAGATGAAGAAACTATTTGCCCAGTTGTGAACTGTCCACCCAACTTCAAAAAAGTAACTGTTAGACCGAAATTCAGCAGGTACTCTTCATCAAGATTCGCGAGTATCAAAGGAAGAAGGACTGGAATCAAAGGAGTTAAAGGAGGTAGGGTTAAAGGAGGGGTCAAAGGAGGAGTTAAAGGCGGATTTAGAGGTAATTCTTCAAAATTTCATTATGAAAAATGGATTGATTGATTTTCATTGATTGCAGCCGCCTATTCTCTTTCAAGTCCCAAGATTAAAAACCGTGAATGTATCCAATATAAATGCGTTCACAATAAACTACCGCCACCATTTATAAACAGCACTGTGGAATGCAAGTCAGAAGACTGTCCTCCTGGTTATGAGAAGGCAGATGAAATAATGATGGATGTCGGTCACGATAAGAGATGCCCTACGTGAGTAAACTCACCTTTTTCTTAGCCAAGTTGAAGTAAACTAACATTATGCACCTTATAGATTGGTGTGCATACCTTTACCAGTTCCTGACGCTGTTTGTAACGTAACCGGAAGAACATTCAACACCTTCGATGGCACTGAGTTCAAATACGACATCTGCGACCATGTCTTAGCTCGCGATTTGCTTCTAGAAGATTGGGCTGTGATACGTGAGTTAAAGCTGCAATCATTCTCGAACGTGAATAAACTGAATTTATGCTTCCAGTTAGCAAAGCATGCGCTGAAACCTGCAGTAGAGACCTTCACATCTACCTAGGAGATGATCATTTCGTGTTCCATCCAAACCTAACAGTGGAGTACAACGGATACACCTACACCATCAACCAGCTGGCGAAGATATCTAGACAATCTAAAGAATTCACTGTATCTAAGGTCGGTAATGTTATAGCCTTCACATCTCTACCCCACGGATTCTGGGTGGAATGGAATTCTGATGGAAATGTCAAGGTGGGAGTGGTACATTCGCTGATGAAGAAAGTAGATGGTTTGTGCGGTTTCTTCGATCAGAAAATCAGGAATGACAAGCGTAAACCCAACGGAAAAATGGCAAAAACAACCAAGGAATTCGGGGACAGTTGGTCAACCACCAACCAGACGAAGCCTGAATGTAAGATCAATGCTTGTCCAGCAAATGTCCAGAACAAAGCTTGGCAATTGTGCAACGCTGTAAGGTAAGTTGATCAACGATCTCAAACAGAAAAATGTTGGGCAGTTAAAGTATCATCCATGATTGCAGGGATGACTATCTTCATGCTTGCTCGAAAGTAGTTAATGTTGAGGCTTCAGTGTCAAGATGCTTGGATACAGCATGCGAGTGTCTACTTTCTTCTACCAAAGAAAACACCACAAACACAGAAAGATGCAAATGCGACCTTCTGCAATCTTTCGTAGTGGAATGCTTAACGGAAGATCCAAATATAGAAGTATCTGGATGGAGAGGACAATACGATTGCCGTAAGTAAATCCTCTGACATCTCTTTATATTCTTCACAAACAGAACTGATGAAGTACTTGATACTAATACGAGTGGTTCTGTTTATAGCCAGCAAATGTGAGGCTCCTCTAGTCCATAAAGATTGTTTCCAAAGAGAGTGCGAACCAACCTGTGAATCTCTCAGTGATCCTTCCATGTGCCCAAGAATTGAACACGCTTGTTACCCTGGTTGCTACTGCCCTGAAGAATTGGTAAGGAAAGGAGACAAATGCATTAAACCAACGGAATGTAGAGATTGCGAGTGCAAAGTTACTGGTCAATTGGACTTCTTGACTTACGACGAATCTAACTTCACTATTTCTGGCAACTGCGTGTACGTCTTGACTAGAGATCAACTCAGTGATAAGCACAATAAGCGCAACTTCCAGGTATGGATTAGATCAGTCCATGAGAATCTTGGAAATACTGTAACCTGTGTTTTTTGCAGGTGCTCTTGACCAATGGTCCTTGTGAAACCAAAACCAATAGTACTTGCATAAAGAAAGTAACTATTCTGTACAAAGAACATCAAATAGTTGTCCTCAAAGGCGAAAAAACATTCGAAATAGTCGTTGATTCTGACGAGATTGACCCCAACGATCAAAGTTTCGATTGGATGAAGGTACAGAAGAACTCGGATCTCTTGAATCTTGTCTTCCCTGCTGATCAGTTAGAGGTACGTTTGGTCATCACTGAATATCATCAGAATATTCTGCTAAAAATGCAATTTTTAGGTGAATATCAAATATCCTAATCTGGGTGTATCAGTCAGAGTGCCATCTTTCAAATATGGAGGCAAGCTTGAAGGACTTTGTGGGGACTGTAACAAAAACCGAGATGATGATCTACGTGTTCCAAACGGAACAATAACAACTGATGTCGAGGACTTTGGTTTGAGCTGGTTGTACGATGGTCTACCGGAAAAACAAACCAGGGAACAGTGCAAAGTAAAGCCTGAAGAAAAATGTAAACCCCTTCCAGAAGCCAAAAATCCATGCATACACATCTTAGACAAAACCGTCTTCGGAGCTGTAAGTTCTTCCTTTGGTTTTAGAAAAATGTTCAGACTATAATGGAGGTTTTTTCAGTGCCATCCAGTTGTTGATTACAACGTTTACAAGGAATGGTGCGACAAGGAAACCTGCAACAAAGAAGAGATCGATGGCGAAAGAGTTTGTGGAATAATTGATTCCTACGCCAGAGCTTGTGCTAAAGAAGGTATTTGCGTTGACTGGCACTTCGACCTTTGTCCAAGAGCAAAATGTACCGACGACAAGGTTTACTCAGCTTGTGGCAGCACATGTACTCGCACTTGTGAGAACATCAACGCGAAAGAAACCACCTGTGTAGCAGAGATGGTAGAAGGTTGCTTCTGTCCAGAAGGAAAGGTGGGTCATTGTTGGATGAATCTAGGAAACACATTCAATTTTTTTTAAATTATAGGTTCTCAAAGGGGATGTTTGTGTGGATGAGAGAGAATGTATATATTGCGACGATAAGGGTCATCATCCTGGAGATAGCTGGAAGATAGATATTTGCACAAACTGTACATGCGAAGGTACCACTGTTGTTTGTCACAAGACTGAGTGTCCAGCTGTTGATACCATCTGTGAGCAAGGTTTCACACCAGTTAAAATCATGACGAAAACTAGGGAATGCTGCGATAAATACAACTGTGGTAAGTGCATTCGAAATCCCAGTTACTTGAGACACTGTATATCTGTATTTTTTCTCTTCTTTCAGTGCCAGTTTCTACAACAACTCAAGGACCAACCTGCCCTACACCTCAACCAGTTATTTGCGGGGAGAACAAGATAGCCAAACTATCCAAAAAGGATGATGGATGCTACCAGAATATCTGCGAATGCATACCAAGGAACGAATGTAAATCTGTCGACTTAACAACTCCTGTACCTTTGTTGGACGGTTTGGTGAAGGTTGTAGACGAAAGTGATTGTTGTCCTAAGGTCCAGATGATCTGTAAACCTGAAACATGTCCAGCTCCCCCAACCTGCCAGGAATTCTACGAACTCAAAACAGCGAAAGACCTTAATATCTGCTGTCCCACTTACACGTGTGTTCCACCAGCCAACAAATGCATCTTTGAGAGCTCGTTCACTGCAGCTGAGGAGGGAGGGGAACGTCCAAGGACTGAAGAGGAGAAACAGAAGTTCTTGAAAAACGTAAGTGACCAATTCATTGTTTTGGTAATTGAATTCATAATGTTGGTTTCAGGCCAATGAAACTTGGAATGATGGACCATGCCACACTTGCGTCTGCCAAGTGACGCCGAAAGGAGACATCCAAGCTTCTTGCACAGTTAAACAGTGTCCAAGTCTGGAAAAGTCCGCGGATTACCTCGATTATGTCCTGGAATCTCAACCCGTTTACAACCAATGTTGTCCAAAGATCAAGAGAACTGCTTGTAAGGTGAACGGCAAGACGTACAACCTTGATGATGAATGGATCGAAGGAGAGGACTACTGTACTCAACATAAATGCGCCAAAAATGCAGACGATGAGATCGTCAAAGAGCTCCACGTTACGAAATGCGTAAAAGATTGTAACTTGGGCTATGAGTACCAACCTGCTAAGCCTGAAACTAAGGAATGTTGCGGCAGTTGCAAAGCCGTGGCTTGTGTTCTAAACGGCACCGTTAGAAGAGAAGGTGAAGAATGGACATCTCCAGACTACTGTATCAACTACAAGTGTTCCATTGTCGATGGAAGTGTAAGTATTAGTTAACCTACAATCCTCAGAAATGTGAGAAATATTTTTCGTCTCAGATGCAAGTGGAATCGAAGCAAACAACCTGCTCGAAGATACCTCAAGAAATATTGGAGAACTACGTCGTGAACGTAACAAAGGTGGACAAACAGTGTTGCGAAGAAACCAAAGTCGTCGCTTGTAAATCCCAAGAACAAATCTACCAGATCGACGATTCGTGGACAGCTAAAGACAACCCTTGCAAGAACTTCAAATGTTCGAGACTGGATGATACAAGACTGGCCATCGTTGAGTACCTGACCACATGCAACACTACCTGTCCTTTAGGTTTCACATACGAACCTGAGGACTCTTCCAGCGACAAGTGCTGTGGCAGCTGCAAACAGACCTCATGCATCGTGGATGGACAGATCAAAGCTGTTGGAGAAGAATGGAATTCCGAGGATTATTGCACCAAGTTCAGTTGCGTAGACACTGATGGATCGGTGAGTCAGCAATATAATCTATCTTCATATTTCTCTCATATTAGGAAATTTCTGATTTCTTTTAAACTTTTATTCGCAATTAATGCTAAACGATTTAAGGTAATACGGTTTTTCAGATTCAAGTAGAGAAAGATGTTATCACATGCAATAAGATACCAGAAGAAACGCTCGAGCACTACGTGATCAAGACAGAGAAAATCCCAGGGGTGTGTTGCAATAAGACGAAGGTGGTAGCTTGCAAAGGACCTGATGGCACCATATACAAATCAGGGGAGACCTGGACTTTCGGCGAAGATTACTGCAAGGTCTATAAATGCGTTAACTTCGAACAAGGCTTAGCCATAGGAGTAACCACCACTGATTGTAACACAACTTGCCCTAACGGGTACAAGTACATAGAAGCTTCTCCTTCTGAAAAAACTTGTTGTGGAAAATGTGAACAATCCGCCTGTATTGTCAATGGAACCGTTAGAAATATTGGAGAGGAGTGGTCTTCGCCTGATAATTGCCACAAATACCACTGCCAGAACTCCAGCGGTGTGGTGAGTATTCATTAATCTTCTGAATGGACGTCCTCTGATTAATATCTCCATTTACAGTTGCAGGTAGCAGGTGTTGACATTGTTTGCAAGCCGGTAGCCGAAGAAACCCTCAAACGATACGTGGTAGAATCTACACCTGTTCGAGGACAATGCTGCAACAAATCCACTGTGGTGGCATGCAGAGGAAACGATAAAACCTACGGAGTTGGGGATACCTGGATAGAAAACAACAACTATTGCGTCAAATTCGAATGCTTCAAGGAAAATGAGGGGTTGGGTATAAGGGAGTACGTAACAACTTGCAATACAACTTGTCCATTAGGCTTCGATTACGAAGCACCTTCTGAGAACGAGGAAAAATGCTGTGGCAGCTGCAAGCAGACTCAATGCGTGGTCAACGGTACACTTAGAGAGATTGGTCAGGAATGGGAGTCTAGTGATCACTGTAACAAGTACATGTGCAGCAATATTAGCGGAGTGGTGAGTCTTAATATGTCATGTTTTATAATAACCAACTCCGTAAGAAGTCTGAGCACAGCTCAAGTTGATCCAGCTCTATTAATCTTTGATTATAACTAAGTTATAACTTCTTTTTGTAGATTCAAGTACTTTCACAAAAAACTATTTGCCATCCTCCATCTGAAAATATTCAAAGGGACTTCGTTGTGAAAGAAATACCTGTTCCTGGACAATGTTGCTCGATATACAAAGAAGTGGCATGCAAAGATGGTAACAAAACGTACGAGGTATGCACTTGGGAATATTCTGTTTCGAATAGCTCTTCTATTTTGCGTTTTGTCATTGCAGATTGGTCAAATATGGCCTACAGAGGATCGCTGCAAGAACGTTACGTGTACCAGGAACGATCGAGGTGATATAGTCAAGCAAGATCTCATCCAAACATGTAACGAAAACTGCGAAGAGGTAAAATATGATGCCCAAGGGTGCAAAAGTTTTAAAAACACTTTTCCAGGGCTTTGAATACAAACCATCCATTGACTCTTGCTGTGGTAGCTGCCAACCAGTAGCCTGTGTGATAGACGGTGAATTGAAGAAGCCAGGAGAGACCTGGTCTACTCCTGATGGATGTACCAACTTCACTTGCGGATTAGACAATGGACGTTTTATTGTAACAGCCCACACAGAACAATGTCCAAGCTTGGCGGATTGTCCATCTGATCGCATCTATAACGATGGTTGCTGTCAGAAATGTAACCTGACTAGTTCTGACCAACGTAAGTGTTCTATCACAAACATTTTTTAGGTTTAGATGAAGCCAAACGAAACCTTACTTTATTTCAGGTCTTTGTGCCTTGGAAAATATGCCTCTGGACGAAACGATATCTCTCATTAAGACGGAAAATGTACTACATGGGGTATGTGTTAACAAGGCACCCATCAACAACCTTACTCAGTGCGTTGGTACCTGTGATTCATCAACCCTTTTCGACTCCAGTAAGTTTTGCCTTTCCTTGAGTTTCTGATATCTATTTGAACATTTCTCTTCTGCAGGAATGGGACAGCATATGTCTGTGTGCTCGTGTTGCCAAGCTCTGGAATACACCAAGATAACGGTGCCTATGGACTGTGATGATGGCTACAAATACGAAAAGCATATCCAAGTGCCGTCAGTTTGCAGCTGTAACGGATGCCAAGGTGGTGGTTTGGCCAGGATGATGCAAGCCCCTTCCAAATCCGGTAGGAAGGGTGGAACGAAGAATGTGAAAGGTAGAACGAAGAACAGGATGTCCATCGCTGACCCATGAACTGATTGAATGTTGAATGTTATGTATGTTGTATAGGTTTATTTGAAGTCGTTACTTATTTATTTTTATTTGTTCAATAAATGCGTTGAATAGCAAATTGAAACTGCATTTTTACTTAATACAAAAGCCTTACTTCAAGCACACAATGAAACAACGGATTCTCACTGCCTGACTTAGTATTTCATCATGAAAATACCTCAGTTTGCAGGGATTGGATTTGTTTTATAAAAATCATAGATATTCAAGTAGAATTAAGAATATATTGAAATAAAATAAATAAATAAATAAAAATACATAAATACAATAAATACCAGTCAATAATCACATCATTTTATATTCAAGCCTTCATAATAATAGTTTTCCATAGTTTCGAGAATTTTAAATGTCCGTTTTACAAATCGTCTGCCCATCTCGAGAACATTTCTTGTCATGACAATAATAAAAATATTTCTGAGAACTGATGGCAGTACCCTCCTAATACCTGAAAGAATAAGTTTTTATTTTCCTTATATCCGCGTGGAAATATCGCCAATGTTTTCATTCACAAGCCATCTAGTTTCTACGACAAAATATATACAAATTTGGGAAAATTATTCTAAACATTCTAGTATCTAAATTCCATCTAAAATTCCTAGAGAGAGTATCGATCTGTACTCTCGCTGATGATCGAAAATAGACAATTTTCCTCAGTTTGATGCTCGGTCTACAAGCCCATATCAAGGAAAAATTTTCTTAGCCTTTTCCATAGCGAAGTAATATAATGACTGAGATTCAAACTCAGAGCGTCAGTTTTCAGGTAATCCGCCTTTCTTCTGCTTCTTCTGGAAGGTTCTTGGTCGAATTCCTCCCCCCTGTAAATATTTTCGAGTGAAGGTGTGGTCTACAGGGTGTTTATTTATTTACAGATTCTTCTCGAAAGATGCGGAAGTGAATATTTATATGAAAATCTTGGAAATTCGTTCAAGTTGCACGAAAATTTAAGATTCTACGCATAAGTCAAAGAAAAATGTAATTTTCTGCAATATTTTGTTGAGAATTCGTTGGGTTCAGATTGAGTGTCGTGAATATATTCTCTACATTTTTGATCATCTTATTTTTTCGAAATCAGCAATGTGTTTCAGCGTTAGTTCTTCACATAGTCCTACAAAGGTTTCTAATCGAAATTCCTAAGCTAACATAATGGTACACTGTCATACAATGATACAATATGCTCACTAATTCCAATGAGAATCACTATACAGGGTGTACCAAGTTCTACGGCCTATAAGGCGTTTCTGTAGAACAGTACCTATTTGAAATCTGAAAATTTGGATTATGATATTGTTTGACATTATCTACCGAGCTAAAATATTCTTGTAGCCTGACCACTTTCAGTTATACAGGGAGTGAAAAAAAAATTAGAATGGGAACTACAAACATGATACCGTATACTCTTATCTCCCTTTTTCTTCAGTTTTCTCTCGATATTTTCGAAAGTATTTTGACGAATGCGACGATTTGAAAGCGAATGTATTCAGAATTGCATACTCTATCGAATTCGAAAACAAAAAAATAGAAAAAAAATTTTAATTTTTTTTTCATTCCCTGTTAAGTGGAAGTTGTCAGGCTGCAAGAATATTTTAGCTCGGTAATTAATGTCAAACAATATTATAGTTCTCCAGAAACATCCTGTATAGTGTTCAGGTGCTATCTACTCTAATGATCTAAAATCCGAAAGAGATATCAAAAACTAAACTACAATATACTATATATGACGCTCTATCCACATTTTTCCTGTTATATTTCTGACATTTAAAATGCTCACTAACCTCGGATTTAAAATGCAATCCTGTATATCACTGAGGTTGAAAATTCAACTATTTATCGATCTTCATTCTAGAGAGCCACAAAATATTTTCAAATAATCGAAGTAAGAGTTAAACATATTATGGTTTTCTATAAGACGAAAACTCAATAGTGTGATAGCATTATTTTCCTTTTTCAAAATAGTTTCAGGAGATCCATGGCTAGCTAGATGAAAAAAATTGAGCATTCGAAACAATGAATATTTTTTCGAATATCAGAAATATGCTGACAAGAAAAAAAAGGGTATGACGAGACTGTCAACCACGGTAGAATTATTTATAAATAAAAGTTTATTTTCGAGAAAACTGAAATAGAATATAGAAATATTTTATTTCTTTTCTGAAATTTCATTTTATTGGTCTTTCTATTGAATCAATATTGCCAAATGAGGCAAATGAGCCGAGCATTTTAAGAAAAGGCAAAACTAAAAATTAACATATTTGATCCCATAACAAATTCTACCCTTTACAGGGTGTCCTGTTTTCGCAGATTTACGAGTTGTCTCGGTTCAGAGCAGTGATCGTTTCCCTTTGGTGAACTCAAAAATGAACGAGCGATTCTTCTACTACAGAAGCAATCTAGAACACTGACAGTATTTCATACAGGGTGCTTCAAAAAAACCCCAGTTTTCTACCTATCCTAGAGACGGAGTCACCATTTTTGAAGTACCCCGTGTAATCCTCAACTTGAAACTAAAACTAGATATATCTGAAATACCTACAGGCAAAATTTGATAATCAGTTTGTTGCAGAAACTATAAAGATCTCTGAAAAAACTCTCCGTCACTCTCGAAACCTACAAAATTGGGACACCCTGTACATAACCTCACCTATACCCCGATAGATCCTGTGTACCAGCGAGTATTCGCTCAGATTGAAGAATTCGACTACCTATCAACTTTAACCTAGCTTCTATTTTACAAGTTGCGACTAACAATCAAGAGGGCAAAGTCTAGAGCTATCGTCCTGTGTAAAAGATGCGTCTATAGGGTGCGCTTTGTATTCTACGCCTTTCCACCTCATTTCCATACCCGGGATAGCTCCATCCTGCCCCTGATACATCGTGCTCGTGGTGCTCTTCCTCAATGTGGTGTGGTACAACGTGGTAAGACGTTTTGCAATGATTCTTGATGGACTGGATCACAGATGGAAGGAACATGGCTGTTAGGAGTATGGTTTTCTTGATGAAGAGTACGGAAAGTAGTACCAGAGAGACCAGCACTTTGATTTTGAAGAGTTTGAAGAGCATTATCAAGGGGATCAACATCTCTTTCTTCTTACCACCTCCCTTCTTTCTCCTGGCTTCGTCATCAACTGGAAAGAAAGAGTTTTTTCCTGTGAGAATTATTCGATATATTGGTTCAACTAGAGAAAATGAAAAGATGGCTTGATATTCAAACTTTATTCCCATTTTGAGTGTGAAAACATGATTATTTTATGAGAAAATATACTGCTCCACAAGAGTAAGGAGGGATATCGTATTCAATCGTTTTGAAAAGTATGTAATCTTCGAGAAAATCGCTGTTAAACTCAATAACAACTGTGGTATTCCACATTTACCAAAACCTCATCCGCACTCACCAGATTTGAATTGCATAGAACATGCATGGGATATGCTCCAAAGAGGATTAGACAATCATCAACCTACCCCAGAATCCTTGAATCGTCTGAGAGAGCTTCAGCCCCGTTTATGGAACCAAATTCCTCAAGAAATGTTCAACAACCTCGTGAGTAGTATGCAAAGAAGATGTCAAGCTCGTGGAGGCCATAGATTGTATTGATAGTCTTAAAATGCTTGAATTCTCTGGTAATAAAATTTCCTTATTTTACTCGATTTTTCTTAACCACCCTGTATATGCTGTAGACCTACAGGCTGAAATTAATTTTATTTCCTACAACTTGAAATCAAATTAATATGAATTTTCATCACAAAATCTCATTCAAACTATTTTTTTTGCAATTTAGTCAATATCCCTAACTTATGTTGAGCAGTTTATGCTGTCAAATGAAAGGTTTCGTGCCCTGACTTGTTCTTTCAATCCGACTTGTCTATAAGAGTCTTTAAACTAAGAATTTAAATGCCTTTGACAGTTGTCAAAGGTCTTCAGTAGAAGATACTAATGATTTTCATGTTAATGATTCTTTTCCCACTATCCGTGTGTCCGCCCTGAATGAAATGTTCATTTCCCACATGTTTTCCATTCAAATGGCTCCAAACCATTTCAGCAGTTTACCTCAATCCCATAGTTCAGACAGAAATAATGCCTAGATGCAAGATTCTCAACGAAGAAAAAGACATTAAAATGTCATTACTGCTTGGGATATCCGGAAAGCTTTTTTCTCAGGAACTAGAAAATGATACTTTTCCACCTTGGGTGGAAAATGAGGGGGTAATTTGGTTTGGTACTTGGCATGAATTCATTAAATTATGGAAGGAAAGGTGCCAAGTCCCAGGTTATCAGTGTATTTCAATGAAATGAGATGTTCTCTATTTTCTCCAGTATTTAAAACTTGAATGTTTTCCTATGAGACAATGATAGCATATAAATATACACTGAGAATTCAAAAGAGTTATAAATCTGCATAGCTCCATGGTTAGCATTAATCCAGTAGTTCATCAAGTTAAAAATGACATGAAAAATCTAATATTTCAACTAAGTCGCTCGGACACAAGTTTTAGAATAAATCTTTCTGTACGAAATTAATCTAGATACTCCAATTTTTGAATGATAATATTCGTCTTAGAAAACATTCATGGTTTATTCAGATCTGTGCTATACAAATGTCTGAGAAATGTTTTTCTTGAGACCTTAAGATTTAGAAAATTTGCCCCACCCTGAGGTATGAGACAATTAAATGTAACTTCTCCAGAAAATTCAATAACACAAAAGGAATGCTCAACAAAAAAACCCTCCTTGGACCAGTAAAAGTAATATATTATTTTCTCTAATTCACTGATTTTTTATGGAAATTAATGAAAGATTTCCGAGTATGGTTTAGTTATTTTTGCATGAAGCATATTGAATGGCTGAACTGTTTTTCTGTGTCACAAGCCATGAAGTGGCGAGAATGACCATTCTTTACTAGTATTTTTTCTAATTCATTTCTAAACTGAGATATTCTAGCTCTGATTTTTGACATAGAATTGGAATATTATATTCTAAAACAAGTTGCAGAATGCGTTCGTGTTGGAATTGCCTTCTGCAACGAGTATCAGACGATATTTTCTGTATTTCAGTACAGTTTTGTGAAATGCTCTCGAAATTCAAATTAAAATTTCAGGTTAATGACTTTTGAATGGTATCTTGGCAGTTAGTGTGAATTTGAATTGATTTGATTTGAAAATTGTCAGGAACTAAGTTGAGTACTGACAACTACAAAACGAAAAATATAAGTGAATACAATGCTGTAATGGGTTTCATTACAGCACCATTTTTAGTACTGTAATGAACTCATTACGATACTGAAATAGAGAAAATCATTAGATGACACTTTAGCGACGAAAATATCGCACCCTCGCTACAAAAGTGACACAACTCAAAATAAAAAATATTCAAATGCGAAATATTTTCTAATTAATTGGAAACATGAAATAGACACTAATTTTGATATGTAGGTATTTATATGATATATGGAGGACCCACTGATGTGTGTAAAAATTTTCCATGATTTAATCTCGGCTCGTTTTCTGATCTAAGTCATACCATAAACCGGAAAAAGTAAATTTTGAGTTGTGTCACTTTTGTATCGAGGGTGTGATATGTTTTCAAGCCCAAAAAGCGAAAAAACCGTAGGAAATTCACTCGACAAAAACAATTTTTGTCCCTGCGAAGACCTACCATTCTCGAGATGAATATAATCCTAGAGACTTTCGAGTTTTTCTCGAAAAGCCGTTAATTTTCGACCCCACATTTATTAAGTTGAGTTTTGATTGCTATCTTAACCCAAGAAAATTCTTGGAGACAAATTTTCATGAAAATTACATATTTTCTGCACTAAAACGACCGTTTTTATCTCTTTCTCACTCACCCAAGTCAGCGGCGTCCGCGTCCACAACCTGCGCACCCTCAGGAAGCGCAAAAGACATCGCCTGGCCCTCCAAGTACCTCACAGCCTTCCTCTGAACGAACTTGATGATCTTCATGAACTCGTCGTCATCCCCGAAGTACCTCGAGTTCTCGAAGATTCCAACGTCAGAACTGCCCCCTTCAATCTTCACCAAACGCACAAAACCACCAAGTGACCTAGAGGAGGTCTCCGGCATCAACCCCCAATGGTCCATGTAATCGAACAGCCTGTACTTCGTGCAGACTTGCGACTGCGACGTGGTGTTGCACCGCCTCTTGAGCTCTTCGACGTAATCGTCAGCGAGGCAAAGATTCGCGAAAAACGCGAGCATCAGGACCTGGGGCACGGTGATGCTTAGAGCCATGACGACGACGTGAGTAAATTAGTTTGCGAAGTTGATGCTGGTTTTATAGGAGGCTTAAACGGTGCGTAAGGGCGCGAAGTAGGTGAGCTGGGGCAGGGTCTTCTGTGTTGGGAATTAGAAGATGGAGAGGAGGGTAATTGGAGGATATTAGTAATGTCTGCTTTGGATGGACGCTCCAATTAGTGAGACGCCTCTGTCTACTCTCTACTCGAAGTACTAACTCACAAAGAAACTGCCTTAAGGAGCTGCTTAAATTTAATTTATCTATTTCAGTAATGAGTTCATTACAGTACCAAAAGTAGTGCTGTAATGAAACTCATTACAACATTGTTCAGTTATATTTTTCGTCTTGTAGTTGTCAGTACTGACCTCCGATCGAATCAAGTTTCGAATCAAATAAATTCAAATCCCGAAATCTGTCAAATTTCGAAAGTCACACCAACTGCCACGATGAAATATAAAAGTCACTAACCTGAATTTTTATTTGAATTTCGAGAGTATTTCACAAAGCTTGACCGAAATAGAGAAAATATCGTCTAATACTCGTTGCAGAAGGCAATTCCAACACTCATGCTATCGTGTTGGAAATAGGAGCTAATTCTGCAACTTGTTTTAGAATATACTATTCTTATTCTATGTCAAGAATCAGAGTTAGAATATCTCAGTTTAGAAATGAATTAGAAAAAATGCTAGTAAAGAATGGTCATTCTCGCCACTTCATGGCTTGTGTACTGAAACTAGCTCATTTACCAAATTTCAACTTGATAGGACATCGGGAAGTATCCTAAAATCCTAACAGTTTTTATGATCATCAGTGAGTGAGTGACGAAATCGGGGGTTTTTAGATATCTATAAAATCTGAAGTGTACGAGCTATGCACTTAAAACTTTGCATGTTTGATAAGTTCAGTACTGGCATTATATCCTGAAAATTTTGTCCATCTACTATATTCCAATCTCAAGTTATGAGGGTTCAAAAATACGACGAAACACTTCAAGAAAATATAGATAGTGCCTCGCTTGGCTCGCCTTGGCGGGGGCACTATCGTGCCCCAGATTTCGTTGAAAATGGTTGAAACATTTCACCCTAGCATTCTTCAAAATTCTTCAAAATTCTTCAAAATTCTTCAAAATTAAGTCCTTACTTGAAAAATTACGATATTCAAATGATGCTGTATTCAAGGAGATTCACGAAGCGAATCATACAGCCTTGAATATGAGATAAAAGAGCAGTTAGATTAAATACAAAGGTCACAGAAACAGGGACAAGGGTTCATATATTAATGCCCACTTTGCCCAAAATTCTCCATCTAGTCATCATCCTCTATTCATTCATTACTTTCACGAGATAAATTCGGAAATATTCAACACGGGATATTGAAATTCTAGAGATCATTGTGTCAAGTTCACCGTATATCCATTATCATAATTGAATTCGTAGACAGTAAAGTTACGTAATGTGAACTGTCTTGATCTGGGCACATATCGGAAGTTACCATAAACGTAGGGTGGATCGAAATTGGAAACAGACAAGAATTTAATAAGTGATGAAACGAATGGGGGATGATACTATGGAAATGAATGAAATAAGTGTTTGTATCAGAAGTTCGTAGAATGGGATGATGAATTTATTGTTCATCGATAGTATCAAAAAATTTTAATTCACTGAAATTGTAATTAAATTTCGAACACAACATCATTTCTTCACTTTTAATATTCGTATATGAATTTAACCGTTTATACAAACCAAGTTGAAGTTTTGAGAAAGTCTTGTTGAGGAATATTATCAAAAGCATCACACTTAATTTGGATCAGGTACAAATTGTAAGGAGAAGAAAAGAAGGTCGAAGTATAGTATAATCTTCAGAGTAGGCTTGTTGTGCTGTTGTTTTCTGGATGTGACCAAACTCAAGCTAGCAACAATGGGATATTATCAATTATATAAAATCATTCTAGCTTCCTTATGGCACACCGTTCATCAAGCAAACAAGTGAAGAAGTACAAACTCATCAGGACTCGATTTAAAATGAAGCGAACTGTAAAAAAAACCAATTACAGTATCAGCATGCCGTCTGTCAGATATGTGATATGTTCCTTCCATTTAAAACCCTATATATTTTTCATTTTCTACAGTTATTCCCTCGTTATGTGCGTTCGTTACGCAATAAATTGAATTTCTTCAACTGGGAATAGCAAAAACTAGGTATCGACCTTCTGGAAAAACTCGTATCATACGTTTATGGAGCATCAGTTCTTCAGCAGATACATACACCAATGCTGATTTTCATTTCACACAAACATTAATGAGTTTGAAAACAGTTTTAAATGATTACTTCGAACTGACGCATGAGAAAGTCGAAAAGGGCCACTGATAGAATAAAAAAAAGATATCATCGCTCTCTAAGCAATTAAATTCAACATTCTGCTTGAGCTTTGAAAGGTCAGACACGAGTGTTGTTTTAAGAAATTTCATCTATTTCTCAAGTATGGCACATGAATTTTCTCACGAAAAATCACCTAAGTTTCAAAATTGGAAGGTGAAAGGGTTCTTTCAAAAGAGTTTCTGCTTTGTCAACTCTAAATTCAATCATTTTGCTTCATTTTTTGAAAAACTTTTAAATTTCGCTCTTTTTCGAGTCTCACATTTCAATTTTGATTAATTCTGCATAATTCTATGCTCAAATGGTCAGATTGTTCCTGGACAAATTTATTCGTATGATAGGGATAAGAAGAGATAATTTTCAATTTTCGTTTCACCAAATGGATTTTGTTTCGTATTTCACGTACATTTCACGTATCATTTTACTGGATTCGTATCTTATCTGGTGTCAAAAATGTTTTGTTATGAACCTGATGGGGGAGTTGTGATCAAGAAGGGGGAATATAAATATATCTATTAGATCTTAAGAAACATGTAGAATGTGTTAATTATCGCGAAAAAGGTTCAGCGACAAGAATATCTGACATTTATATAGTTAATTGCCATGCGTTGATTGCAGTTAATTGGGTTCTCAAGACAAGTTTTGATCAAGATGATATCAACATCATTCTATTAATATAGAATCAGATCATTGAACAGGAAACTGAAAAAACGCACCGATTTAGGAAGCTGATAACGAAACAAATTAACTAGTTGAAAAATAGTTATTTATGATATAAGTGTTAAAAGTGACGTTTTATTTCACGAACAAAATAAAATCACTTTTAACACAAATACCATACAATGTTTTTAGTACAACTGCCCTATTTTGATGATGAAATGGGCGAATTTGCAATGACAATAAACTTCAAAACGCATTTCAATATTCAAATAATCAAAAGGTTGTTGTCTGTTTGTCCATCTAATGCAGAAGCTACAGCAGATGTATTTTAGTATTCTTTGAGCCACGATACATATAGATGTGTTTCTTGTAGCATCCTCTGCTCATGGACACATCTATTTGATGTTCTGCAAACCCAACATCAATATCTAGTCAGAGAACCTTTTCAGAAGAGTCCAATGAGGATTTCTAAGTAGGTTTTGTTCAAGTTGAAGTTAGTACCTCCATGGAGAAGAGATCAAAAAAAATACCCTGCTAATCATACCATTATTCTTTATCCGAAACTCTAATTCTCTAGTCTAGAGTAAGATGCTAGAGGAGATCTAACACTCTATTGCTGCTCTAGGAGTAGATATCACGATGCCTGATTTAATAAATTCTCTATAAAACTTGAGGAGTTTCAGGAATTTAGGGAAAGAATGAGGCTTGGTGTTGCTAGTTTCCATAATTCGAAGAAGAGGTATAGCTAGTTTCGTTGTAGCAGTTTCTACGCCAATCATATGGATTTCTTTGACACACATCTTTGCTGTTGACGGTATGTAGGCACCAGAAATCCTTTAAACGAAAATAATTGCGCCCGTTCATCTAATTTTTTTCGAGCCGCAAATGCATCATCTGAGCAGTGCATCGTGAAATTGCATTTTTCTTCGCTCCACTTTTGAATTAGATTAGTTTTAGCGCCGATTAAGATCTTACCAAGCCGTGAATTTGATTTGAATATGACTCTCACTTACTCTCGAATCAGACATATGTCTCCTTGTGTAATTGGAGGAAATAAGAGACATGGAGAAGACTCAATTAAGACGTTTGACACATTTTCAGAGGTGCCGGATGTCGTTTATCAATCTGATTTTTAAAAATCATTTGGGGCAATTATTGATCTCGTTATTCATTAATTAAAATTGGAGGCAAGTCCTGAAATGAAATTTCAGCTTTTCAGTGCATCTATCTATTATTGAGTAGATATTATAGTTGTCCTTCTCATATTGGCTCGAATGCCTTCTGTATTTTTTCCCAAATGGTATATAACATGAACTTTGGAAATTCCATCAGAGGTACTTCGTACAATCGTAGAGAAAAAGTGAAATAACTATCTAAAAGAGCATGGTAAATAGGTGTTTTTCAAGAAATCTTCAAAGAAGGTTGCATGTATTCACTGTTTCATTTTTTGCTGGGTCAAATCTACATTCTAGCTTTTCTTACCAATTTAAATTAGAAATATTCCCAATTCTATTCATTTTTCTTCTCTCGCTCTTTTTATACACTGGGTGTGATCTATATTCATTTCGAGAAAATTTGGCGGATGCGCTGTAAAAATTTCGAATTACTCTTCAGCTGATACTTATAATTTCCAATTTCCTACTCATAAACGACTTCACCCGAATGTCAACCGACTATTCAACTTCTCTTCATCATTTATATCAATTTTTGCATTTAATAGATGTATTGTTTATCGTAATGGTACATTTTCAAAGAAAACAATACTAAATAACTTCTCAGTTTTGCTCTGTATGATTCTTAAATTATCAATTCGTTTCATAATCAAAAACGATCCTGGTATTGAATTAACATCATTTGAATTCAATATAATTGTTTCGTTCAGTGTTTTTCCCCAAAATATAAAATGGTGCATGCGCTGATATAATCATGAAATATTATGTTTGCTAAGTCTTCTTTGTAACTCATGAGATGGCATCTTCTTTACGTACAGTACAAGCAAAATATTCCCACAATCTAATATTCAAGGAATTGTGCATACATTATTTGGCGAGATAATTTTCTGAACCAATAAAATACGTTACGTTTTTTTGTAAGTTATCGTGCGTTTGTCCTTGCCAAAATAAGGATAAAACAGAAGTACAATATTGTTTCATTCGTTACATCAGTATGTTCATTCGGGACAGTTGAATTTCGTGAAATGATTCATTTCTAACAGATGAAAGGCCAGCTTGTTCAAAGAAATATTGAAGTAAGGCGAAGATTATCTTGTTTTCTTTCGGACATTTTCCTTGTCATTGACGTGTTTCTGTGTTTTCACTGTTTTTTCGTGATTTGTAATTTTTCATTGCTTTTTACGCTGCTGGTTGTTGTAATTGCTTTATTTTTCCTTGTATTTTTGACCCATTTATTGTTCACATCATTTTTTGTCATTTTAGCCTGAAGAAGAGAAGAATTGTTTCTCGAAACGTTGCTGGTGAATAAAGTTTAGAATAACTGTTCCTTACGACTGATATCTGTGTTCTTCATTAGTTTTTGGGACGATAATTCCTACATACATTATCTTGTTCATTTTTGATAAAATGAAGTTTTGTGAAATGTATTCATGACCTTTTTTTAATCTAGAACTTACTGATAATGAGAATTCGTTGTGTGCATTAAGAGAGCTTCCACGCTCCTTACCTCAAAAATGTTCTCCGCCACTGGAATGTCAAGTCAATTAGTTGCACTTTCGAAGGTAGTGACCTTGAATTTTCGTGTAACGAAATCCAATTATTTTCCTACTCATTTCACTACAATACATGTAGAAAATTATCTCCAATTTATAATTTCTTGAATTCAATAGAATTATTGAAACAATGGGTACAGGTGAAGTTTAAATATCGACATAAATTTGAGTTTGGTAGAATATTGGTTATATTTATTCTCACATTTATATTACAGTGTATCAAACAAGGTTCTTCTTCGAAGAGAAAACATTATAGTACGATTCAAAAACGAATGAACACAACTTGAATAAGGAATGTGCAACCAAAGCATCGATGTTTCAAGTGCGTGTGATAATTACGCGAATTTATAAATGTATATAAAGATTTCAATTTGTCAACATCAATCGTAAAACAATAAATTTACTTAAAATCTGTGAAATATTTATACCAAAATATATTTGTACCTATACAATAACTTGTATTAGTCCCTTTAAACCATAAATGCTGCTTCATTGGTATCAACAATTTTAGCACATTACGATAAGAAATAGAAGCGATAGATAATGGTTGCTACTATCGCCAGGACAATGGGAAAAATCCAAGATTTCAGTGTGCTTTCTGTGGATGCAGCCTCGTCGCCTGAGGACCAATCTGGGATCTTTTCCTTCACTTGTCTCCTCTCAGATTCCACGAGTTCCCCAATTTTGTACTTGGCCATAAGTTCCCTAGCGTCTGAGGAATGTCCCACATCCTCAAAAGGATCACTTGCGTCTCTACCGGCTTGTTCCAGCAATACTTCTTCACCACCAGGATGTTCATTTAGAAATGGCGTTACGTCGTACACATTATTATTGATAACCACCCAACTAGACCTGTTATCATTGTGGGTCTTCACTTCAGCCAGCGAGTATTTTTTGGTTTCGGACATTTTTCAGAATGTTCAAGCGGCCACGGAAGGAAACACTGAACTACACTACCCGATGGAACGACGAAATAGAAGTTAATTGCCGTTGCCTATTATCGAAGCGATTAAACCTTGATCCTTGTACCTACACGATAGACGAACACCCGATATCACGTCAGAGGCACTTGCACGTTCGTAAAATCTCGGCGATGGGCTGATAATGGAGCGTAATTTAAATTAAGAATGGATTCGAATACGTTGCATATTATGACACCTCCTCCTTCGATTACGATTACACGATTAATTCAGTTTCAGTGTTAGATTTTGGAACTTGGGCATCATTACGTGAACATCACGCATAATCTAAGGGGACGCTTGCGCTGTGACATATGTGTCCATAGACAAAGAAGGAAAAGACAAACGACTGAGAAGAACGTTTGGAAGATTGAAAGTGGCGCCCCTTCCGGCAGCAGACAAGAACTAATTGTGTGAAATAGCGATAGAGCAGACAAGGACGCTATATTATTTTCCGCATCAACACATTTTCAAAAAATTATTAATATTTTGTACAGGGTGGGCATATTTCGATGTTTTAGCACTACAACTTTTGAACCAGAGGAGATAGACAAAATCTGATACCCCATTCTCGATCTCTTTTTCGGAGAAACTGACAAGAGTAGTATTCATTTTTGGCGACCTTCTTTTGTTTTCGAGTTATAAGCGAAAATTGGAAAAATGGTGATAACGGAAAAAATTTATATCTCCGCCAATACTGATGGTAGAGCTCTGAAATTGAAACATTATACAGGCACTTTTCTAGGTAGAATCCAGTGGCATGCTCGATTTTTTTGCAGCATTTTTAATTACGAAGCTATGACACAAAGTTATGTTTTTTGAAGAGGAACACTAGATTTCTTTGCCATTTTCTGAAAGCTTAATTTTTTCTGATTTCAAAAATATATAACATCGTATGGTTCGTATCAATAAATCAATATGAGTATAGAAATTGGTCAAGAACCTATATTCATCTATAATATCTATAATAACTAGTTTTTTATCATCGTTCGACCTTTCCTTCGTATCGACATAAGCCATGGATTAATTATCCGAAAATTATTACTCGAATTCATAAAAAAATATCTCTTGCGGTTTGAAATCACGATGAACAATAGAAAACACGTTTTTTTCAATTATTTAGAAACAGTTTCGACCCCACTTATCCCACTCAATTCTGCGAAAGCCTTAGTAACGCCATGAAATTGAAAAATTCGAATATGAATATTCATGTGAGAATCGTGAAATAGAAGGTAAAAAGGTGACGCAACATTCAAACGATATTCTCATTAAAAGTAGAACACTGAATATCTCATTGAATGTAAATTACTTCATGCGAAACTACTGCAGAAATAAAAAAGGTGAAGTTTGTATTGCCTGGTGCCCCAAAAAAATTTCCAGGCAAATCTTTATTTATATTTTGAAGGAAATTTAATTGAAACTTAGAAGCCATCTTTTTCACGGAATGAATAGGATGCATTATGAGAGAATCTAATTTCAGAAACCATACAAATTTCAGTAACAGAATGAAAACAGTTTTCATAACTGGGAATTAATTTTTATTGAGGCTTGAGTAGAGCCAACAAACCACATTCAAAACATCTCAGGGAACTCATGAAGGACCATTTCGAGTAACGGTAATTGAGCACTTCAGAAGACAAAACTAACAGGAACTATTCCTACAACGCTGACTTTTTAACGGTCAACTAATTGACCCACTTATCTTGTATATTCGGCAGGAGGCAAATCTTTCGTCCAACATATTTTATGAAGCATATTTTATTGCCCTCTAAGCCTCTTCAATAACGAACACCGCTAATACAACACACAGTAGAATGTTGATTCCTCGATAATCCGTACACTCCATATCGAAAGATGAAATTCAAGAATTTTTGAGATTCTTAATTGAACAAGAGTACTCTAATTTTTAACAACATTTATAGAATTATTGCTTCATCTGCACAACGAAGATGGCCGGATACCAACCTTATAATGAATAAAAAAACAAAATCTCAAATAAACCTTCTTCTAACCTGTACGTTCTTCAAGAGAACAAGTATTTTATAATCAACAAGCGATAGTGAGGCGTATTTTTATAGGCATCTTATCAATTTTACAATAGGCTTTGATTCAATCACTTATAGAAATGACAATAATTTATATCTTGTTATCAGTTGAAGAAAATTGTATTATTATTGATTCAGCAGTGCATAAAGTGATCGGCATACACAATCCATAACCACAAGCATTTCGAATGAATTATAGAGAAGTTTTTCATAAGCTACCATTATTCTGGGAATACATGAATTATATGGCATATTTTCGAAAGAACACAAATTTCTCAAGGATGCATCCAAGCTATTACGGCTAATTTGATGAAATATGTCATTTCCATTAATGGTACATATATAATACTCCCTGATTAAAATATCAGTTTCGCAGATCTTATAATTCAAGGAATATACCAAAAATATAATATTGCATAACTCAGAAGATTCACAGTTAAGATGATTTTGAACGTTGATAAAAAAAGCCACACTAATTATTAACTATGGGCATTGTTAATGGACAGTTGTTAGAAGAGAAGATGGAGGGCTCTTTAGTTCAAGAGGCTCATTTAATGAACATTGAATAGATATCTTCCGAGTCCAATGAAACAAATGTTGTAGATTGGTGTGGACAAATATAAGATTGTATATTGTATCACGACAAATATGGAGTTGACTGAAACGCACTCTGTCAGCCAACTCCACCAATTACTCTTCATTGAACAACTTTTCATGCAGAAAACATGTTCGGAACCTGCGCCATCTACTGAGGAATGAAACAAATCCTCAGAAAATAGTTACCTTTCCGCAGCAGATGGCGCTAGATGCTATACATGACTACGAACATTATTTCTAATCGGTATATAAACTCCAAAATTTGAAATTTTTGATTTAAGATCATACTTCACAGGATCATTTCTGTAGTATATCTTCACACATTCTCTACTCATCTAGAGAGTGGTCGCAACCTCGACGATGAGTCGTAGTTCCGTTTCCTGAGCGTGAGGCAGGTCCTTGGAATTCCGCATGGAAATCCTTGTGGCCATCGATGATCGTTCACCTGGAGTTGCCAGTTTCGGAAGCGGAACAATCTGAGGGGTTGCTTTTTTAATAATGAAAATCAATCAAGAATCATTATAAGAAAAAATTTCGATATATAGAGAGTTCACCGTATCAATAAGTTCTTGAAATTGTTATATTCATTCTCGAACATGTGAACAAATTTTTGAAATGTTCTCAATTTCATAACTATTGTATTGTATGTAGTTGATTCAACACAATTATTTCAAATAAAAATATAAAGAATACAGAAGCGTATTTCATTCGATTTAAAACAATGTGTAGATGAAAAATATCATCCTGATCAAAAAGCGGAGCCCTGCTTTTGTTTTGTCGATCAGGATGTTTCTTTCAAAGCTCGATAAAGAATACTCAATTAATATGAATTTATGAGAAGTATATTTCGAATTTTGCGCTTATTGAAATAGTTTTCTGCACTGAATGTTTTCAGCGACCTCTAGGTGTCAAAAGTGAGAAACTAGCTGAAAACCGTAGTCGGATTTTAGTACCACAGATGTAAGAGCGTTTCCTCTATCTTTCCAACTATAATCTTTGATGATATGGTAGAAAATGTATTTTGTCATTTTACGGAAACGGCTAAAACGGTTTTCATGCGATTTCAGCATTTAATTTCTCTGTCGATAAGGCTCATATTTGAATACAAAGGAATTCGACCGTGACGCCCCTGTCCGTGGGGTGCTGAACTGTTTATTTGCTTCCAGATATTCGCCTTAGTTGATTGACAATATATTCTGTGATTTTAATCTGTGATGGACACACAGAAATTTTTAGTAACTTTTTGTAACTAGACATAAAGCCCCAGCTGGAATTCCATGGCTTGCTCCGATGACAACCATTTTGAAACGGACAAAAATCACTGAACACTAATATACAATAAAAATAAAGAAAAAACTCTATGACGACCATAGAATTTATAGATCCTAGTTACGTACGTTGGCTTCAGGGTCTTTCTTTAACCTGTCTTTAGGTAAATTGGTGAGTGATTTTATACTGTGATGTTTTTTGAATCATTTTATATTTTGTAACAATATTATCATTTAGTGCTAATGTAGCTTCATTAGTTTCGTTTGAAATGAAATACGAAACTTTTGTTATCACGAATTTCGTGATGATTATAGATTACCAATTGACATTTAATTTTGGCATTTTTTTCAGTCATAATGGCAAAAGCGCCAAAAGCAGAGAAAAAGCTCGAGAAAGCTCCTACTGAAGAGAAAACAGCAGGAGTTAAGAGTAGAAGAATTAAGAAAAGGCATGGAAGGTTATATGCCAAAGCAATTTTTACTGGATACAAAAGGGGTTTGCGAAACCAGAGAGAGAATACTGCTCTGTTAAATATTGAGGGTACTTCATCAAAGCAAGACAGTTGGTTTTATGTAGGTAAAAAATGCGTCTTTGTATATAAAGCCAAGAACAAAACCTGTGTTCCTGGTAAGCCTAAATCAGTTAAATCAAAAGTGAGGGCAATATGGGGCAAAGTGACCAGACCCCATGGTACTAGCGGCGCTGTAAGGGCTAAATTCAAAAGGAATCTACCTGCTAAAGCGATGGGACATCGTATCAGAATAGTAAGTAAATTTTTTCATTATGTTTAATATTAGTTCTTTTAAGAACTTCAAGATTGTCACTGCATACGCTACCATTATTCTTGATTCAGTGAATAGGTGTATAGATTCCATGGGAATCTAAAAGGAATCCTCTTTAGGACATGTATTCAGAATCTCTATCAACAGATCAGTACATAGAATGTATTACATCGTTTGTATCTTCTGTTTTTTTTTAGATTCGTTATGTAAAAAATTTTTCATCCAAACTGGAGAAAGTTCTTGACGATAATAGAGAGTTATCGAAACACAAATACAGGCCTCACTTTATTAAAGGATCCTGTAATAAAAGATCCCTTAACATTGGTCGGATATTTGAGCTATCGCAACGATTTATATCTTGACAACTTTATTATGACATTTCCTTTACTTTGACAGTTGTGAGAAGCTGTTTAACCTAGAAGATTGCGAGAACTGTCAAAATAAGGGATCTTTTATTTAAATACGGCTGTCCTTTATTTAAGTTAAGTACAGGATGCCTGTATTTTATTACAGGCCACCTTAAAATCTTTTGCCAATGCGCATGAGTAAATGTCAAAATAAGGGAAACTTTATTTAAGTTAGGCCTCTATTTGCATTTCGATAACTCTCTATTATCATTGGCGTTTATTTTGTGTCTTTAAATGCTTCATTTCATACAACGGGTTGAAAATTTTACTCTTCAAGATCTCTGCATTCAGATATTTTTTCTTTGTGTAAATACAAAATGTGGCATTTGCTACCCTGGGTGACCACCAAATTAAGCTTACAGGTGTAAATAACTACAGTTTATTTTAATATTGTAACTCATAAAAATATTATATATGATGCTTAAAGACATTTGAAACCATAATTTCATTTGATGAAACAATTTTACTGATATTTTCTCTGTGAATTGCATATTTCAAACTGAAGTTATTCATGTCTAACCTTTGTTTTTTTTTTCAGATGTTGTACCCGTCATCTATCTAGATGTATACCCCTTCTAAACTATAAACTATTATTATTATCTAGATGTATATTTTACAGCAAAACATTAAAGTTAAGGAACTTCACTGGTTTTATTACCTTAGAAGATGTGTGTTTTGTTAAGAATCTGAACTTTGACACAAAAAATATCATTTGCCAAATGGTTAGGACAACTAAATTGAAAAAATGAATACCCTGGCTCTTCAATTTTATCAGTTTTTGGGTTTCTTCAAAATTAGAGCACAAATGCCCCAATATCTTCGGCCATACTTTCTGTCGATATTACTGATATTCATGATCTCAGAATAGACCACACAAAAGGTTTTTACCATGAGTAAGTGAGTAAACTTCCTTTTGGTAGGTCATTTATGAAAATAACTATTAAATCTATTCGTATGACAATTTTTCATTGTAATATATGAAATGAAGGGATTATCTCAAGAAGATCTCGTTAAATCTAATCTTGAAATCAAAGACAGTTTATGTTAGGTGAACGCCGTGTTTAAATTCAATACTACAATAACCACATACTCCTTTAAATTGAGTTTCAGGTTTTGATTAAGATCAGGGGCTGAGAAAATTACTCTCAATATTTTTTTATTTCTGAAAACCATTTGTTTCAGAGGGTAAATAAATAAAACTTAACCGACTTTTTCATAGCTTGTATTTAAGTGAAACTCAAAATTACTTTTGAATTTATTTTTCATGAACTTTTGACTGAAAAATTTCGAACAAACCCCAAAACAGTCATTATACTTGATCTAGCACACACAGAGCCACATTAGATATAAATGATATGTAAGTTATCCTCTATTAAATTGTTTTTGCATTATATACTCAGTTTATTTATGGGACTTAAGAAAAAATATTTCGATTAAATTCAAATTGATTCAACTAGATTTGGGTATCAATATCTTTATTGTCTGGATTTTACATTCAAATCAAAAATAGATCACAATATTTGATAAGAAAATTTCCAGGTCTTTAAAAATTTATTCCTTTGTGGAATATAATTATTGCTAGATCTATTTCAAGTCAAACTAATTCACAATTCATGTTCAAAATCAACAATGTACGAAGTATAGAAATATACCTTTACCTACCTAGGTTCAAGCTGCGATGCTGATATAATTGAGAGCTGCCATCACAACAATTGTATAAAGAATCCTATCATTATATAATGATGATAACGAGAAATTGCACAATGGAAACTGTGGTTGAGGTTATTGCAGGGAAATTGTATTTGGTGTAAATACACATGAGGCGTTTTACGAGCGCCTCATTTTATACCCTTATTCAAAATATGGGGCAATTTTCCCTGAGAATTCTTCTATATTTTTTTTCAATTCATAACAAGTAGCCCTCCGTATATATCAATTTTCAGATCACTAGCATCAAAATTGGCGGAAGAATCACACAAACTTTTACATCTTTTGGTTCTAAGGCTTGGGGGGTGAAAGTTACAAGTTTAGGAATTTTTCCGTTGTTTGTGTACTGAAACTAGCTCATATACCAAATTTCAACTTGATAGGACATCGGGAAGTACCTTACAGTTTTTATGATCATCAGTGAGTGAGTGACGAAATCAGGGGTTTTTAGATATCTATAAAATCCTAAGTGTACGAGCCATGCATTTGAAACTTTGCACGTTTGATAAATTCACTACTGGCATTATATCCTGAGAATTTTGTTCATCTACTATTTTCCACACTCAAGTTATGAGGGTTCAAAAATACGAAGAAACACTTCTAGACAATATAGGTAACAGAATAAATAATATTTCGATAACTTTATTGATCTGATTAGGGGTAATAAGTATTAATACCTCTTAATGGGGACATTATTGATGAATTGAATATTATGCTCAACTCCGATTGGTAGTAATAATTTATTTATTCTAAAATCTTTATACAACATATTTTATAAACTAAAAACAAGGTGAGCCTAAAACCTATCCTTTCTTGAACTTGATCACCAGAATACTTATCGTCAGGAAAAATATGATCCAAATGAGGGTCGAAATGTAGCCTTCATAAACTACTGGATTAGACAGACCCCATCCCCTGGCCAAAATACAACGTAGACTTTCCGTGGATTTGGTGAGTGGCAAAAAGAACGACACCACTCTCAAAATCGGGTACATTCCTTCAATGGGCCAGATGATACCGCATAACATAACTATGGGCAAGAAGCTGCCCATCGCCATGTAGGTGGCGCTACGTTCGTTATCACAGCAACAGGCCACTACGAAACCTGAAAAAAATCACATGAATAACAAAATTAGCGACTGAGGGGCATTTTCAAGCTCTCTAATAAGACAGCAATTTTTTTCGAAACTAACATGTAGGTACATTTTGTTTCTAGAAAATTTTCAAGATTCACTGTTTTCTGACGTATGTTGAGAAAAGATTAATTTAAAAAACGAGGATGTTTTCGGAAACTAGATTTCTTGGAAAAAGATTTTGAGCCATTTACGAAAGGATTTTCATGAATGAACAAATTATTAGGATCTCACCAACTACATTTCATCTCATGGAATCGATACTGTTCAAATTGAAATGAAAAAAGTGATCGCAAAAAGGTTTTCCACTTTTTTGCCAAAATAGTATATCATATTATAAAGATTGAAAGTGCATATTTTTTTACGAGCAGTTACGAGGCGGAATGAATGCAAAATTGCGAGTAACAATATGCACTTTTAGTCCGTATGATATATACTATTTTTTCTCCAACCAAGTCAATTAATTTTATTCAAAAATCGTTAATAATTTGGTAATAAATTTGAACACCTATTAATTATAACTGGTATTGTTGGTTAATATTGATTGTCAAGTAGACGTCAGTAGACGTACTAATCATATATATTTTGTAGTAGTTTTTACGCTGCTTTCAAAGTGAATCCCGAACACGATGAAAATATACCTGCGGATATATTGGAAAGTGCCGAAGCAGTATATCTAAATCTTTTGCCACCAAAATCTCGTCAAGTTTTTGAACTTGCATATCAACGATTCATGGATTTGTGTAAAGAAAAAATGGGCAAAACTATGCGGAGAGTGTTCTTATGGTGTATTTCTTAAATTTAACGAAGACCGTCAAGCCATCCACTCTTTCGTCATAGTATTCAATGTTGCGATCCACACTGGATATCAAAAATGGTGTGGATATTGGTAAATATTCGAAATTACGAGCATTGTAAAAAGGCAAAGTGATGGATATAAAAAAGTCTAGGGTTTTTACAAAGGAGGAAGTGGATCGGTTCCTGGATATGGCACCTGATAATGTATATTTGATGATAAAGGTTGTTCAAGTTTTACGAATTGGAGGTGCTATGCGTTGTGACGAACTTGTTCATTTGAAAATTTATGACATTGAAGATATGGACTCGGTCTTGGTCGTAAAAATTTTTCAGACAAAAAACAAGTAGCCTGTTTGTTTATCATTATAGGAGATAATTATTTGGGTTTATTTCGAAAATATGTTGCACTACGGCCATCAAATATACAGGAACGTCGTTTATTTTTGAAGTTAGTTAATGGGAAGTGTCAGAGAATGGTTGTTGGTATTCACAAAATTAGTGCCGTGCCGCAAGAAATTGCAAAATTTTTGAAGTTAGAAAATTCGCTAAGAAGAAAATCTGCTACACTTCTTATTGATGGTGGCGGTGACCTCACTTGTCTTAAGGACAAGGAGGTCGAAAATCGAGTACGGTAGCAGAAGGATGAATTGAAGAATCACGTATCAACAAAGAGAATACTGCCAGAAAAATATTGCAACCCGCAAAGAAGGTACAAGAACCTGTTCAGATATTTCCTCGAATGTTTCATCAACAGTTACGGAGAATATTTTGAGTTGTTCTAACCTCAAAGAAAATCTTTTGAATTGTTCGAAAATTGTCAGTGATAATTTCAGGGGTGCTTTGAATTTTGGCAACATTGTTCCAAATGTACGTTGTAAATAACAAATAAATACCTATATATAGTTGCCCAATTAGTTTGTTTTACTAAGTTTGTAAGAGACAATGTTTTTTTTTTCAAATTTCAATTAGAGAGCTCAAATGCAATTAATTTCAGTTCTAGGATTAAAAGTAGCGTTTTTAATCCTAGGAATAAAAGTATCTTAAGCAACGAGCAAATTTTTGTACAGTAAGGGGAATTGGTGGCTTTTGCACCTGAAAATAGTACAAAAAAGTCAACATTTTTCGATGGTTGTAATTTTTTTTTTTCAAATTTTGTCATATAAAGTAACTCTCTTTAAAACTGATTGAGTTTATGAAACGTCTTCCTGTGTATTATAACTGGTTGCACAAATTGAAATATTACGCAACTGGCGACAAAAAATTAATTTCAAAATTGTTAGCAAGATAGAGACCGAAATTTCGACGTTATTTGAAAAAAATTCGAAACATATCTTTTCTCTTGGTACTCACCGAAACACATTCCACACAATCCGGTCAGTATCGTCAGGAATATGACGGAAAGTATGTTTCCGTTTTGGGAAAGGTTGAAAATGTAAAAGGCGAACGCAATGACTAGGAGAGTTTGGAAAATCATCACTGTGAACTGGGTGATGACGTGAGAAAACAGCATTTCCGTTCCAGTGATCCCGTTGACCAGAGATCTTTCCAATATACCTTCATTCCTCTCCAACAGCATGGCACCTGACGTCAGGGCAACGGCCAAGAAGAAGATAATGCTGAAAAAAATTAAGAAAATCATAACAACAATAAGAAAGTGCAGTAAAGACGCTTGCGTTTAGGGATTTACAAAGATACTCACGTAAGTATAACGCCTGGTGCTGCAAAATTTGTGAACTCAGGGGAATCATCTCCGTACACGAACTTTTCGTACTGAAAAAAACAAGTTTTCATCCAGTTGAACAATACTTTTCGGTTATACAGGGTGTTTCAAAAAAAGGTGACCATCTCTCTAGGATAGATAGAGAACTAAAAAATAATAGAGGTTTGTTAAATGAAAAATTTTCGTAACATCATCCGTATTCAAGATACAGGGCGTTGAAAAGGAAAAAAATATACACATTTTTCAAGATTTTGCCGAAACTACTGGCAACAATGTAATGAAATTTTACACGAATATGTTTTGGAAGCTGATACATCTGATGAGTTTGTTTTGATGTCTGACTCTCATAGAGGGCGCTAGTTTCACGGTTCGTACCAATTTGTTTTGAACATAATTTGTTTGATATTAGATTTATTAAGTTGAAGTACCAAAAAGGTACTCCTTATTAAACTCGATACTGTGCACTGTTTTCGGGATATTTTGATTTGAAAATTATGTTATGAAGTTATAATCGATGCTGGTATAAAGTAATGATGAATGTATTAATTGAACAAAAAATCACAAAAAAATTTAAAAAAGGTTGAACATTAAAAAAATACTCAATTAGAGTAGGTGTTCAAAATGTTCTCCGTTTTCACAAATACACAAATCTATCCCTTTTCCTAAAAAATTCCTTAATCTTAACGCTTGAGAGTCAGCTATGAGGTCATTGAAGTGACATTGAATTTTGTCCTTCAATTCTTGAAGTGAATTTACCCCTGTTGCATAAATTTAGCTCAATAAAACAAAGTTATCTTCAAAACAACTTGGTATGAACCGTGAAACTAGCGCTTTCTATGATCTATCAGTTTCCAGAACATATTCTTGTAAAATTTCATTAGAATGTTGCCAGTAGCTTCGGCAAAATCATAAAAAATTTGTATATTTTTTTTTCAACGCCCTGTATCTTGAATACGGATGGCGATGCGAAAATTTTTTACTGAACAAACCACTATTGTTTTTCAGTTTTCTATCTATCCTAGAGAGATGGTCACCTTTTTTTGAAACACCCTGTAGAATCTTCGGAATTTCTTGACTGAAAACCTTGAATCAACGTGTATTTTTTAGAAACATAGATGAATTCAAAATAGTAATCATCGAAATGAATACCATTTTCAATTCCCAGGTGATGATGCATTTGATTGGAGATGTGAAACTTCATTTTGACGCAATTGGATGTCACCACTTTAGTACTTTGTAATATTTTACTCATTACTTCACAACCAATTGCTTCAAATTCTGAAGTTTTTCATGAAGATTTTGTCCCGAGATGTGCGGGATACTGATGAGGCCCAACAAGGCCGAAACCGGTATATCTCCCATCTCAGTGACAAAATCTAATATCATTTCTCCAACCTCATGATAAAAGATCTCTGAGCCTGGGAATTGAAAATGGTATTCATTTCGATGACTACTATTTTGAATTCATCTATGTTTCAAAAAAGTTTTCATCCAGTTGAACAATGGTGTTCGGTTATAGAATCTTCGGAATTTCTTGATTGAAAACCTTCAATCAACGTGTATTTTTGAACTTACCCTCAGAGGAATCCTACCAACACGAGGGCTGTAATCACAGGACTCTGCGAAGTTCTCGAAAAAGGATTGAAGGGAGTAATATAAATCCCTCTGAATGAAAGTTCCAATATTTTCATCTGCAATAAATAAAAAGAACGCTTGAATAGAATAGACGAAGCGAATACAACTACACTTCTCGCAACAATTAAAAGAACAGAAAAATTTTCCAAACTTTTTGGTGCTTTTCAACAGGCACTATCTCCGTGAAAAATGGTTGTATGAGAAATAGAAAAATCAACTTTTGAAGCTTGAAGACTCTAATTTTTGAATTTATTGGTTTACAATTTTTCAGAGTACCGGCAGCCATGCAATCCTCAGATAAAGCACGAAGAAATTTTTTTTTTTATTTTTCAAATTTTTCTCTATCGCATGGAAAACTTTTTTGAGCAACTGCCGATATCTCCGTTCCTGTTTAATGAAGAAAAATGGTTTCTTCACCTGTAACGGTAATGTGAAAAAAGAGCAAGAAAATGCCATTTTGCTATTTGTTGGTTAATGGAGTGTATCTTCGTCAATATATGAGGGAAACCTGACGTTATTAAAAATTTTTATAGCCTAATCTACCCCTTAATCGGTAGATCAATCGGTGAAGCTGTTTGTCCTGAACTAATCGATTGAAATTCTGAAAGAATTAAATTAACAAAAGGATTTTGTTCCTTAAACTTCAGCTAATTTTTTTGAAAACTAGTTAATTTTGTATTTTTTGAAGATCAAAAAAAAAAATTCGGATAGTTTGAATGAAAAACTATTATCTCGTTTTCTGACGACTGAAATATTATTGAGATTCTCGAAAAAAATTTTCCTCATTTTTTCATTACCTCCAAAACATTCAAAATTGAATAAAAAGTGAAAAGAAATCAATAATTGATTCTTGAAAATAAGAGGTCAACTTTAAGGAACGAAAACCTTGTTTCTTCAATTTTTTCAGAATTTCAATCAATCGGTCCAGGAAAACCGCTGAATCGATCGATCTACCTAATTGTAAAGGGTCTTTGGGGTACATTAGGCTGTAAAAGTGTCTTATAGCCTTAGCTCTCCCTCCAATATTGACGAAGATACAGTCCGTTAACCAACAAATGGCAAAATGAAATTTTCTTGCTCTTTTTTCACATTACCGTTACGGGTGAAAAAAATTTTTTCTTGATTGAACATGAACGATTTTTGTAGGAAATTTTCTGCAGAAAAAGAAACCGGCTGTCAGTTTTCTAGGCCTCCAGAAGTTCTGGAGGTATCGGCAGTCAAGTGAAAAAGGGTCCTTTTTCGTTCAAAATTGGATATCTCGAAGACAGAAGGTCATTTCCGGTAGTTATGAAATACATATTAGAGCTGAATGAACAGGCTATGCGGCCTTTGCATCGATCTAACTCAACAAATTTTTTACATGCGCGTGGGGAAAAAAAAATTTGAAAAATAAAAAAAAAATTTTCTTCGAGCTTTATCCGAGGATTGCATTTCTGCCCGTACTCTGAAAAATTGTTAACCCAAAACTGGAGTCTTCAAGCTTCAAAAGTTGATTCTTCTACTTCTCATACGACCATTTTCACGGAGATACAGAAAACACCAAAAAATTTGGAAAATTCTTCTGTTCTTTAAATGTTGCGAGAAGTATATTTCGCGAATTTTTCTGCTTTATCCATTCCCATCGTTTAGTTGAAAAATTCTTCTGTAGCAATTTAAGATATACGAAGCAATATTGAAAAATTTTCAATTGACATTATCAATTTTAAACATTCATAAGAAATGGTTTTACTTCATGAACTATTATTTAGCCTATTTCACCTTCACCCCTACTCTGAGAGGTTAATTTCTCGATATTTTCCAGTTATTAGGATATATCACCTAATTTTCAAAAAGACAAATAAACATTGCGTCTTTAATGTGTCAAATTCCAAAAGTTTTTCAATCTGTGGAATGAGTATTTACGAAGTTCCTGCCTATTACACAGATTAAGTTTACGACCAGAGGTTTTCTAAGCCTCACCAATAAATAAATCCAAATAACTCTTGAAATACCAGGAAGAAATGTCGTTGAGAGTTCGAGCGTAATAAGTAGACTACCTGAGATGTAGGAAATAAAAGAGAGAGCTCAAAGGCTTGGGGAACTTTTCAGGTTGGGATTGCTTTTCGTAGGAGTCGAAATACCTACTTGACTTGTCTTGGTGTACGAAAACTGTCGAGCTTTCAATATCCCAGCCTTGCACTCCTCTTCCTAAATTCATGCGGTTTCTCAGGGCGTCAGAGAAATTTTCTGGTATAACCAAGGTGGCCCATGTATCACCGGTCCTTACGGTATCTAGAGCTTCATCTGTCGTGTTATAATAATACTGTAAAAATAAACAAAAAATCAAAAATGATCCACGAAATGAAAGAACAGAGAAATTGAAATAAGACGGAAAATAATTTGTTTCAATACATCAATACAAAGTGGTGGTATGATATCAGAGGGCACAGCTCAAGGTGTAAAATTTCTTTTTTTTCTTTAATCACAAGCTATAGGCAATAATGTCTTCTACACGTTAAAAATTTCAGCCATAAGTAAATGAATAGGAAGAGTGAATGCTAAATTTGCTGTTCCCCATAAGGATATTTCTGGAAATATAGCAACTGAAATCTTTTTCTTCTTATCGAGTCAAACGACTTCGAAAACCTACTTTTTCATATCAAACTTGTTAATATCTGTCGTAATTCTAGAGAAAAACGGTGATGAAATTTTTGCATTTTTCATTTTCGAGTTTACTTTGAAACGCTCTAGTGGCAACGATAAGACCAGCAGTGATCAACTCAGTGTTTTTTCTCAAAGTTTCCGACCAGTATTAGAACCTCCATATCAGAAAATGACAGTAGAGTCAATCGACTGCTTGTGAGATATTGAAATATAGCGTTTTTGGGGGGGTCAACCCCTTGCGATTTTTTCGGTCAAAATTTCGAAATTTTTTTCTGCGGTTTTTTGTGCTAGGAAGGAAGTATACCCATCACTGATCACCAATCTGAAAACCCTACCTCAATCCGAAGTCAAGTCTCCGAGCTATGACTCTTTGAAATTCCGAAAATTTCAAAAATTCACGTTTTGCAGGTGAAAAATTTTAAAAGTTGAAAAACTGTAATTTTTTTCTTCTTATCGAGTGGAGCGACTTCGAAAACCTACATTTTCATATCAAACTTGTAAATATATGTTGTAGTTTTCGAAAGAAACGGTGATGAAATTTTTGCATTTTTCATTTTCGAGTTTACTTTGAAACGCTCTAGTGGCAACGATATGACCAGCAGTGATCAACTCAGTGTTTTTTCTCAAAGTTTCTGACCGGTATTAGAACCTCCATATCAAAAAATGACAGTAGAGTCAATCGATTGCTTGTGAGATATTGAAATATAGCGTTTTTGGGGGGGTCAACCCCTTGCGATTTTTTCGGTCAAAATTTCGAAATTTTTTTCTTCGATTTTTTGTGCTAGGAAGGAAGTACACCCATCACTGATCACCAATCTGAAAACCCTACCTCAATCCGAAGTCAAGTCTCCGAGCTATGACTCTTTGAAATTCCGAAAATTTCAAAAATTCACGTTTTGCAGGTGAAAAATTTTAAAAGTTGAGAAACTGTAATTTTTTTCTTCTTATCGAGTAAAGCGACTCCGAAAACCTACATTTTCATATCAAACTTGTAAATATATGTTGTAGTTTTGGAAAGAAACTGTGATGAAATTTTTGCATTTTTCATTTTCGAGTTTACTTTGAAACGCTCTAGTGGCAACGATATGACCAGCAGTGATCAACTCAGTGTTTTTTCTCAAAGTCTCCGACCGGTATTAGAACCTCCATATCAAAAAATGACAGTAGAGTCAATCGATTGTTTGTGAGATATTGAAATATAGCGTTTTTAGGGGGGGTCAACCCCTTGCGATTTTTTCGGTCAAAATTTCGAAATTTTTTTCTGCGGTTTTTATTCTAGGAAGGAAATATACCCATCACTGATCACCAATCTGAAAACCCTACCTCAATCCGAAGTCGAGTCTCCGAGCTATGACTCTTTGAAATTCCGAAAATTTCAAAAATTCACGTTTTGCAGGTGAAAAATTTTAAAAGTTGAAAAACTGTAAATTTTTTCTTCTTATCGAGAAAAGCGACTTCGAAAACCTACATTTTCATATCAAACTTGTAAATATATGTTGTAGTTTTGGAAAGAAACGGTGATGAAATTTTTGCATTTTTCATTTTCGAGTTTACTTTGAAACGCTCTAGTGGCAACGATATGACCAGCAGTGATCAACTCAGTGTTTTTTCTCAAAGTCTCCGACCGGTATTAGAACCTCCATATCAAAAAATGACAGTAGAGTCAATCGATTGTTTGTGAGATATTGAAATATAGCGTTTTTAGGGGGGGTCAACCCCTTGCGATTTTTTCGGTCAAAATTTCGAAATTTTTTTCTGCGGTTTTTATTCTAGGAAGGAAATATACCCATCACTGATCACCAATCTGAAAACCCTACCTCAATCCGAAGTCGAGTCTCCGAGCTATGACTCTTTGAAATTCCGAAAATTTCAAAAATTCACGTTTTGCAGGTGAAAAATTTTAAAAGTTGAAAAACTGTAAATTTTTTCTTCTTATCGAGAAAAGCGACTTCGAAAACCTACATTTTCATATCAAACTTGTAAATATATGTTGTAGTTTTGGAAAGAAACGGTGATGAAATTTTTGCATTTTTCATTTTCGAGTTTACTTTGAAACGCTCTAGTGGCAACGATATGACCAGCAGTGATCAACTCAGTGTTTTTTCTCAAAGTTTCTGACCGGTATTAGAACCTCCATATCAAAAAATGACAGTAGAGTCAATCGATTGCTTGTGAGATATTGAAATATAGAGTTTTTGGGGGGGTCAACCCCTTGCGATTTTTTCGGTCAAAATTTCGAAATTTTTTTCTGCGGTTTTTCATGCTAGGAAGGAAATATACCCATCACTGATCACCAATCTGAAAACCCTACCTCAATCCGAAGTCAAGTCTCTGAGCTATGACTCTTTGAAATTCCGAAAATTTCAAAAATTCACGTTTTGCAGGTGAAAAATTTTAAAAGTTGAGAAACTGTAATTTTTTTCTTCTTATCGAGTAAAGCGACTTCGAAAACCTACATTTTCATATCAAACTTGTAAATATATGTTGTAGTTTTGGAAAGAAACGGTGATGAAATTTTTGCATTTTTCATTTTCGAGTTTACTATGAAACGCTCTAGTGGCAACGATATGACCAGCAGCGATCAACTCAGTGTTTTTTCTCAAAGTTTCCGACCGGTATTAGATCCTCTATATCAAAAAATGACAGTAGAGTCAATCGATTGCTTGTGAGATTGTGAAATATAGCGTTTTTGGGGGGGTCAACCCCTTGCGATTTTTTCGGTCAAAATTTCGAAATTTTTTTCTGCGGTTTTTTGTGCTAGGAAGGAAATATACCCATCACTGATCACCAATCTGAAAACCCTACCTCAATCCGAAGTCAAGTCTCCGAGCTATGACTCTTTGAAATTCCGAAAATTTCAAAAATTCACGTTTTGCAGGTGAAAAATTTTAAAAGTTGAAAAACTGTAATTTTTTTCTTCTTATCGAGTGAAGCGACTTCGAAAACCTACATTTTCATATCAAACTTGTAAATATATGTTGTAGTTTTCGAAAGAAACGGTGATGAAATTTTTGCATTTTTCATTTTCGAGTTTACTTTGAAACGCTCTAGTGGCAACGATATGACCAGCAGTGATCAACTCAGTAATTTTTCTCGAAGTTTCCGACCGGTATAAGAACCTCCATATCAGAAAATGACAATAGATTCAATCGATTGCTTGTGAGAATGTGAAATATAGCGTTTTTGGGGGGGTCAACCCCTTGCGATTTTTTCGGTCAAAATTTCGAAATTTTTTTCTGCGGTTTTTTGTGCTAGGAAGGAAGTATACCCATCGCTGATCACCAATCTGAAAACCCTACCTCAATCCAAAGTCAAGTCTCCGATCTATGACTCTTTGAAATTCCGAAAATTTCAAAAATTCACGTTTTGCAGGTGAAAAATTTTAAAAGTTGAGAAACTGTAATTTTTTTCTTCTTATCGAGTAGAGCGACTTCGAAAACCTACATTTTCATATCAAACTTGTAACTATATGTTGTAGTTTTCGAAAGAAACGGTGATGAAATTTTTGCATTTTTCATTTTCGAGTTTACTTTGAAACGCTCTAGTGGCAACGATATGACCAGCAGTGATCAACTGAGTGCTTTTTCTCAGAGTTTCTGACCGGTATTAGAACTTCCATATCAAAAAATGACAGTAGAGTCAATCGATTGCTTGTGAGATATTGAAATATAGAGTTTTTGGGGGGGTCAACCCCTTGCGATTTTTTCGGTCAAAAATTCGAAATTTTTTTCTGCGGTTTTTTGTGCTAGGAAAGAAATATACCCATCACTGATCACCAATCTGAAAACCCTACCTCATTCCGAAGTCTAGTCTCCGAGCTATGACTCTTTGAAATTCCGAAAATTTCAAAAATTCACGTTTTGCAGGTGAAAAATTTTAAAAGGTGAAAAACTGTAATTTTTTTCTTCTTATCGAGTAAAGCGACTTCGAAAACCTACATTTTCATATCAAACTTGTAAATATATGTTGTAGTTTTCGAAAGAAACGGTGATGAAATTTTTGCATTTTTCATTTTCGAGTTTACTTTGAAACGCTCTAGTGGCAACGATATGACCAGCAGTGATCAACTCAGTGTTTTTTCTCAAAGTTTCTGACCGGTATTAGAACCTCCATATCAAAATATGACAGTAGAGTCAATCGATTGCTTGTGAGATATTGAAATATAGAGTTTTTGGGGGGGTCAACCCCTTGCGATTTTTTCGGTCAAAATTTCGAAATTTTTTTCTGCGGTTTTTTGTGCTAGGAAGGAAATATACCCATCACTGATCACCAATCTGAAAACCCTACCTCAATTCGAAGTCAAGTCTCCGAGCTATGACTCTTTGAAATTCCGAAAATTTCAAAAATTCACGTTTTGCAGGTGAAAAATTTTAAAAGTTGAGAAACTGTAATTTTTTTCTTTTTATCGAGTAAAGCGACTTCGAAAACCTACATTTTCATATCAAACTTGTAAATATATATTGTAGTTTTGGAAAGAAACGGTGATGAAATTTTTTAATTTTTCATTTTCGAGTTTACTTTGAAACGCTCTGGTGGCAACGATATGACCAGCAGTGATCAACTCAGTGTTTTTTCTCAAAGTTTCCGACCGGTATTAGATCCTCCATATCAAAAAATGACAGTAGAGTCAATCGATTGCTTGTGAGATATTGAAATATAGCGTTTTTGGGGGGGTCAACCCCTTGCGATTTTTTCGGTCAAAATTTCGAAATTTTTTTCTGCGGTTTTTTATGCTAGGAAGGAAATATACCCATCACTGATCACCAATCTGAAAACCCTACCTCAATCCGAAGTCAAGTCTCCGAGCTATGACTCTTTGAAATTCCTAAAATTTCAAAAATTCACGTTTTGCAGGTGAAAAATTTTAAAAGTTGAGAAACTGTAATTTTTTTCTTCTTATCGAGTAAAGCGACTTCGAAAACCTACATTTTCATATCAAACTTGTAAATATATGTTGTAGTTTTGGAAAGAAACGGTGATGAAATTTTTGCATTTTTCATTTTCGAGTTTAGTTTGAAACGTTCTGGTGGCAACGATATGACCAGCAGTGATCAACTCAGTGTTTTTTCTCAAAGTTTCTGACCGGTATTAGAACCTCCATATCAGAAAATGACAGTAGTGTCAATCGATTGCTTGTGAGATATTGAAATATAGCGTTTTTGGGGGGGTCAACCCCTTGCGATTTTTTCGGTCAAAATTTCGAAATTTTTTTCTGCGGTTTTTGGTGCTAGGAAGGAAATATACCCACCACTGATCACCAATCTGAAAACCCTACCTCAATCCAAAGTCAAGTCTCCGAGCTATGACTGTTTGAAATTCCGAAAATTTCAAAAATTCACGTTTTGCAGGTGAAAAATTTTAAAAGTTGAAAAACTGTAATTTTTTTCTTCTTATCGAGTGAAGCGACTTCGAAAACCTACATTTTCATATCAAACTTGTAAATATATGTTGTAGTTTTCGAAAGAAACGGTGATGAAATTCTTGAATTTTTCATTTTCGAGTTTACTTTGAAACGCTCTAGTGGCAACGATATGACCAACAGTGATCAACTCAGTGAGTTTTCTCAAAGTTTCCGACCGGTATTAGAACCTCCATATCAGAAAATGACAGTAGTGTCAATCGATTGCTTGTGAGATTGTGAAATATAGTGTTTTTTGGGGGGTCAACCCCTTGCGATTTTTTCGGTCAAAATTTCGAAATTTTTTTTTGCGGTTTTTTGTGCTAGGAAAGAAGTATACCCATCGCTGATCACCAATCTGAAAACCCTACCTCAATCCGAAGTCAAGTCTCCGAGCTATGACTCTTTGAAATTCCGAAAATTTCAAAAATTCACGTTTTGCAGGTGAAAAATTTTAAAACGTGAAAAACTGTAAATTTTTTCTTCTTATCGAGTAAAGCGACTTCGAAAACCTACATTTTCATATCAAACTTGTAAATATATGTTGTAGTTTTCGAAAGAAACGGCGATGAAATTTTTGCATTTTTCATTTTCGAGTTTACTTTGAAACGCTCTAGTGGCAACGATATGACCAGCAGTGATCAACTCAGTGTTTTTTCTCAAAGTTTCCGACCGGTATTAGAACCTCCATATCAAAAAATGACAGTAGAGTCAATCGATTGCTTGTGAGAATGTGAAATATAGCGTTTTTGGGGGGGTCAACCCCTTGCGATTTTTTCGGTCAAAATTTCGAAATTTTTTTTTGCGGTTTTTTGTGCTAGGAAGGAAATATACCCATCGCTGATAACCAATCTGAAAACCCCACCTCAATCCGAAGTCAAGCTATGCACCTTCGTTATTTCCAAAATTTCAAAAATTCTCGTTTTGCAGGTGAAAAATTTTAAAAGTTAAAAAATTTCAAATTAAGACCGTATGATTCAAACATAATATTGTGGGTTTATGAGATAGCTTATTCCCAAGTTTCTTGCATATTCATGGAATCAGTACTCACCAAATTCAAAGACTTATTCTGTAGGAAACTCAAGTAGTTACAGCTCAGCCTCGAACTATTACATCCAGGAGTGAATTGGCACTTTTCGTAAGGGTAGTCGATCTCGTTATTCACCACCGAAACCCTCAATCCCTTAGGCTCGTGTCCTATGGACAGACAGAACAACACCGTCTGGCAAACAGGCAGTCCTATGATAAAGGCCATCACCGGTATGTTCCTCCACATCCACAGGAAGTTCTTCCATACCAGAGCTTTCATGTGGTTCATTTGGAGGATTTTGAAGTAATCGAAGAATTTCACTGGTGGTACCAGCTCGTCGGGGGGTAGGTCCATGGTTTCTGGAGTGTCTGCGGTGTCTGGGGAGATGGACACTCTCCTGCTTCTACTTGTCACGGACAGGTTGTCGCCGAATTCTCCAGACATCTCGCTTATGTCCTCTTCCATGGCCATTATGGTGGCACCTGCGGAATCAATGCTTAATTACTGGAGAAAGGGACTCACTGTATCCCAGCATTTTTCAGCTCAAAGGAGAAGAGAATCGTTTGTTTCATTAGTTCACTCTATTTACAATCTTTTATTGTATTTTTTGTACAACTGCCTTTAAAAGTGACACTTTTAATGACGGCAAACAATGTTAAAATTGATTGTTTACGTGGAAGCCTGTTGAAAATATATTCAGCACTCCATTTTCTTATGATGAAATCAGATGAGAAAAATTCAGCAATTGCAAATTTTCATTATCAATATTCAACAGTCATTACTCATGAACATTAATATTAATCGTAAAACTAGAACAATTACTAATACTAATGCCCTGTGACGTTAGGGAGCTCCGCAACACATTATGAGAATCCTCAGCACCCTCAGTACTTGTAGAAACCGTACCTTGTACAATATTGGATGATGATGATCCAAAATCTGTTAAGGTTGGGAGAATTTTTTCAGCAATGACATTTCTATATGCAATGGAATGATCAACATAACCCTCGGCTACCGTCGTAGACTTCCATCCACCATGTTTTTTTATATCAGTAATATTTGCTCCTGATTCTGCTAGCAATGAAGCGGAGGATCTTCGAAAACAGTGTCCTGTATATTGCTTTAGTTCTGGCAGTTTGAGTAATTCGGCAACAATAGATGGAATTTTCCCAAATGTATTAATACCAACTGGATTGGCAGTGCATTTATTATTCATGTATTTCAGGAAAAAATGACTATGTTTGATGACAGAAGGGCGCAGTTCAAAGTACTTATGAAAATAGTCTACATACTTCCCAATAATACTGAAAGAACGACTGACTTTCGTTTTTGTATTTGGAAGTTGTATAACCAATAATTTATTTGTTATTTCGAAGTCTTCCACGGATAAATTACACAATTCTTCACGCCGACAGGCTCAAAATAATCCGAAAATATTTGCAACCTTAACCATCAAGTAATTCTCATCTGGTGCCTCCTTTATAAACTTTTCAACTTGTTCACGAGTGAGAATTTTCGGGACGATATCCTTCACTTCTCCGTTTTAAATATGCTATTACCTTAAAATATTTACTAACATCCAAACCTTTTTCAACAAGGGCGCTTGACTTTATCATTGAAAATTTGCTCCACAACGTTGATGAATTCCATATTTTTTATTTTTCTTCTAATAATGCCAGGTAAACAGTTTCATTGAAGTTCACCTCTACATTTTTCAATTCATACCAGGCCAGGAAATTGTTATATGGAATATCGTACTGCTGAACAGATATACTAGGTAGGAGTTCCAGATTTGCTCTTCTTGCAGACTCTTCAATATCCAGAGGAACAACCAAATCGTCACTTTTATTAATAATTGGACTCTCGACAAACATATTAAGAAAACCCAAGACGAAAATTGGACAGGAACCAAATTCGAATGACAGCCTCTTTTCTCATTTGTTAGTAATCATAAAATTGGCAACGCTTGCCATTCACAACAACCTTTTGATTTGAATATTGAAATGCATTTTGAAGTTTATTGTCATTGCATATTCGCCCATTTCATTATCAAAATAGGGCAGTTATACAAAAAACATTGTATGGTATTTGTGTTAAAAGTGACTTTATTTTGTTCTTGAAATTGTTCATTTCACAAACTTCTTCACTCACAAAATAAAACGTCACTTTTAACACTCCTATCATAAAAAACTTTTATGTATTTTGTTTTCTCAGCTTACCTTCATTCACCACTCCAGTGGGTACTGTGATTGTTTCTGTGACTCCTTGGGCTATGCTAGACCTTCTCCTTTTGCCCCTATTTTGGGCAACACTTAACTTGAGGAAGACGTCCTCCAAACTGTCTGCATTGAACTTAGTTATCAATTTTTCTGGCGATTCCTCCGCCAATAGGTATCCACCTCTCAACAAACCGATCTGAAAATCGAAATGATGGAGTTAAGTCGCAACTTGAAATGAATATTTCGAAAACAACAATATTCCAAAGGACATAAGTATTAAATACATGGTTACAGGTAGCATCCAAAACCTAACCTCTTAATTATCTGGATTTTTCATCGACTTTTGTCGGATTAGAGCTTCTAGGGTCCAGTTTTTTCATATAACTAGGCAGAGGGCTCTCCACTTATTGCATTGAATCTTATTGTGCATTGCATTATATTGAAATAATATTATTATCTATTATTACACTAGAAGTTTTTCGATTTTGAACTACAATACAAAAAATTAACATTCTAACATTTTTAATCACAGCACTGAAGTCTGAACAGATAATCTACTTTCGTAGAAAAAGCAATGAATTTCAATGTCTTCACAGTATGAAATGAATAAGTCAATACTTATTGAGTATAATATGGGCAATTGGAACAAAGTATTGATGGCTGAGGAATTATTCAAGATTTGAACAACTGACATCAAAAATGCCTTCACATTGACATAGGGTTAACTCGTGATGGAATTTATATGCCTTCTAAATGGATCGGTATTTCAAAAAGTCCAATATGGTCGAAACATAGAAGCATTATTTAGAAAAGAAAGATTTTTGAAGCAGGAAACACAATAATTATTGTTCAAGTCAGAAAAACCAAATTGAAACTTGACAATTAACTTAAAATAGAAAAACTACAGAAAAACTACAATCAGCAGTAATTTCTATAAAATCTAAACTGATGATCGAAGTTGCATGAATTTTCTGAAATATAAATACGTGCATGAAAATTTGAATTGTTTAAATGAACCATCAAGTACTGAAATCTCAATTGAGCCTCGACAAAAAACAAGAAATTGCGCAAAATGGTATCGTACATACAAAAATGAATACTTCTGAGAGCAGCATTCAAACTAGTCACCATTGAGGACGACAAATAACAGCAGAAAAGTTGTTTTATGACTGGACTGTTGTTACTTCTGAGAAATATTCGGCAAAGATTATATTGGTTTCTGGGATTGTAAAGAATTACCATAAACCTGAAGATCTTTGACTCGTACCGACTTAAAGTGTTGTAAGCATATTTATGAACATGCTCCAGAGCATGAGTGACATCAAATAAATGATAAATTCTGCATTTATTCACAAAAACGTAATTTTTTCCAATAAGATCACTTTTAATGGTTGAATTATAGATTGCTATTTTCTTATTTCCAAAGAAGTTCTTACTGATGGCTAGCATCTTTAGATTTAAATCCAAAACAAATCCATTTCATTGAGGAGCGGAATTTTTTGGCAACGTAATAGTTGTGAACAAAGCGATGGTGTTTCCGAAATTAAGTACACCTAATCGCATAAACCAGAATTGTTTCTCTAACTGGTTGAGCATAAATTGAAACAATACCCTATTATGTTCATAATTATGGTTCAGACAGTCTTGATCACAATGAATGTAAGCTAATAACAGTTTTCCATATTAATTATGTGTATAATTATTGACACTTTGAGCGTAGGTATATCCAAGCAAACATGAAAAGTAATTTTTCAATAGTCAGAATTAGTGTAGAATTACCATAAACCACCTTATTTGTCATCAAGTTATTGCATCTTCCATGAAGGAAATTTTCAAAGCCGATAAAAATTTGAAAAGATAAATATTTGAATGCCGAAGAGTCCGCTTATTATTTTAAAGGTCTTTTAATGACCAAAGGTTCAGTAATGATGTTGAAAACATCCATTATCTGCGACATAATAATTCAATTAGAGAATTATCAAAATCGCTTAAAAACCACATTCCCTAATTCTATGTCTATTTATCGAATGATCCTAACTATAAATAGCTTGCATGTTTGGTTTTTTCTCATTTTTGTCATTGAGAAAATGAGAAACAAATTTTTTCATCGACAAGTAATGAAATTGATGAATGCTTCGTAATGCGCAATTTTTTCGGTATTTCATCCCAGATGGCATGAAAGTTAAAGATTAATGATCTAACGTCGCAGATTCTCAACAATTTTGTATTATGCCGAGTTCTAGTCGTCTACCTTGAGCTCTTTCCATAAAATCAATTTTTTCCAGCTCTGTTGACATCTAGTTATTCGCCGATGAACTTCGGAAAATCGGAAATTCCTCGAGTTATTTGCTCAACACTGAAGAACATCGGTTCTTTCCGAAGAAATTGCGTAAATATGTGCAGAGTATTAAGTAATTAAGGCAATCGGTATTAAGAAACATACACCAAGAATGGTACAATGATTCTGATCGACTTCTGAGGAAAAGATGGATGTTACAAACGTGGAAAAAAATTTGTATGTAAGAATTTCTCCAGAACTTGATTCTTATAATTATACAGGGTTTTTCACGAATATGGCTCTATAGAATATTTTTAGGAAAGACACAAGATTCAGGATTGAAATTCTAAAGGTGAGCTTCAAGTAAGAAGACGACTTCTGGTATATTTTTTGAAGGTTCTAGGACGGTTTTTTCGGAAGTGACATTAACTTTCTTTTTTCGAATGGGAAGATCCATTTTTTTTACATAAATAGATTCTCCATCGACTTCTGAGTCTGTTTGATTCCAAAAGTTTGAATTATCCCGAGAAAATTATCTTTAAATGAGGAAATACGAAAAAACAATCTCAAACTTGAACTCTGTTGAAATACAGTCGAGGTTTTTTCATTAAAAATTCTCATTTTTGAGAATCTCCGAGAAGAATGGCTGATGCTTCTTTTCCGATAGCGTGATTTTCAGAATATGATACAGAAGGTCACAAATTCTTTGTCAAAGTTAAAAGTGACGAAACATCAAAAAATCTTTTTTTTTTTCAAAGCATTCTCGAAATCTTCGTCAAAAAATAATAGGAGCATACGTCCAAGACTTTTGTCCCGAAATGAATATTTTTCGAGACATTCAGGAAAACGATTTTGTATTCAATCTCATTCAGAACGTGTTCTTTTACTGGAAAGTGAAATTTTTGGAAATCTCTGTTATAAAGAAAATATTTTGGGATAAAAGTCTTTGACGTATGCTCCTAATATTTTTTGACGAAGATTTCGAAAATGCTTCGAAAAAAGGGGGTTCCAATTCGAAAAAAACGATTTTGTGATGTTTCATCACTTCTAACTTTGACAAAGAATTTGTGACCTCCTCTATCATAATCTGAAAATCACGCTATCGGAAAAGAAGCATCAGCCTTTCTTCTCGGAGATTCTCAAAAATGAGAACTTTTAATGAAAAAACCTCGAAGTTGTCTGCATTTCAACAGAGTTCAATTTTGAGATTTTCGTTTCGTATTTCCTCATTTAAAGAGAATTTCAAACTTTCGGAATCAAAAAGACTCAGAATTCAATGAAGAATCTATTTATGCGATAAAAAATGGGTCTTCCCACTTGAAAAACGAAAATTGAAGAATTTCACTCCTGAATCTTGTGTCTTCCCTAAAAATATTCGTGAATAACCCTGTATTTTATATAATTACGATAGTATTCCTTCTGTCGTGAGAAAAGATGACTTCGTAAGTGTATCGGATTATAATAAGCATAATAACTATGAGAATCACTCAATGGGATTCCTCAGGGGACCCTTCGTGTCTCGAATATTTCAACATGAAATTCTTCCGTCTTACCTTATGGGCTTGCCTGGTTTCGTCGATATAATGTGTGGTAATAATAACTGTAGTCCTTCCTCCCTTAGTGATTTCCACCAAATGCTTCCAGATGTTTGCTCTAAGAAGAGGATCAACACCGACTGTTGGCTCGTCCAATATCAGCAACTCCGGCTCGTGGACCAGGGTAGCTGCGAAGGACACCCTCCTCTGCTGGCCTCCAGAAAGGTTCTTCACCAGCCTATCTGCATCAGGAAGCATCAGGAATTCCAGCAAAAAGCTGAGTTTTTCCTCGATATCCTTGTTCTTCATGCCTGCTATCCAACCAAAATACTTCAACGTCTCTCTGATGGTGAATTCTCCGTATAACGCAACTTCCTGTGGATCAAAATGATTTTTGGTCAAGGATTTGGTGTTTACGAGGTGGAGAAAGTGAATTTTCTGTGGTGATCCACTTATTTTCATTTATACGATTTCCTTATGACATGCTCTTTAATTGACGATCATATTATGTCTGAATGATTAGGCAAACACATCTGAGTTATTATTTCCTTCGTTTACGTTCTCGGATTGGGCAACTCTGAAAAACCAGCTGTTTGAAAAGAGCTGAATTGATTTGGAATTCACGAAAAGTTGTTGCAGTTTTTACTGTACAGGGTGGGCAAAATTGGTGATACTTGAACTACAACTTTTTAACCGTAAGGGATAGAGGAAAATGAATGACACGTTATGGTGGTCTTTTTAAGAGAAACTGATAATGCCATCAACTTCATTCCTCTGTCTTTTTTTGTTTTCGAGTTATAGGCCAAAATTTAAATTTGTGCGATCTCAACTTTATCTCCGTTTCTGTTTGTGCTAGGATGTTGAAATGAAAACACTTTTTTCATAGCAATCCGGAGCGTACTTTGTTTTTTCCCTAGAGCTTTCCTTGCTGATCAATAACATAAAGTTTTGTTTTTTCTTATGGAAACAATAGTTTGAAATGGCTTAGAAAGAATCGCCTTTTTTTCCCTTTTCAGAAATATATCATACATCATACATCGCCCTCAGATTCATTCAGACATCATGAAAAATATAGTTTGTATGTGAAATTTGCATTATTGAGTATTAAGTAGGCTGAATCACAGAATAATATGGCTCTACGCAAGGTGTCATTATTATTTTGCGATTGAATACTTGAATCAATTTTCCGTGGTTTGATCTCTGTTCAGAACAACTGTCAATTATTGCCGCTAAAATGAAACAATTTAACATATCATATTTCTCGTAGTTTTCGAACATTTCCATATTGCCGGGAATAATGACGTCGAATTCTAATAATCGACAGTTTTTCTGAACAGAGATCAAATCACGGAGAATTAAATCAAGTATTCAATGGCAAAATAATAATGACACCATGCGTAGAGACATATTATTCTGTGACTCAGCCTACTTAATACTCAATAATTCAAATTTCAAATACAAACTATATTTCCCATGATATGTGAATAAATCTGAGGACGATGTTAGGATGTATGATATATTTCTGAAACGGAAAAAAAGGCGACTCTTTCTAAGCCATTTCAAACTTGTTTCCATAAGAAAAAACACAACTTTATGTTTTAGCTCAACAAGAAAACCTCTTGGGAAAAAACAAAGTACGCTACTTGATTCCTATGAAAAAAGTGCCTGTAAAATATTTTCATTTCAACATCCTAGCACAAACAGAAACGGAGATAATGGCCAAAGTTGAAATCGCCCAAATTTCAATTTTGGCCTATAACTCGAAAACAAAAGAAAATGAAGGAATGCAGTTGATGGCATTATCAGTTTCTCTAAAAAAGACCACCGCAACGTGTCATTCATTTTCCTCTATCTCTCACGGTTAAAACGTTGTAGTTCAAGTATCACCAATTTTGCCCACCCTGTACAAGTTTTCTCCTTTCAGAAAGTCAAGGTACGGAAATAATCTTTGTTAATGAGGAGATACTTTTCGATTTTTCCTTTGGCACTTCCAGAAAGAATCTAACCTGAGAACTCACACTAAAAAAAGTTTTTTGTTCTCATTTTTTTCGAGCAATTTTTCACAACAACTTTGTTGCACGATTTCAGTCTCATGGATGATGAACATATAAATGAAAGATATCTCCATCAATGCAGAAATTACGTTATGCAGAAAATTATAGTTTCTGGAGTATTCCAACAAAAAGTTAATGACAAATGAACCAAATGCAAAAATAATTCACTGTCCCTCTTGAAAAATTCTTAAGTAACTACTAGTCAGATAAACAATTATTACGAATACACAAAAACATGTCCAAGAACACAAAAAAACAGCCTAGTGAAAGGTACTTGGGATGCGTATTTTTGAATTATCAATTTTTCGGAAGACTCACCTGAGGCATGTATCCAACCCTGGGTCCTGGAACACCGCTACCTCTTGACCCAGGAGTACCACCCAACACCCACAATTCTCCAGAATTCAAACGTTTCCTTCCAACAATGCAGTTGAGCAGTGTGGTTTTCCCACAGCCACTAGCACCTAGGAGACCATATCTGCAATTCGAGAGATTTCATAGAACGAATGTTCAAACTTAATTTTATAGAGAATGAAAAGAGGAATTTTCTCCATCTATTGAATGAAGAGCATGCAGAAGATGTTTAGCAGAGTTGCATGAAAACTCAGAAAATGAATTTGTATTGCTGACAAGAAAATTTGTACCTGATTCTTTTCTGTTTTTTCGAGCACACAAATAAATATACAAGAAAATGATGTGTTATTTCGCCTGTTGTCTATTCATATTCGAGAAAATTATTCATGTTCAAATAATAACAGAACCGAAAACCTTACAATATAGAAAGATTTTTCATAATCTTTTCAAAAATTTTCGAGCAATTAATTTTTAAATAGCACAGAAAGTATTTCTACGTCTATAAGCCTGAAGGAATACCTCAGGTATCCTGAGGTATTTCTACACCATTTTTAAGTGTAATTCAGAAATATTCAATTATATTTCAAATTAGTCATCTCAATTTCAGAAAGCTTCAATTGAATTTCAGATTAGATTGATATTTTCTGAAATACAATTGACTAATCTGAAATACAAGTGATGTTTTCTGAATTCAAATTGGAAATGGTGTGGTAGTAATTATTAAAACTCACATGCATCCTTTAGGGACAGTCATATTGAGTCCATCTAGAATAATGAAAGGACTGCTTTTGCTGCCATATTTCTTGTATGCTCTTCTAACACATACAGCCTGTTGCCTTCTGGTTTGAACTGTAGACGCCTGATTCTTCAGCTGTCTTCTCCTCATCTCCAAATCGCTGGGGCCCTCCATGGTTGTAAAAAAAGTTTTCTACTCTGTAATGAAAAAAAGGAATGTTAAAAATAACTCTATTATTTCTCGAGTAAGGAGTACAAAAAATAGAGTAAGCCACTGAATTGCTATAAAACGCCTGCACACCCTGTACATTTCCGTTTCTTTTGTTTATTTTATTTTTTCATCAAGACACATAATGAATAAATATTTCCCCAAAATTTTGGAAAACGCTTGAGTAAACTTCAAACGGTCCACCGTCCAAATAATTAATACTCCTAAGGTTTCTCTGCCCCAAATTTCATTGAATTCTAAGTAAAGAATGATATTGTTTTATAAAATTGTACTCAACGAGATGCAATCAAAAAATTTGTTGTAAAAATAAAAATATCGCAATAGATTGTCATTTTTGTGATACTTTGCAGTTTTTTGGCATCAGAGCAATTAAAGATTATGGATCAAAGGTATATTCTGAGAGCCTTCGTCACTTCAGAGAGCAATTAAGGTGAGGATTTCCTCAAATTTTTAATTTGACGACAAGTTATAAGTTACAAGAAGCGAGATATTTTTTGTTAAACCTGACCTCTGATAATATTTCCTAGACAATCGGTCCACTGACTTTCATCTGACATCAGCAGTTCAGCTTCGTCTCCTTCATGTTTTCAGAGCAACCTCGTACGTAAAAAATTCCTCGCTAATTTGATATTGTTGGTCTTCCCCCATACGTCACGCACCTGACTCCGGTGTACCAATTTGGAATTCGTCCTTGTGTGAATCACATTCATAAAAACAAGGCAGTCGGATATTTCGGGGAAAAATTAAGATGAAATCGAAACTAACAAGCAAGGTCAATAATTGGGAATATTCCTGCATTTTTACGGTCGTTCGAAGAACCTGTTCTTAACACATTCACTCTCTCACACATGAAAAATCCTTCGCAGTTTACGGAGCAAAACATAACATATAATGGCATCACTACGCACATTTCAGGCGTAAAACAGCATTGTTCACGAAGTTAATTTTCATTAACATGCTGGTAACTACCTGTTACAGGAGATTTATTAACGGTCTCAGGGATATGAATAGGCTTTCGATTTTCTGCATGAACTCCTCGTAAACACTTTGTACCCACTCATTTCCATAGGCAGAACATTTTTTTTGCAATTATTTCAAAGGCATTGATGCCATGAACTGCCTAGTTCTTCAATGAACAACTATCGGATTAAGCCTTCTGGTACGAATATTATATGTTATTCATTGAATTTTCATCGAAATTTGTGGATATTTACATAAATATCGTTTAGAGATTTTCGTATTGAAAAAGATTGATTTGCAGAACTGTTTTCTCCCTCATGAATTCGACAGATACTTAATAAATCCGTTGCAGGAGGTCCAACATGTAATAAAAAATAAATTGCTCCACATGAGTCAGGGTTATTGACTTAGATTGCAGAAAACATAAAGTTTGAATGAGATTTTGTGATGAAAATTCATATTGATATGATTTCAAGTTGCAGGAAATAAAATTAATTTTAGCCTGTAGGTCTGCAGGGTATACAGGGTGGTTAAAAAAAATCGAGTGAAATAACGAAGTTTTATTCGCAGAGAATTCAAGCATTTTAAGACTATCAATACAATGTATGGCCTCCACGGGCATCAATAACAGCTTGACATCTTCTTTGCATACTACACACGAGATTGTTGAACATTTCTTGAGGAATTTGGTTCCATAAACGGGGCAGAATCTCTCTCAGATCATTTAAGGATTCTGGGGTAGGTTGATGATTATCTAATCTTCTTTGGGGCATATTAAATACATGTTCTATGCAATTAAAATCTGGTGAGTGCGGAGGTATTGGTAAATGTGGAATACCAAGCTCCTCGGGCGCATTCTCAACTATGACTGTACGGTGCGGTCTAGCGTTATCGTCTAGAAATTGAAAATTTTCATCAATAGCAGCGTGAAAATTTGGCAAAACATTGTTAATGACATGCTCCCTATAGTGTAAGGCGGTCATATTCCCAGGAAAAATGTGTAGATCTGTGCGCCCGTTGAAACATATCCAGGGTCATACCATAACATTACCCCCTCGCAATGGATGGACTTCTTGGACATAGCGAGGATTACGGGGTATGCGAGGGATTGTCCATACCCTTATTCTTCGAGAATCTGAAAATGGTCCATATCTGGATTCATCAGTGAATAGGACACTAATCCATTGGTCGTTTCAATTGATATGTTGTCTTGCCCATTGCAGTCTTTGACGCTTATGGTCACGTCTTAATGGAACTCCTCTTAATGGACGTCTAGAACCTAGATTCACCTCTTTCAAGCGTCGTCTGATGGTTTCGATGGAAACTAGGACCCCATCTGCCTTTTGAAGAGTATTCCGTGGCATTCTAGAAGTAGATGTAGGCTTTCTTCTCGTCGAAACGGTGATGAAACGATCCTGAGCAGGTGTTGTTTTTCGTCGCCCACCAAGCCTTGGCCTTTCCAACACGGAACCTGTCTCCCTGAACCTATTCCAAAGTCGGGATATCACACTTTGGCTGACTTGGAGCCTTTCCGCAACAACAACCTGAGTTAGGCCACCCTGTAGCATTCCGATAGCCCTATTAGCCTCAGCGTTTGTTAATTTAAGTCTTGGCATTTTCAGAACACTCGTTTCAAATCGAAGCCGTTAAACTGATTCCATTTCAAATTAAGAAAATTCATGAAGTATACCAAACTTCAGAAAAAGGGCGATCAGATTGACAAAATGTCTCATAATGATTTTTATTGGATCGATTCAAGTTGTTATTGAGTTTTAAATGATTTTACAGCGCTTTTCTGGAAGATTACATACTTTTCAATACGATTGAATACGATATCCCCAACTCTTGTGGCGCAGTATATTATCATGATTCAAAATATAAAAGAATTCAAACTGTGTGCTTGAATTTTCAATTATGGGATACCTGTAAATATTTTCAACAGACAGAGAAAAACCGTTAGAGTCCAGCGGTCTTGTATTATTCTAAAGATTGACTTTACTGCTTTTTCAGGTTTGGAACCAAATCTCTTCAGCCCGAAATTGTGAAACATCTGCAGTTACTTGCAGACACAACAAGTCATTTCCATAATGCCAGCATTCCGCATTTCTAGGTACCTTTGTCAAGTACCCAAATTGCAAATTCACGAGTCGAGGTACCTTTTCATAGACCGTACCGCTTGCTGCGTTTCAACACTGATGAAGACACCTAGGGTGGTAAAACTCTTTTATTGCCGGAACAAAATTCGTCTCATCGACAAAGATTTCGAAGCATGTTTATGATTTTAGCAAACTTGCAGTTGTTGACGTATTGGCGTTTGGAGATTGAAGTTACAACGTCTGCAGTTTTTCGTTGCGCCCTGTAAAAGCTTTTCAGCAACGTCTAGGTCATAAATGTAAATATGTAGTTCGTTTTGCTTTAGGGAAGTTGAGGATAGTGAAAACGAATTACATAAAAATGAAAGTGATGTAGTTTGGCATGACCTGATCAATTGGAGGTTTTTAAAATAAATTTGATATTTCTAAGATGTCTTAATGTACTGCTCTACAAAAATTAGGGATATTGTATTCAATCGTTATGAAAAGTATGTAATTTTCGAGAAAATCGCTGTAAAAATATTTAAAACTCAATAACAACTTGAGTCGATCCAATAAAAAACAGTATGAGACATTTCGTCAATATGGTCGCCTTTTTTCTGAAGTTTGGTTCTTTGCATATCCTTCATGAATGTTCTTATTCCGAAATGAAGTCAGTTTATCAACGACTTAGATTTGAAACGAGTTTTCTGTAAATGCCAAGACAAAATTAACATACGCTGAGGCTAATAGAGCTATCGGAATGCTACATGGTGGCCTAACTCAGGTTGTTGTAGCGGAGAGGCTCCAAGTGAGCCAAAGTGTGATATCTCGACTTTGGAATAGGTTCAGGGAGACAGATTCCGTGTTGGAAAGACCAAGGCTTGGTAAGCGACGAGAAACAACACCTGCTCAGGAAAATGTCATCACCGTTTCGGCGAGAAGAAAGCCTACATCTACGTGTAGAATGCTACGGAATACTCTTCTTAATGCAGATGGAGTCCAAGTTTCCATCGAAATGATCAAACGATGATTGAGAGAGGTGAATCTAGGTTCTAGACGTCCATTAAGAGGAGTTCCATTAACACGTGACCATAAGCGTCAAAGACTGGAATGGGCAAGGAACATATGAATTGGAACGATCAATGGCGTAGTGTCCTTTTCACTGATGAATCCAGATATGGACGATTTTCAGATTCTCAAAGAATAAGGGTATGGCCAATTCCACGCATACCTCGTAATAGTCCCTATGTCCAAGAAGTCCATCCATTCCGAGGGGGTAATATTATGATATCGGCCGGAATATGTTTCAACGGGCGCTCAGATCTACAAATGTAGAATGTGACCGCTTTACACTATAGGGAGCATGTCATTGAAAATGTTTTGCCAAATTTTCACGCTGCTATTGGTGAAAATTTTCAATTTCTAGACGATAACGCTAGACCGCACCGTGCAGCCATAGTTGAGAATGCGCTCGAGGAGCTTGGTATTCCACATTAACCAATACCTCCGCACTCACCAGATTTGAATTGCACAGAACATGCATGTGATATGCTCCAAGGAAGATTACATAATCATAAACCTACCCCAGAATCCTCAAATGATCCGAGAGAGCTTCTGCCCCGTTAATGGAACCAAATTCCTCAAGAAATATTCAACAACCTCGTGAGTAGTATGCAAGGAAGATGACAAGCTGTTATTGATGCCCGTGGAAGCCATACATTTTTTTATTGATAGTCTCAAAATACTTGAATTCTTTGCGAATAAAATTTCGTTATTTTACTCGATTTTTTTTAACCACCTACAGGCTAAAATTAATTTTATTTCCTCCAACTCGAAATCGTATCAATATGAATTATCATCACAATATCTCATTTGAACTATATTTTTCTGCAATTTAAGTCAATATCTCTAAAGAATGTGGAACAGTTTATATGATGTATGCTCTGATGAGATTATGTTTCGTCAGTTTGAAAATACGAGGTATGTTTCGTTTAATCAACTCAACAAATTATTCGAATAAATTGTTCCTTTCAATGGTGTTCTTGACATTTTCAATTTCATGAGTTTGGTAAAAAGATATTACACATTAATTTGGACAGTTCAGAAGGAATAATCAAAGGATTGACATATATACCTTCCAGATCATACATTCATTTCTAGTCAGTAAGTTCTACTAAGGAAATATTTCTTTGCCTATCTATCTCCAGAATGAACTGCTGATACTGTTAACATCTGAAACATGTTTACATCTTCCTCTTGCGGAACTTGATCGAAATTAACCTTCAAACAGCCGATCTGTTCAAGAATTCACTTCCTAAAAGCAATCGTATTTCAAACCAGAAAGATTATCATATTCCGACACCAAATTCTGAATGTAACTTTCAATTAGGAAAGCGTTTTATAATAACCGTCATCGTTCACACAGAATTAATAACAGACAATTCCCAATAAACCTTGGACTTACTAATGCAACTTTTATATGATGTGAAAAAACAAGTAGTAAAGGCAGGTAAACAAAATGGTCATCAAAATTCGTATTTAATGGCTTCCTGCGATGGACAAGAGTAAGAACGAATGGATTTTACTATTTGAAACGTTGGCAATGGCTAAAAAACTGTCGAACATTAGTCAGTAGTATCTTTTAATGATTTCCAGGAGAATGAATTCAAACTATTCCATGTCGCCTCAAAAAACGATATGTATACACATTGCCTTTAGAACTGTAGAGACGGAACTTCCTACAGGGTGACTCCTCAACTTCTACAAACAAATTGGAGCACTACGAACAAATTGAATGACATATAACACTCAAAATCCACATGAGTAGAGCTTAAAATTAAGCCAACTCATCACAAAGTTTCCCTTATCTGTAAATTCTTGCTCATATGCAGAATTTCAACTTTGAATAAATATTGTCCTTTCCTTGCTTGGTGTGGACCTTCTCAGGAAATTCAACGGAAATGTACCATCCTCGATATGACATTGAGACATCGACGAGGATTTCTGAATGCGTAAATGCTTCACGACTAGATGAAAGAATGATTCACAGCGTGCATTGCTTTCCGATAAATTGCCTGCGTTTATTCTAGTTTATAGGAGCTGATTTTTCAAGAAAACTACATTTTCAGCAGATCATTTAGCTACATCGAAGCTATGTTTTAAAAGTTTAACACAAAATTTAATTATGCTTTTAAGGTTCATCGATATATCGATATTCACAAGATGGAAACTTCAATTAATCAGGCACAGAATGCAATTTCAGTGCTTTATGCAAGATTGAGACAAGACCGAATGGGAATATTTCTGTTGAGATGAAAAATATCGTCCAAATAAAAAAACATCAGGTACTCCAAAAATCACCACAAATTAAAGGAAACAAAAAATCACATTTCGAATTCACGTACCTGTTTGGTATATTGCAGAACAATAGGTCACATTTAAGGTCTTGAGATTGAGGCTCAAGGTCAAATTTGATCATTCAAAGTTTTAATTTTTCATTCCACGAAAGATAATATGTTCGAAGCTGGTAAATCTCATGTTGTCAAGACAAAAGCATGCCTCATCTACAAAATAAATAACTCATTCAACCTTCTTTAATATTTTCACATACAGTCTCCTTCAACACCCATCTAACAGTTTACTGTCTTCAACAAACCAATCTTTGTTGATATTGATACACCCTGTACAAATTGAGAAGGCAGAGAAGAATGCAGAATTATCAAAAAGCGATCAGTGTTAAAACTGACTGTCTTTGTCGAGACAGACTGTACAAATTCTAGGTATTCATCCAACTAAAGCAGTATCAGCAATACTGATTCATTAACGAGCTATAATCACGAAACGTATTTCATAATACCTTAGTAAAAGTGTAACATCTACAATAACCTAATAACGCAACTAATATAAACAGCAACGCAATATTATGGAGTTAATTACAGCTATTTCAATGTACGGAGTGGATTTCTAGATATGGACCAACAGTTTTGGGCTATCAAGTTACAATTGAGTGTATGTCGATTGTATTGCATGATCATTTCGGAAACAAACAGAAAATGATTGAAGTTGCTAGTTCAACTACATTCAAATGAATGCAGCCAATTCTCCCTCAAGAATACTCTAAAAATCATTGATATATTTTCATCTTGTAACCCGATGTACAAATACTCAGTTTCTTATCATAATTCGTCAATGTCGATGAACTCTTCTGGATCGAAATGATATATCCATGAAAAATGAATGCAGTTACTTTTTGGATCGATTAGGGTATCAATTATTTAGGCATTCATTCTCCCTCGAAAACTGAATAAGTTGTGAGATTCTTTTATAGCAAAGTAGCGATGTATTGCTTAGGCGCAAAATGAAAATTCAACAGGGTATTCTGAGAAAGTTTTCTTTAATCTGTGATGTTTAATTCGGAATGATGGAATAAGGAGCACTAATTGATTTGAAGATAGTTAACCCTTGATATATTGAAGAAAATTGCCTGTATGGTTCACAAGGCAAACGAAACAATTAATATTTCAACTCCATTACGAAATACTTACTAATTCAAGACAAGTGACAATTATTAATAGGGATTTGAACATGGAGACGATGAATCGATAATCGCCGAGTAGTTTTTCTAATTGTGACCGTGAGCTGAATGTCCAGGACATCTACTTCTTGAAAGATAACCTGCCGGTACCGTGAACCTATCCTTTTTCTCATTTTTTTTTCCGAGCCAAGGTAATCTCCTCACGTACCGAAATTAATGGTAATGTGTGCTGAAAATTCTTCGGCTATTTCGTATCGGTAACTTGCATTTGCCAGAGTCGCACGAGCAGCACAGGACATCAATCACTGTCCCATTGAGGAAATCGGAAGAATGCTAATAGAAAATTATCATATATATGGATTGTTTTGATTTTTATTGCCGCGAAATGCAAGGCTCCTTTGTTTTCTCAGTTTCTACGGTTCCGTATTTAAATGACAAGCTCATTGATGAAAAACAGGTTCCATATTGAAATTTTGAACCAAGAGCAAGAAAAAAAACTTAAGAATTGTATCTAGTAAAATCAATCACAAAATGTTGATCCAACTTGAGACACTTTTTCATGAACTTTTTTAATTGAGTGCTTGTCAGGCATTCTACAGACCTAACCCTTCCCAAACACATTTCATTCCTCGAAATGAAGCAGATTCGATCATTTCTATTGCGTGTCTCTGACGATGTGAAAAAAAAACCGGAAAAAATCAACATACCAAATGCTTACATGAATTGCGTAGCCAAATGACGTACAACGTTGAAATCAGGATCAATCCATCATTTATTGATTTCAATTTCTCGAAATTATACGTTAGGAAGACTAGAACAGGCTCAAAAATTATATGCGTCATTTCTTACCGGTCCGGCGAAAAAAAAAATAGCAAGCGAGATCAAGGAGAACCTGTCTTGGTTGCTGGCGTCTTCATAGGTCAAGTCCCTGTTTTTTTTTCAGCCACTAATCTAGCAGAATTCACTCCTGACGATCTAATTGGATTCGACTCTAATCTTGAAGACATTTTTTATAACAGGAAGATGAGCTTGTGGTTTTGAACGTTGTAATCTCTGAGACCGAGAACCAAACACGTTTCAAGATGCAAGAAAAGTTTGGAGATTTTACCAAGTCAAGTATTGAAACCACCCAAAGCTGCTTGGCCATCAGAATGTATCATTTAAAAAATCTTGCAATAATTTTCGTAGGTGCATTTCAATTATTATTTCATCATTTCAGTTGATTTTGCTTCAGGATTGAAGCCCTTAAAAGTTCCGGAAAATGAAAGAATAGATATTTGAATATAAAGTTCTGCAATGCATATTCCAACTGAAATATTACATCTTTGAGTAGTTCAACTTATTTTTCGACATTATTTATTAGAGTAATGAAAGAAAGTATGCAAGAAAACATCTTGATGCACTCAGGGAATTGAAGTTCATATTCAGACAACGTTCAGACCTTTCCATAAGTCATTACCTCTTAACTATTTTTTAATATCGGTTTACTCAGTTCTACTGTAGAATTATTAGAAAAGGGTACAAAGCCTTTAACTGTATAGTAATGACCATTTGAAAACAGCTTAAGCACTTTTTCAGATGAAATACCACGAGAAGCATTGATTAAAAATACAGTAGAGTGATAAAATTAAGATGATCAACAAATAAAACGTTAATTTTCGTCTTAATGATATAATAGTTTCCATATCATGGATACCCAAATTCTTTCATAAATAAAACTATTTTACGATTAATTCGACGTTAAGAAAGAAATTTAAATACGAGGTTTTATTAGAAATAACTCACCAATGATTTCGTAGCACAAAGTCAACACAACATTAACAAAATTCGATTCTGTTCGGCAGTGAAGCCAAAACTATAATGAGTCCGAAAAGCATTGGAGCCCAATTGCTCATTTCTATAATATGATTTTAAATTAATGAAGATTCATTTCGTGGTGAGGTGTATAATAGACGAAACCAGTGTCTAGTTACCAATTCGAAAATAATGTGAGGAATACCATTGAAATTCGTTTAGAGAACAATTCCATTTTGATGCGTGTAGGAATTCATCGATATAGCTGCGAAAAACAATAACAGAGAAAGTTTTCTCTTATGACTATATTTTGGGAGCTGAGAAATTCCTGAAAAGATCTGGAAAAACATCTTTGTTCGGAGTTTCCAAGTCACGGACAGATCGGCTTAGTGCATGAATTCATACAATGCTGTTCAGCTTAAACTCTTGTTGTAAATCACACTGAAAAGACCATAGTCCATACCTGAGAAGCTTTTACCAAATAGATGACACATAACAGTAAAATTATGAATTTACCAAACAGGCTATAGCCTTAAGAAGAAAACCTTGTGTGTGGTAATTTCCAAGTGTTGATATATCTTTTTCCGAAAATATTGGAGCCTATTAGTCATCAATTTCAATTTTAACATACAATTCTTGAAAGAGGGGAACTGAAAGAAATTTTATCGAACTGTGGAAACTTTTCAGAATCCTTCCTGCTGAAATAAAACTTGAGCTTGATATGTAATCAGAGTCGAACAGAACCGGTCTCAAACTTTTATTACGTATGGATTCAGACAGTTGCTGAATCTATTTGGCTTTTCCACTGATCGTCAGGAAGAACTTGAGGAATTTATCGATGATACTCATGCAGAATACGTAGAAAATTATTCTTCAAATCGGTTTAGATATATGTTACATATGAAGGAATATTTGGTATTTTATTCTCGCTTTAATAAAATGGAAATATATTTGGCCCACTCATAAAGAAACAGAGTGAATTCAAAAATGTAATAATCTGAACCGATCAACCAGTTACCAAACATTTTTGAAGGAATTTCATTGTTCTTCTGATGAAATTGTAAATAAATCTTGGTTTTTTGTCTCAATGAATTGGGAGATATAACGACAAGTTTCAGCTGTTTTAATCGTATAACCCTATGATTTGACTTCACCTAGGTTGAATGTTTTAGCTATTCATTAATTTGATCTGAAAAAATTAATTAACCTTCAACTCTCCTTGACCACTGTTTGTATTTGGGCTTTCAAGGAATTGAGTGGGATGTTTATTGCAGTTGAACTGATGAATGTTTCGAATGGTTTTTAAAATTGGTAGTTGGATGCCTGTTGGGTTATATAATATCTCCTAGAAATTGTTGCAAAGATCAAGAATAAAAAAGTGAACTTTTCATCCCGAAGGTTTTTCTTCAACATTTTGAAACTTATCTAGGGTTCAGATTCCTTTCGAAATGTAAGGAATGAATATTTATCTCTTGAACGTTTGGTAATTGTTTGAATATGGATATATCATCTCAAGAAATTTTGTTGGGTAGCATCCAGAGTAGCTCCTTGTGTATTTTCTTTGTCTTTCAACCGTACTACTTATCTAGAGAACCCTTCATTAAGCACGCTTGGGCCTTATTCGGATTCTATTCAATCGAGCAGAATACAAATTGAAATTTTACGATGGTTAAGTATTTCTTTTATGTTTGTTCAGGAGGTAATTTTCTGCGAAAAATAAGCCAGGAACTATTTCATGAAATGTATTGTGTTGTATTTCTGGAGGAAACCATTAGCAATTTCTATTTTTAAAATATTCAAAAGCAAAACACTTTTCGAAGAATTATTTTGAATTTTGATGTTAAAATTGGATACTTGTATATTACTACATTCACGAAATTTTCGGTATTCCTGATTGAATTTTGATCCTAACATACGCAGGTTTTCTAGAATTCGAATAATTGAGTGAGATGTATCAAGAAATACTCATATAATTTTTTTCAAAGTTTTTCTACATCACCTAAGGATTGTTCATAGGGTGCATAATTTGATATTGTGCCTACATTTTGCTCATATTTCATGAGATGCTGTTTCATTTTAAAGATTCTTTATAGATCTAGATCATCTCCTAAAAACTTATACAATATCTTGAATTTTTTCATAATTGCAAAGATTGAGTGAAAAATACTCCTATAAATATGTTTCAAGGTTTTTCTTCAACATTTTGAGACTTAAGGGTTCAGATTCCTTCCCAAATGTAAGGAATGAATTTTTTTTGAAAGTTTCGTAATTGTTTGAATATTCAATATAGATAGATCATATCAAGAAATTTTGTTAGGTAGCATCCAGAGTAGCTCCTTGTGTATTTTCTTTATCTTCCAACCGTACCATTTACCTACAGAACTCTTCATTAAGCGCTCTTGGTCCTTATTCGGATTCTATTCAATCGAGCAAGAATACAAATTGAAATTTCACGATGGTTAAGTATTTCTTTTGTTTGTTCAGGAGGTAAATTTCTGCGAAAAATAAGCCAGGAACTATTCCATGAAAAGTATTGTGTTGTATTTCTGGAGGAAAACATTAGCAGTTTCTATTTTTAAAATATTCGAAAACAAAAAACTTTTCAAGGAATTATTTTTAGTTTTGATTTTTAAGTTGGACACTTGTTTATTACTACATACTCGAAATTTTCGGTATTACTGATTGAATTTTCATCCTAACAAACGCAGGTTTTCTAGAATTCCAATAATTGAGTGAGATGTATGAAGAAGTACTCATATAATTTTTCAAGGTTTTTCTACATCATTTTGAGATAGGTAGGGTGAACAATTTGATATTGTGCCTACATCTTGCTAATATTTCATGAGATACTTTTCCATTTAAAAGATTCTTTATAGATCTAAATCACTTCCTGAAAACTTATACAATATCTTAAATTTTTCAATAATTGCAAAGATTGAGTGAAAAATACTCCTTTAAATTCGTTTCAAGGTTTTTCTTCAACATTTTGAGACTTAAGGTTCCAGATTCCCTTCCAAATGTAAGGAATGATTTTTTTTTAAAGTTTCGTAATTGTTCGAATATTCAATATAGATAGATCATCTCAAGAAATTTTGTTAGGCAGCATCCAGAGTAGCTCCTTGTGTATTTTCTTTATCTTTCAACCGTACCATTTACCTACAGAACTGTTCATTAAGCGCGCTTGGTCCTTATTCGGATTCTATTCAATCCACAAAGAATACAAATTGGAATTTTACGATGGTTAAGTACCTATTCCTTTTATGTTTGTTGAGGAGGTAATTTTCGAACCTTTCCACGAAAACAAAATCAACGACCCCAAAACGAAATTCAACAACAATGCATGACGCACTTTCATTGAACGCGTTATCAATCCCCAGACTTATCGCAACAAAAACTCTCTCAAGATGAATGTTATCGTTCATCTCCGCGAAAAACCTGCAACGAATGAAGGAAAAATCGCGACTTACCTGGGAAAATTCGAAATTTTTCAGCGGCGGAAATCCAACTTTTTTTTTTTGGAGATTCACTGTCGGCACTGGAAAACGTAAAATTCGAACATTGGCGCGCTTGAGCGTCTCGACGTCTGCTAACACAATTTCGCCGCCAACTTCGCGTCGATGACTGATCGAGTTCTCGCCTTCCGAATTTGTATAGGATAACCATACAGGTTGTTCCTTCTATTCGCGACCAAAGTTCACGAGTACGCAATTTGCGTGGAACGCAGACCTCGTGGAATTTCCAAGAAGAGCGAGCACCAAGCTCCAATGCTCGATATTATACAGGGTTATTCACGAATATGGCTGTATAGAATATTTTAAGGAAAGACACAAGATTCAAGATTGAAATTCTAAAGATTCTAGGACTTCGAATGGGGAGACCCATTTTTTATTGCATAAATAGATTCTTCATTGACTTCTGAGTCTTTTTGACTCAATTAATTTGAAAAAGACGTATTTAGCCTCCTCTTGACAATAGAACCATACTCATATGATGAGTTCCTTCTGTAGGGCTCTCTTTTTTGCCTTTTTGACGATTATTTCAGTTAATGTTACTTATGTGATTCAATATTGTATTTGTGATATTCTCTGAAATAAAATTTGTTTATTATTATTATTATTTTTGTTTGATTCCAAAAGTTTGAATTTTCCCGAGAAAATGCTCTTTAAATGAGGAAATACGAAAAGAAAATCTCAAAATTGGACTCTGTTGAAATACAGACAACTTCGAGGTTTTTTCATTCAAAATTCTCATTTTTGAGAATCTCCGATCAGAAAGGCTGATACTTCTTTACCGATAGCGTTATTTTCAGAATGTGATACAGGAGGTCACAAATTCTTTGTCAAAGTTAGAAGTGACGAAACATCAAAAAATCGTTTTTTTCAAATTGGGACCCCATTTTTTCGAAGCGTCCAAGACGTTTATCCCAAAATGAATAATTTTCGAGACATTCAGGAAAAACGATTTTGTCTTCAATTTTCAATCTCATGTGTTTTTTCACTGAAGAATAATTAGTGGTCGAGTGAAATTTTTGGAAATCTCTGTTATCGAGGATATATTTTCTTATAGTTCAGGCGAGTTCAGTTTTTCTTTATTTTTTAAAGCTCAGAATAATTTCCGCAAATTCTTAATTCTGGAGAATTTCTTTTTTGTCATGGTAGGGAAATTTGAATTTTCAGTATTGAAATTGTTACATGTTCTGTTGATTATTCTTTCAAAAGCATTAAAAATTATCACAAATTATTTTTTCTGCATTCCTGAGAATTTTTTACGTTGCCTTCACTAATACTCACATTGAGAACTTCAAACCAATTGTTGCTCTCGCATCACAGATGATAATTCAAGAACTTAACTCGTCTGAACTATATGAAATATTTTCTCGATAACAGAGATTTCCAAAAATTTCACTTGACCGCTAATTATTTTCCAATAAAAAAACACATTCGGAATGAGATTGAAAATTGAAGACAAAATCGTTTTTCCTGAATATCTCAAAAAATATTCAATTAAGGATATTTTTTGACAAAGATTTCGAAAATGCTTCGAAAAATGGGGTTCCGATTTGAAAGAAACGATTTTTTGATGTTTCGTCACTTGACAAAGAATTTGTGACCTCCTGTATCATATTCTGAAAATCACGCTATCGGAAAAGAAGCATCAGTCTTTCTTCTCGGAGATTCACAAAAATGGGAATTTTTAATGAAAAATCCTCGAAGTTGTCTGTATCTCAACAGAGTTCAATTTAAGAATGTTTTTCGTTTTCATTTAAAGAGAATTTTCTCGGGAAAATTCAAACTTTTGGAATCAAAAAGACTCAAGATTCAATGGGGAATCTATTTATGCAATAAAAAAGGGTCTTCCCATTTGAAAAACGAAAATTGAGAGTCCTAGAAAAAATATCCGAGAAGTCGTCTTCTTACTTGGAGCTCACCTTTAGAATTTCAATCCTGAATCTTGTGTTTTTCCCAAAAATATTCTATAGAACCATATTCATGAATAACCCTGTATATGCGAATACAACCTATACAGGCTGTACCAAATTCGACGGCCTATTAGACGTTTCTGAAGAACTGGATCAATTTGAAATATGAAAATTGGGATTACGATATTGTTCGACATTATCTATCAAGCTAAAATGTTCTCGAAGCCTCACCTCAGATAATGAAAAAAAAAATTTCAATTCCAATGTTGATAGATTATTCAATTCTGATAAAATCGTTGCATTCGTCGAAATACTTCTCAAAATATCAAGAGGAACCGAAAAAAAGGCAAAACCATATTTTTGAAGTCGAAGACTGTAGAATTATTGTAAACTTCTAAACTTTGAAAAACTCGTCACAGTGTGTTTCAAATGTTGGGTAAAAAATTAGGATCAAGATTGACCCATAACTTTCGTTAATCGAATTAGAAACCAATTTTTTTATGATTGCGTTAGAAGAAAAATAATGATAGTTTTCTAATATGTTTATGCGCTTAAAATGAATAATTCTTGAGTCATTTAAGATTTTTTAATTGAATGAATGTCAAATGTAGATTCTACTTCTTCTATCAATCATTAAACAGAGCTGCGTATCTACTACAACCGTCATTTTCACTGTAATATATCACGAAAATGATTTTAAATTTGAAAAAAAACATTGGCGTTCCATTTTCTCCAAGAACAAACGCGGTGGAAATAACAATAATTTTAAATTTGAAACAAATGTCTCATAACCTTCTGAAAGCTAAAAAAACATGTACAGTCTAGAATACATAGAGGAGAACATACGAATAAACAGCACAAGCAATAAATTATTATTGGGTAATGAAGTTCTCACGAAATGGTTCTAAGTCAATTGGATAGAGATAAAAACCTTCACAAAAAAAAATATTCCACATAAAAAGGTAGGTGTAAAAAGGAGAAGCTCCAGTTAGAAAATTCTATCCAGAATGTTCAATAAGTAGAGTACGAACGCACCTGATATACTTTTTTCCATTATTTTGAAAATTTTAAATGTTGATTGAGAATGTAACATTTTTCCCATTTTCGAATACACCCAATATGAGAATATGTTGCCATGTTAATGGAAGACTCCCTGGCGAAAAAAATTCAACCATTAGTGCGCTTGTATAAATTCACATCACTTAATGATGATTGACGTTTTTACGTGAATGTACATTAGATAATATGAAACCATCTAATTGTTGGATTCACCTTCAGTTTTTTTGGCTTCTTGGTTATGTTATTCGTCTTGCTCATACTAATGAATCTACGATTCCTTGCATAAACATAACAAGAATTCGTACATTCGATGGAAACACTCGTATTGGATTCTAAAAAAATTGTATAGTATTTACTAACGGCTTAGTACATTTCGAAAAAGCCAAAAAATCAGAGTCGGTTAGAAATTTTCTCTCCCTACAATCTCATGCAATGTAATATATATCTCACGTCAAAATACGAACAAATTACATTTCTTGATAGCCTTCAGTATTTTAATGGCACATCAGAAGGGTTTATAGAGTATAAAAAAAGGTATAAAATTATTATAGAGTCTGTGTAATCTTTGCTTATCAGAAGACTCGAATTAATTTTCATTGTGGAACATCTATAGAGTATATTCAATCGATACACCATATGTACAGGGCAAATTTATTTATTTATTTATATTTTTTATGGGCATTCAGAATTCAGAAGTAAGAAATGGATAAAGGCAATGCTTACCTAAAAATTCTATTTGAAGTGTTGTTTTTCAGATGTCACACCCTGTCTTTCATTTTCCTAATCGGTAAAGCTCTTTCTTCTAATTTTAAATATATATAATTCATTGAGGTTTTTCCGGCAGTTTCTGAAAATTATAGGTTCTTTTGTCTGAATCTAAGGCTGTGATTTCTTCATATCGAAGTTCCATTCTATGGCCTCCTTAACATCATTCGACATTTTTTAATGAGGATATTTGAAATATCAAGTGTATATGGCATGTTCACAAAATATTGAAAACATTAAGCTCAGAATAGAGGAAGAAATCGACAAAATCAATATATAGGGAAAATACTCAAAAACTGAAAAAAAAGATATAGACTCTGTCTAGAAATAAATGGGGGTAATTTGAATACCTGATTCAACTTTCAGTCAATAAATAAATGATATAAAAATAAGGTCTTTCATTATCCACGGTTGATATAAAAAAATCGCATCGTTCTCGTGTGACATTCCACAGCTGCTCTAGATTTAGAAGAAAATATGTATATTTTTAGGAAACCGCCAGAGATAATCTCAAGAAAGTATATATGTTTGAAATCAGAAGAAAGAGCTCTACCGATTAGGAAAATAAAATACACGGTATTCCATTTGAAAAACAAAAGTTCATAGAGAATTTTTAGGTTGACGATGCTTTTATGCAATTCGTTGTACTGAATTACCCATAATGCAAATTTGCCTATTTGAATTTTTGTGTACAATCAATATTAACTCGATAGCTACGAGTAAAATATAAACAATCACCTTGTACATGGACCAAATATTCCATCTGAGAGTGAGGATTAAAAAAACATTTTTTTTCCGAAATCTGCATGAGTTTATATATCGTTTTTAGTAATTGAACTTGGGGACGGTTTTATCTTCAGAACGTTTGAGCAGATTTCGCAAATTTTCGAGCTTATCTGAAATATTCAGATGGTAAACTGATATTTTTTCATTAATTATTAAAGATATCATGAGATGCAAATTGGCGAATGCACAAAATTAATATGGTTTTTTTTATTGGTCGTAGCAATCATTACTAAACCGGCTGTAGTCTAGAGATAGAGCACAAAAATTGTGACCTACAAGCCCCGGGTTCGAATCTGCCAACGAGAAAAATATATTGAATGCAATCTCATAGTTACATTTTTCCTACATATTTCGTCAAATTTACTGGATACTTGTATGTTTTCACCAAAACAAAAATTACGGTTAAACTATTCAAAAATAATTCCTGACAGGGGCCCCAATAAATAAATTCGTCTTCTCAAAATTCTGCATGAATAAGTTCCAAGAAGTCATTCTGAAATTTGCGATAACAGTTTACGACTGCAGCTCGTCAAAAACCCATTCAGTTTACCTCGTTGCACGATCTCTATAATCCTTGCCCGAGGGTAAACAGGTAGAAAGGTGAGTAAACGAAAACAACAATGCTTTGACCTCTTTGAAAATATATTTTTTTCGTTGGTCTAAGAAAGAATTTTTACTCCCTTAGACTATTTTGATCATCGTATTAAGTTCTTAACTTCTAGTTGATAAATAGATGAGTCTACGATTTCATTCAGACCTTGATCATGAAAAAAGTTTTTCATGAAAATGTAAAAAAATTGAATGGTCATCGGATGGATTTCATAGAAAAAAATAGCAATCAATAGTTTGGGTTGCTGTTTTTCTACGACCTGATAAGAATTTAAGACTATATTTCCGCACATCTTCAAAATTGATTGAATTTCAACCACAAACAAGCTTCATCTATTGATAACACTTCCTATTAAACAATTTTTGCTGTTTATAAAACTGTAGTCAGTAGTTGGGCGAATTAGATGATAGAGGGCACTTTAATTTGAGATCCTCATTTAATTAATTCGATTAGAATTGATTGAATACTTCTTTTCGGAATCCAATGAGCAAAATTTTTTAGATTAGTGAAGACAAATGAAATTGTATCACGACAAATATAATAAGGAAAGAGTTGACTGAAGCGTCATCTATCAGACAATTCCCCTACCTACTCTTCAATAAAATAGGGATTTATAGTAAGGCCGTGATGTGTTGCAAACTGCCGAATGCGCGAAAATTATATCTTTATTACAATTTTCATCAACGCTTGTTTAATTTGTTGAATCAGCGTAATACCTATGGAACTTCTATATTGAAAGCGATGTATCTGTTTGTAAGTCTTGTTGTGTATTCGCGACTTCCTTCGTAGGTTTTTCAGAAACTTTCTTCGAGATTAAGGTAGAATCTTTCGTGATAATGAATTAATTTTGAATGTAGTTCCTTTCGCGAAAAAATCAACATCAACAAGACTCATGAAGATCCCAATGAAAATTAATCAATGAATCTCATTTATAACATATGAAATATCCAAAAGAAATTTAATGGTTAAGTTTTCTTGTGACTCATAAGCCGACATAATAAATGCATTCAAAACAAGAATTAAGTCAACCTGCTTTCAAAAACAAATTCGCCCATTCAAAATTCGGCACAAATGACTTCCCAGAAGTAAATGCAAAATTTACGATAAAGATTTATGACTACTCCTCGTCAAGATAAGATCGGCCTTATCTCGATAACCCTTCGAGGGTAACAGGTAAAAGGGAGAAAGTTACTCTAACGGTATCGGTTGTAACATGACTAATTGCGATAGAGAGATATTTATCTATTATTGAATATTTTACCATGAATTTTCTTAGCTCAGGTAGGAAAAATCGAAAATATTTTCGCGGATATATGCATGAAAATGATTGACAAACTTTTTTCGCTAACAATTTCATTGAAAACATACATAGCGTTCATGAAATTGAATGAATTCTTGTCCTGGTAGTTTTTTCCTTGCAATAAGAACATTTCTACAGGGGATAATTTCCATTTTGCACCAATTTTTTTAATTTATTCAGTTGTTAGCATTTGTTCTTGGATAACAAATAATGAACAGTTTTTATGTTGTTCTCTTCAGAAGAGACTTATTTGCTCAACAAAACTGAAGAGTTTAATGAGAGATATGAAGGCGAATTTAATATGAAGCCTTCTGAAATCATATGTCAGGTTTTCAGAACCTTGAATATCTAATAAAGGTTCTAAAAATGCAAGTTCATTGACCTGCTATTTCCAAAAACGTTCTCATACAAAACTTTCATGAAAATAGCATCATATAAAAAATAATTCACTCTTGAAGACACTACAAATTGGAAGCAAAAATAATTTGGAAATAACTCTATAAGAGTAAGAGAAGCATATTTTCGAGAAACAAAAATCCTGAACAAACTCTTTGAGATAGGCTCATCGATTTTTTCTTATAGCTGATTTTTCCTCCTCTTGTATACTTTTTTAAGTTGAAGGTCGGAAGAAAGTATTTAAAAAAAAATACCAGTTGAGGATGAAGCCTTGGAAAACGTTCCAAAAAAAATTAATGTTATTTCAAAAACTTTCACTGGGTCGAATATGAATTAAACTTCAATTAAAGTTGCTTTTTTGTTGATTTTGAATTCCGAAAATGTAGCTTTTTCCACTATATTTCCAAACTAGTTTTTGTATATCAGCAAGATTCGAGATTTAATTCACCTAAGTAAAAAATCCCAAAAATCCATATTTTCCGTTTTTCGCGAAAACAAAATTAAGCAAATTCCTGGAATTTCACTTATTTCGATTGCGCCGTAAGTAGGTAGTTTTAGCAGTCGGGGTGAGCGCCAACCAATGAGGAGGCTCGGTTTCACCCCCACCCACCCCCGGTACTCGGGGCGCATCAACCCTATAAGTACTATAGGAGCGGAGCGAAGTCAACTTTAGTTTATTTTGAGTTTTGAGTGAGTGTGCATGTTGAAGTTATCCGAACCTGTGTTTTTTTCAAAACAACTGAAACTTCAAAGTGTTTTCTCTGACTATTGTGATTTTGTGAAGTGACCGCGCTTGGATTACGTTCAAATTCGAGGACTATAGTGTGTGACTTCATGTTCAAGAAGTTTTTGGACCTTTACCAAAGGATTTTTGCATCAGGTGAGATTTCAGGCAGTTTTAATAGTTTGAAAAAAATAGTGCTAAGAACTCGAAATAACTTGGTAGAATATTCTCAGTGCATGTTTTTTTCCTTCAATTTTGCTTCCAACAGAACTTGTATAATAATATTTTCCCGTGTCGAATATCTAAGTTCTTGAATTTTAGACTCCTTTTAAAGTTGACTTTTGAATTTCATGATAGACAATTTTAATAGTTTGAAACAAATAGGTGGATTTCGTGAGTTGAGTGCTAAGAACTAGAAATAACTTGGTAGAATATTCTCAGTGCATGTATTTTTCCTTCAATTTTGCTTCCAACAGAACTTGTATAATATTTTCCCGTGTCGAATTTCTAAGTTCTTGAATTTTAGACTCCTTTTAAAGTTGACTTTTGAATTTCATGATCGACAACTTTAATAGTTTGAAACAAATAGGTGGATTTCGTAAGTTGAGTGCTAAGAACTCGAAATAACTTGGTAGAATCTCAGTGTATGTTTTTTTCCCTTCAATTTTGCTTCCAACAGAACTTGTATAGTAATATTTTCTCGAGTCGAATATCTAAGTTCTTGAATTTTAGACTCCTATTAAGGTTGACTTTTAAATTTCATGATAAAAAGCTGATCAACACACTATTTTTAGAACATTTATCTTTGCAATATAGATACATTTTTCAATTCTCTTTCTGATCAGTTCACTACTGACTTTTCATGTATTATAATAATTTCCTAAGTTTTGCACTCTTCAAACTTTCGTTCTAGAGCATGTTTTCCGAAATGAACAAAATTGTGGTTCGCCGAAATAATTTGGTAGAATATTCTAAAGCATGTACCTTCAATTCCTTCCGAAATTATTTGCAAAATATTTTCTCGGGTCGAATATCTCCACTCCTGGAATTTTAAAATCCTTAAAATATTGACTTTCAAATTTCATGACACTAAGCTAAGTCAACATACTGTTTTCAATAGAGTCATTTTTGCAAAATAGACATATTTTCTTCAACTTGGATACCTGTTAAACCAAAAGTCAAAAACAACATCAGGTACAAATAGTAAATAACACCAACTCTATTGTCGCCAGAAAAGTTTAAGTCCCAAAAATATGCAGTTGCGGACTGTCGTTACAATAGAATTTCTTGGAGTCGTGTCTTTGTACCTGGTAGTCATAAATTCGAATTGGTCTTGCGAATATCATAAAAGTTGTCTAGTGACTCTAAAATCTGAACTGAGAGGGTATTTTTATGTACTAGTTTATTGCTTCATCTTAGTCGAAGTCATACAAGTGAACAGTTTCGATAATTTGCACAGATGTACGTATTTTCATAAATTCACTGAATATTTTACCTTGAAATTTCTCTTGCATTTCTCCAAAAAGCACATTGAAATCAACTGTGGGGCCCGCGAAAAACCGAACTTCCTCATTTTCCCGGGAATAGAGATTGTTTCGAATGGTAAAAAAACATAAACACGTGCATTTCAAATTTGAATTGTCAGATATGACAAGTAACGCATCTATGCCACCACCAACTGCGCATCACGTTTTCCACATTGCCGCTTTGATCAACGGAGGTGGGAAAAGTACTAGATGTTTAGGTTCACGTGGTCCTCAGTGAAATTTTCCAAATTTAAAAAAGTAAGGAAACATGACAAGTGAAGTGAACGCGAAGGAAAAACCTAATTATATCGGACTTCTCACCAATAACTTTTTGGTAGATCCAGTTGTTTATACAAGTTGAACTCTTCAAAATATGCACGTTTCTTACTATAACCTCCAAAAATTTGAATACTGTTATTCTAGTTTTTTCCAATATACAAAACAACGTGATATTGTCATGAGTTTCGAAGCAAAATTCTCAAGTTCTTTTTGTTTCAGTGTTGTTGTGAAGAACGGTGACACAGGATGAAAACCTTACCTTCATCAGATGGAAGAAATTCCGTAAGTAAACAAAGATTTTTTGGAGAAGTAATTTTTAATTAACCTCCATTTAATTTTAGGTCACTTCTGATTCCTCAGAAAGATCTGTCACTTCCCCCAAAACATCAGACGATGTTTCCACCAGAACATCAGAAGCTGCTTCATCCAGATCATCAGAAGCTGCTGCTGAGTGAGTATAAAAACTTACTTGTAATTATAGAATGTTTACCGAAATTTGAAAACTGGATACACGATGTTACTCATTTGTTTTGAAAAGTTTATATTCAATCATCCATACAATTGCTCTGAAAGCGAATATAAAACTGATATTTTCCTATTTCTAGTAACGTGTTTTCGTAACTGTAAAAAGACATCGTGCAACCAAAGATATTTTGATATCCTTGCATTACAAATTTATTTCAATTCAATACTTTCCTTTTTACATTTTAGATGATCGAAGATACTAATGAATTTTTTTTTTCAGTGCTCTGGATAACCTGTACAAATCTTTCAATATTCTTGATTTCGTCGCTAATGATACAGAGAACGTAAGTATATTGCACCTTTTTTTACTTGCTTTGATTAAATACATTTGTTCACTCTCTCGAAAAATAAGAATTTTTCTAATTTTTAATATTATGTTGCATGTATAGAGCGATGACATTGATAGCCATTCAAGCGGATGTTACATTACTCTCTATTCGGAAAGTTCTAATACGCAGGAATCATTTGTGAGTACCAATAAATCGATCAAATATATGGATATGAACTATTCGTTGTGGAAACATCCAGGAATAATTCTTGATCGAAATTTTCAGAATGAGGATTCAAATTTCGATTTATCCCAAACTTTTCCCTTGTATCACTCACTGGAAGGGAACGGAGTAACTTCTGAGTTAATGAGGACAGAACTTTCCGAACCTTATTCCCCGTATTACTCGTCGGAAGGAAACGGAGTAAATCCTTTGCCATTGGGGCATTCTTACATTCATCCGTCTTATCACTCGATTCACGAAGATGGGGATAATTCTTTGGATATGGAAATGGTGTCTCCTCACCTTGTCGCACCAATGATGAACCACTGTGATATTAGTTCAAATAACGTTGAATTAGGAAATTTTACTAGTGTAAGTTTACTCTAAAACACCGAATATTTGAGGTGTTTATTTTAATCTTTATTTTTCTTTATCTTCTTTCGAAGTTCAATTCGTTTCGTAGTAAACAGCTGAATATTCAAAGATTTCATCAAATATATGTGCAATGGCCTTTGGACTCTTTCAAAAGGGAACTTTAGTTGTTGTTATATATGCAATGTATTCGTTAACTTCACCGGTCATCCAGACTTTTAGCAGGAAAATAACCGTGCTAAAATGTTATTTTTCTCTAGGTCAATGAATTTACGAAAATCTAATTTTCTTTTTCCATAGGAATTTGACGAGCACTTGTTGGACCCCGAGGTTATAAATCCTAGGAACTGTGATAATTTAAATTTCGCTCAAGGACCACAGAACGAGGTAAGTTCTTTTGTGAATACTTCAGTTAAATATTCTTCAATTCAATCTGCTCGTGTTGGAAACTCTAGCTGACTAAATTTCAAGTTAACATTCACTTTTAAAGAAGAATACCGATAATTTACTATTCCAAACCAGAGGCACAAGCTCACCTTAACTCTACCATTGTTTTTTGTTTTTTTTTTCATAGTTTTGATGTAACTTTTTTAAAATTTTCCTTATTTGTTCCAGATGTGTAAGTCAGAAACGACTCAAGCTATGTGTGATATGAACCAAGATCCCCTTTTGCCACTTGAGGTGAGTTATGATTCACAGCTAAGAAAAAGTATAAGAAAGTTCAAGAAATTATATCTACAAATGTTCACTTTGAAATCCGAAAATTTTAATGATGGTGTTATTTAAATTTTTTTCTTTGTTATTGCAGGATCCGATGGTTGACTTGGACCTCGATTACCCCATGATTAGTTTACCTGACGATGACTATATGGTGAGTACAAAATTTTAACAACGTTTATGTAGACGACATTTGCAAAAAATGTATGTATTCTAGAGTGATTCCTGCGCAAACTCAACTTTGGTTGACTCAGATTCTTCAACAGACGTGAGTGACTCAAATGTTAAAATTCGCTTGATCAATCGCTTCAGTCTTTCTAATTTTTTTTTTTTTATCCACCCAAATCTTCAATCTCCTTCTACTCTACACATTTCAATTCGAATAACGTTCATCAAAACTCCAGTTTCTTTCAAACCATTTCAATACTAACCTTCTGTGCAGACTTTAGTATGGCTAATGAAATACTCTAAATTGCGTTCTTGAATTAACCATTTGATTTTTATTTTCAGATGAGCTTTGTCAAAGATTTGCCCAGTGATCTTATTAATAAAATCAACGATGTAAGTAACTGAAAAAAATATATGTAGGGTATAGCACAATTGTATTCTTTATGAATATTTTCATGTACTGATTAGATTAGCCTAATTTTTTGTAAATTCGTACTAATTTTAATTCATCACAGATTGTAAATTATCGATTTATTATATATTAGTTTGATTATAAAATTACTGTTTTGTGTTTCAAATATGTTAAATTGAATATTCAATTCACAATTTATGTATCTCAGTTCTTTCATTATTTCACATGATTCATCAATTTATTCACTAGAATTAAGGTATTAGATATTACAATCATATAGTAGGTATATCTTTTGATTTTCGTAACATTGGTGAAATTAATTTCCCAAAATGGTACTGAAGTGGTAGAAAGTGCCATTCTCAGTTTTAATTTTGTTAAGGAGCTTTACAATGTGACTGATTTCAGGCAGCTGTTGTATGTAGTAAAGTAGAAACTCGTCTAAACTCCTTCAATATGGTTAGTCGATCAGATGTAGATAAAATTCGAAACGTAAGATATCAATTAATTATTTTGTGGGAACTTGGATATGTTACAAATGTGTTGTTTGTCAAGATCCGAAATATTCACACCATTCAAAAAGAATGAACTGGCAATGAGCCCTCATTTGTGACATCTCCAACGTTTAGTTTTTTTCTATCTCGAATGAGAAAATAATTTATCGTCGATTTCAGGACATAGTCAACGGCTGGGAAGCAGACCTTCCCTTACTGGGAATTGACATTGTTGACACGAAAGTTGAAGAAAAGGTGGAGCCAATATTCGAACAAAGAATTTATCACAAAGATAAAATAGAGGAGAAACCGCAAATTTCTTCCAATGAAAGCGTGAAAAATGTTTCAAAACCGACAGTCCAACCTAAAGTGGCTGGTAGAAAAAGGATAGACATGAAAGCTAGACGATACATTGTTGACAGTGATGACGATGAGATCGACATCGAAACTGTCGAAAAAGAGGATAATCCTCTGATTAAATCGAATGACGCCAACCGCTTACTCCAAGATAATTCAAGAACCAAACGTGATTCTCAATCACAAGATAAATCAAAAACGAAGCATTCGTCCAAATCCAAAAATTCAAAAGCCAAGCGATCGTCCAAAAATGTTTCTCCGCCACAGAACAATTCAAGAACTAAGCATTCTTCCTTATCGCTTTCGCCAGCACAAGATATCTCGAAAATCAAGCCTAAGTCGACATCTCTTTCGAATCTTCGAGATAAAATAAGAAATGGGCACTTGAAAAAATCCACTTCTCCTCCTCAAGATAATTCGAGGAGCAAGCACTCTTCCAAATATGTTTCTCCACCACGAGATGATTCGAGAACCAAGCATTCGTCCAAATCCGATAATTCAAGAACAAAGCACTCATCCCCATCGCTTTCACCAGTACAAGATATGTCGAAGAACAAGCATAAGTCGACATCTCTCTCGAATCTCCGAGATGATTCAAGAACAAGGCACTTGCCAAAGTCCACTTCTCCTCAAGATAATTCGAGATCCAAGCATGTGTCCAAATATGTTTCTCCGCCACAAGATAATTTGAGAACCAAGCATTCTTCTACATCTGTCTCGCCACCACAAGATAATTCAAAAAGCAAGCACTTGTCCAAATATGTTTCTCCCCCACAAGATAATTTGAGAACCAAGCATTCTTCTACATCTGTCTCGCCACCACAAGATAATTCAAAAAGCAAGCACTTGTCCAAATATGTTTCTCCCCCACAAGATAATTTGAGAACCAAGCATTCTTCTACATCTGTTTCACCAACACAAGATAATTCAAAAAGCAGGCATTCGTCGAAATTGGCTCCACCACAAGATAATTCAAGAACCAAGCACTCTTCGAATTCCCGGTCTGCACCACAAGATAAATCAAGAATTCAAGGACAGGAACAGAGGAGTACCATGCAGAGTAAGTACATGTTAATTGATATGCTTCAATCTGGACTTGGCATATTTTTCATAATGAATGTCCCATCAATTCAGCTTAAAGAGCTTGAGTGTACAGGTGGTCAGATTTCGTTGTTTTAGTACTAGTATTCATTTATTCCTGACTCTTAAACAGCATTCATATTAATTATTCTTCATAAACAAGAATAATTTATGTCATTCCTGTAAAAAAAAGATTACTTATTCTTAATATACAAAAAAAGTTAATTTTTTTCAATTTCTCTAAAATTGTGAAGAGACTGAAATTTCGATAGCACTACTGCGGAAGTTATAGCCAATTATGAAAATTGGCCAGATTTCAAAATCACCCTGTAGCATGGAAACTAGACACCTCAGCGAATTGCGGTTTTCAGTTATTCAAGTTTCTCGAAAGAAGTACATTATTTTTTTTATCTCGCTTAATTAAGGAGATGTAGTAATATAACATCGAAATCTGACCACCCTGTAATTGTTGAGGATTGTTATGAGTCCAAAATCAGAAATAGCCCACAACAAATGATTCAGTTTTATAATCTTACCTTTTTTCTCTCAACAGAACCATCCATGGATGTGGAAAAAGTGGTCAGTAAGATCAAGGAAGGCAGTGAGAAGCCAAGGACCGTCAAACTGCTAGACGATGACTCTTTCCTGAGTCAACTATTCTCGAATAGTCATAAAAAAGAAACGGCGTGAGAAAACCAAAGCCTGTTCCTATCAGACAAGGTGGGAATTTAAATCCTGGTTCTCGTACCTCAGCATTGAGCTCGTCGAGCAGCAGTGTGAGCCGAGCTTCTGCTGTGCCAAGCAGCAGTGTGAGCCAAGCTTCTGCTGTGCCCCCGAAACCTGTTGTACCCCCGACACCTGCTGTACCCAAGACTGTGGTCCTACCAACCGCTGTAGTCAGGAAAATCAATGGTTCTTTCAGAAAACCCAACATTGTAAGTCAAATTTGAATTAATCTTGTAGATTGGAAGAGTACACAGGAAAAGAATGTCAGAGTGATCAATTCAATGTAAAATTTGGCCTAACTGAACAAAAACGAAGAAATATTATAAGCTTTTAATTCAGGATGGGAGATTGTTGAAAATGTCAAGTTTCAAGAAAGGTCACAAAAGGAAAATTTAATCGTGCTGCTAAAATAGTGGGCAAACAGCTCCACTAAATAATTTTGCAAAAATTAGTGTTTGAAAGAATTTAGTTAGATTAACAAAAGAAAAATTTCTGTATCACGCTCATTGAACGTAACAATTCATCAATATTGAAATTCCCATTTTGAACAATCTCAAATTTTTTCTCCATATCTATTCAACTAGAGAACTTGAAGATCTCCCCCTTTAGATTAGATGATACAAATAAGAATCACACCTCACCTTGACAAGCTTTTCAAAGTAGAAATACCTCCACCCAAAGTTATATCGAATCACTAACGGAAATTTCTTGTATTTCAGAATAATACCGTGAGTTCCATAAAGCTGGACCACAGTTATTTTAAATCCGTATCCCCGAAAGAACAGACGACTGCAAAGGGGCAGAAGGTCCTTTCCTTGGAGGAATATAAGAATCTATATTCCTCTAAGAAAACAACTGATGAGACTGAACCGCCCAAGGAGAACTGGATGGAGAAAATGCTGGCTCCCCCGCCCGTTCCAGAAGGGTTGATACGTATCGAATCATACGATATTGGAATCGATGCTTGTTTGGTCGAAAACCAGACCCTGGACAACTTGTCATCTTTGGAACAGGTCAAGAAAAATTCAAATGGCAAAATCGATGAGAATTCGCTCATGAATTGTTACAAAGAAGTGATCACTAATAAAACTGAAGCTCCCGTGACAGAATTCACCTTTTTACATGAGGATCATAAGATTAAATACGTGAAGACTGACAGACAACTACCTCAAATGTCCGATGCTGCAGTGCAAACTAATCTCTCTTTGGTGCCCAAGAAAAATGAGGCTTCAGGAACAAAGAGGTCGAGGAGTCCGAGCACAAGCAGTATAAGCAGTGACAGTTCATTCGATAGGTAAGATTTCGAACATTGACACTATGCTAACCTCAATCACGAATAGTTCATGAAATCCGCAGAAAAAATTAAATAGTGATATTTTTCATTGCATATTTTGATGTTTAATTTCTTTTGCAGCGACTCATCGGATGATTCCAGCTATTCCCGTAGAAAAAGAATGAGGACCAATACAAACAAGTAAGTAATCCTTTTGACTCATATTGGACCATGCGTTGTTCTACTTTAAGTAGACATCATATTTATATGATCATGGATATAGGGGTCATTTATATGAAGCACCTATGACAGTGTAATACCACAGCATCTCAAACATATAGCCGTGAACAAAACGTGGCAACGCCGCAAATAAAGGATCCAGAAGGCGACTGAGACTTCGGATTCGCGATTTTCAAATATACTTCACTTAACTGTCGAATAGTCGATATGGAATATTTTTCATGACATTTGAATGAATCTGAGGGCGATGTATTATGTATGATAACAAATAATTGTTTCCTGAAGTCTTGTAATTGATCTTGTAGCCAGGTAAACAACATTTATCTGGCATGCTTCGAAATAGGTCCTACAAGCAAAATAGTTTTGAGAAGTTTCTTTCACAGGACACCAGAAGAAATTTCACTTAATCACATACACACAATTTGACCATTTCTTTCCAAGGTTATGGCAATACCCCACCTATGATTCATATTTTCTATGATCATATACATGAATCAGGTTGATATTACACTGTCAAAGGGTCTTCATATAAATGACTCCTATATCTATGATCATATCGTCCATGATCATAGACATTAATCATTAGTACACTGTCATATGTTCTACGTATGACTCCAATATCTGTGATCATGCAAATATGATGGAAATGATAATTTGCGTTTTTCTCAGGTTCCGATCAAGTAGCGTATATTCGTCGTCCGCCTCCTCTGTAGTGATCTATAATCCGAACATTGAATTTTCTCATACGTTCAAATCGATGGAAGAACATGAGGAATTCAAAAGGGACGCCTTGAATAGAAGGATTTTATTCTTGGGTGGAATACCAGATGATGTAGACGAAAAATATCTGGTTCAGACGTTTGAGCGATACGGGGAGATCAAATTAATCAAAATCTATCATAGAATGGAAGGGGGCAAGGGTTCTGATAGTGTTCCCCAGTCACGGTAATGATTTCAATGGTTACGCTACTTCTTTAGGGCGTCTTGGTAACTGTAAGGGATGCTGAACAATTCTTTCGGACAAGTAGCACGAATGAACTAATTTCAATGATATGAAATTTTCGTTTCTGCCTCTGAAATCACAAAAATCCCTGCGGCTCTTATAGTTACCAGGTTGCCTGGCCGACTCTCAATAATATAAAATTCGAGTGCATTAAGAGACTACATTAGTCGAAATCGGCGTAAAAACGAAAAAAACGCCAATCTTGTTACTTGAAAACTAAACAAAAATTTTTTTCAGGGATTTCGCATTCATCACCTACAAACAAAGTAGCGGAGTGGTGGACGCAATGAATTCGTATAGAAGAGATTATCCATATGGACCACAGTTCCAGATGAGCTATGGAGGAAGGAGAGAATTTTGCCAAGAACGTTACAAAGATTTAGGTAAGTGTTTCAAAGTTTTATTAATGAGAATAAATTTCAAGTTGAAGTTCATTCAACTTTTTTTAACATTGCCTTATTCCCTTTATAAAGTTTCAATTTGGTTAAAATATATTTTAATTAAATGGAAATCCACCACATTCCTATTTCTTGAAACAATAATAATTTTCAAAATAATGATGATGGTTCACTTATTTAATATAATCAGACAATCAAGAAAAAAAATTATGAAAATTTAGAAATAAATAATAAAAAATAAACAAAGTGACCAATGCATAAACTTTTATTTCTCCTAATAACAAAGAAAGGGAAGCAATTTCGAATTGAATATACCCCCTTTTCCTATGGGGCTGTTGTCAATGTTTTAAAATCATGAGGCACCCCATAGGAAAGAAAAAAAGCAAGTGCCATATAAACGTGCATTATTATATCATTGTTGGAGTTAGAACTTACCATTGCATATCCAAAATTAATGATTGAAGATAAACATGATTAAAATTGACCAAACCTAATTAAGAGAAGATTTTCAAATTCAAAACGAATTGTTCTATATTGAGTTTCAATAAGTACTCTATAGATCCTTTTTAGCTTTATAAGTTACGAGAAATTGTTGACTCCTCACTTAATTTTGGAAAATTTCAAATTCTTTCACTATTGTAAAACCATGCTATAGTTAAATGGAGAAACTCAAAAAATTTTGGCTACGATGATTCTGCATGTTGATATAATTTGAATAATTTTTAATAAACGTTTTTTTTTTTGCAGATTACCAACCTAGATACTATTCCTCTTCGGAAGTGAATGCAACTAGGGAAGAATCTTCGGGAGCTACAGGAGCTTCAGATTCTTTCGACAGCTTGTTGGAGGAATACAAGCAACGGAGGGGACTTGTTGCTCCAAGAAAATAGTGGATCTCCATCAGATGGAAATCTTTATGACCTTTACATGTATATAAAATGTATATAATTGTGTATAATTGTAAATAATTTTTTGTAAGATAATGTGTAAAGTGTAAAAAATTGTCAAATATGTATAAAACTATTAATAATTGAAAAACTATTGTAAATATTTAACCTATATAGAAGGGCTGTGAATAACTTTTGTATTTTGTATATAATAAATTTATTGTACTTTTAAACATACTTTTCCTTATCCTTATTTCCTAAAAAATTATATGATATATTTCAGAATTTTGAAACTACAGAGTTTTAATTTTTCACAATAACTATTAGTAAGTTAATAATATGTTCAGGTATAATTCAACCGTTTAGGGTTATCTATAGGTTCCTCTAATTTCTGTTCCACATTTCAGCATGTTATTAACTATTATGGGTCAAAACTTATATATGTGAGATATATATTCTAGTCTAATTCAGAACTTAGGAGAATTAAAAAAGAAATTATGTTAGAGCAATTTTTCAAGCTCCTTGGTGGGAATAAGATGACTGTGCCACAAAGATAAGGGCAATTAATGTGCCAAATTTGGCAAATTTCACTCCAACATAACCTCCACTGGAACAAAAATCACGAACTTCAAATATACCTATCGTTGAGAAAAAAGTATTAATAAATAAGTAATAATCAACTCTGAACTTTTTTTTGCAGATTGGCAACCCAGATATTCTCCTCCTGAAACAGTACTTCCAACCTAAGTTAAGAAGCAAGACTATGACATTTCTTGCACAATCTACAGCCAACCTTAAGAAAAGAACCAGAGCAAAAGAAAACCACCAATAATGAAAACTACCTACTTACCTCGAAGATTCCAATGTTACGCGCCCTATCAATGATCTCGAACAAGAAATGTGAATACAGCCTGATTCGTGAAAGATTATGTTGGAGTGAAACTTCAAATTTATGTTGGAAAGTTGCAATCCTTCAATCTCAATTTTATGAGCAAATTGACTGAGAGATTGATAAAATACAGTTACCAACTGTTGGACTTAATAAATTCGGAGCACCATACTATAAAGCAGATGGTTGATGACTAGAATTCGATTAGAATATTTGAGATAATAGTATATCTAAAACAAGTTACAGAATGAGCTCCTATTCCAACATAAATGCGAAATTCGAAAACGAGCGAGTTTTCGAAAGCATGAGTGTTGGAATTGCCTTCTGCAACGAGTATTTAAAGATATTTTCTCTATTTCAGTCAAGTTATGTGAATTATTCTCGAAATTCAAATGAAAATTCAGATTAGTGACTTTAGTATTGTATCTTGGCAGTTGGTGTGACTTATGAAATTTGATTTGATTTGAAAAGAGAGAGGATCGGAGCTCAGTACTAACAACAAGACAAAAAATTTAACTGAAAACATTACAGCAATACTTTTAGTACTATAATGAACTCATTACGATACTGAAGTAGAGAAAGATTTTTACAAAACATTATTCTGTATGAATTGTGAAAAGATATGAAATACGTATCGCAGATGTGCAATTAAATTCATAAAATTGTTGTGGACAATTTCATAATCTAAAATGATGAATGAAGCAAGATTTAGGAAATAAAATACTGAATAACATTTTTCAAGCGATGAGTAGAAATAATTGTGGACGAATAATAAGAAAGATTGTGCTAGATCCGAGAAGATTTCTGAGAATTCGTGAAGATGAGAAAAAGGCAAAATCTAAATAAATCATTTGAAACTAAGAAAAATATTGCCACAAATTCGGTTCATAATTTAGCAATAATAACACATAACAGCCGACAAAATTGAAAGAAAAGTGCTAAAAAATGTTCATTATTGGAATAATTTCCAATAAACGTTCTCTTGTAGATCACCAGCAACGAAGGGGGCTCCTTGCTCCAAAAAAAAAAATGATCCTCCAACAAACCCAAATCTTTGAGACGTTATTTGTATATACAGGGTTCGGATAAAGTATGGAACCAAGTAAATATCTTTTAAACGAAAAGAACGATATTTATGAAAATTTGCAGGTAAGTGCAATGGAACAAAACGCATCTGATGTACATTTTTTCGATAATAATATACTTCCGGTTTAACCGGAAATGCCATCAACTTCTTTAATTTAAATGGGACACCCTATATATTTTTACAGATTTTGAAAGAGCTTGTTATTTTGAATTCATACATACTGAGTTTAGTGTAAAAAAAATTGTAAAAACGAGGAATAACTCATTATTATCAACAAAATGTACATCAGATGCGTTTTGTTCCCATTGCACTTACCTGCAAATTTTCATAAATATCGTTCTTTTCGTTTAAAAGATATTTACTTGGTTCCATACTTTATCCCAACCCTGTATAGTGTATATAATTGTATAAATAATGTAAATATTTTTGTTTGTAAATAATTTTATGTATGAATAAGAACAGACAAAAAATTTTTAAATGTTAGTTAGAATTTGAATTTTTGTTTTATTTCGAATTGTGAATATTTTTCGAATAAAAAAGAATGAGTAGAGTGAAAAAATTCAAATTAATGAAATATAATCAGCCGCCACAAAAATAATAAAAAAAAACAACAGAGATAAAATAAATTTGTAGACATACTATTGTAAATAAAACTTAAAAAAATTTGTTGATGCAATTTGAGCGCTCAGCACAACGCTCCTCTGTCCATACATTGCCATGTTAATTGTGGATTGTTAACGTTACTACACATTTTTCCGAAGATGCACATCACTTCCAACAGCCAAATTGATGACAAAATAATTTGCGTTTGAAGCTGATATGATGCCAAACAGTCTGAAAAAAAAAACCTAAGCTTGGATCAATCGCTTCATGTTAAGTACAAGAATTAATTAAAATAAGAAATTAAAAAGAAGATTCACTCACCTTATAAAAGATTTGATTTCTTGTAGAAATTCGTCTTCAGGCCCAGGTTCGCTCAATCAGAGCGAGGAACTTGGTTGGGAATGATGAATGAAGGTGTGGTACCTCTCGGTACTCTGACCACCACTAGAAAGAATTCTCGGAACGCCTGATATTGTACTTACCCCTACTCCTGGTGGGCACCCATAGAACCATAAAACTTTTGCTTCAAAGTCTACAGTTTGGCCTCAGCATAGGAGGAAAGTAGGAAGACAAAATTACAAAAATCTCAGTGCGAATTTCTTTTATTTCACTTTATTACTCTTATGTTTGAGATGGAAGCATATTCCACAATTCATCTTCAAATTTGATCAATTTTCAACAACGCTCGAAATGAAACAACAACATAATAACAAACATTTATTTTTCGTCTAAAACATTGATTTTATAATACATACCAGCTGACACGGCATACTTTGTACTGCCTCAATCGATGAATAAAAAAAAACTTTATTTTATAATAATCTATTATGATATAATACCTTGAAAGTGGACATAAAATTGTCCTGTACAATATGTGCTGCGCCAATAGATGTCTTCTAGAAGCTGTTTATGTTTTTGAATGTTGGCCAAGAGCCAAGAAGTGTTTAGGATAATTTCCTATCCCAGAAACTAAAGAGCGTAAGGGATCTGGTGGTGGGACCAATTGTGGCAATTGGCAATTAGATAAGCTAGCTGACCCAGTGAACTTTGTCTTGCCTTAGAAATGAATAAAGTTGTACTAACCATTGGTTTTTTTTAAGAAGGAAATATAATAGGTGAAATACAAAAAAAAATACAAAAGTACAAAATAAACAAAAAATTTAATTGCATTGAAATAGGTGTTCTGATGATTCGTAAAATACTAAGACACTTGAAGAGCGTACAGGGTGATTGTTTATATTTTACTCAGTAGCTATCTCAGTTAAAATTGGTCGTACAAAAACGTTTGCATTGGCAATTTTGAAGTATATTTTATGGGCATTCAGAATTCAGTACTAAGAAATTCATAAAGACATCGAAAACCTGAAAATTTGTAATGAACTGTATTTTATTTTTCTGATCAGTAGAGCTTTTTCTTCTGATCTCAAATATATATACTTTATTGAGGTCAATTTCGGCAGTTTTTGAAAAATATAGATAGTTTCTTTTAAATCTAAGGCAGCTGTAGAATGCCACACGATAACAATGCGATTTCTGCATATCAAAGAAACCGTGGTTAAAAAAACAACTGATATTTATTTTATTTATATACTTATTAACTGAAAGTTGAATTATACTTCGTTATACTCATATACGTCTACACACAGTCGATATCTTTTAATTTATTTTTTGAGGGTTTTCCTCGCCATTTATGGAATATATTGTGGTTTTCAATTATTTCTTCCTCTATTCTGAAACTAATCTCTCTAATATTTTGCGCAGGGGCCATATACACTTCATATTTCGATTATCCCCAAAAAAAGTGTCCAAGGGGTTTAAGTAGGGACTATCAGGAGGCCATAGAATAGAACTTCGATATGAAGAAATCACAGCATTCTCGAGTGGCCTTACACAGCTGCCTTATATTAAAATGAAAAAAACTACATTTTTCAAACACTGCCGAAATTAACCTCAAATGAAGTATAGATATTTGAAATCAGAAGAAAGAGCTCTACCGATTAGAAAAACAAAATACAGGGTGGACCATTCAAAAAACAATAATTTACAAGAAATTTTTAGGTTTACGAAGCCTTCATTAATTTATTAGAACTGAATTCTTAATGCCCATAAAAAATACTTCAAATTTACTCAATTAAAAGTTTTTGTACGACCAATACTAACTGAGATAGCTATTGAATAAAATATAAACAATCACCCTGTACATACAATTTAAAATTAGATTCTCGAGGTCAAAAGAAACACTGTTTTTGTTTAAAATTTTTCCCAATTGAGCTTGAATAAAAAGATATAAATAGTATCTTCAAACTTTCATAATGAGCCTTGCAAATAAGGCACTAAAGTTTCTTCGAGCATCAGGTCTACCGCTTAAATCTTCGATAACAAGGATTTGAATACTATGTGTTCGGTTCTTGGTCAACTACTCAACAATAGAAATTTTTTTATTGACATTCCAACGTCTTTTCAGTGTTTATCATCAACTCATTCAAAATACGATTCTAATGTAAATATAACAATGATACGAAAAACTAAGTTAACTCGACTAAAATCCTAACATTGTGAATCTTTTTAACACAGTTACATGCAGCCAAAGTAAAAAAATTTTGGAATCATCGAATACTCAAAAAATTAGCATTTTTCAAGATTTAACGGAAGATACTTCTATCCTTTACAATTCCCAAATATGCCGTATAAAACTTTTACCCTATTTATTCATCCATCCGGCAATTCTTAATTATTGATAATAATAACAATACTGCCCATAATTTAATGCAAGAGTATCGAATTAAACTAATAGAAAACCAGGAAAAAAACTCTTCACGAAAGAGAAATCTTATATACTTCACGTGTAAGTATATTTACTGGCCTCGAACTAGCTCAGACTCGAAATAACGATCAATAATTCATTATCGTTATCATTCTAATACTGAAAGCATTCCTAGAACTCTAACTAGATCTATGACAAACAGTTCATGAAACTAACTTCGTTTGTTCGTGGAATCATACTGCCACATATCCTCCGACTTTGTGCAAGTGGACAAAAAAACTGCTGAACATCTGGACGGAAGATATTCAATCAAGAAATATAATCCATTGCAAAGAAACAAGTGGATGAATAATTTAATTTGATTTGAAAGTAAATATTTCATTGATAGCTTGATACTTATTAATTAAATAAATCTTTGGATCCAGGGAAAAAGAGATATATTCTACTATCCACTTACATTTCCTTCTTCGCTTTGCAGGGAATGAAGTGAATGGATAAATTTGCTTTTGAAATAAATATTTCATTGATAGTTCGACCCTCACTAATTTCCTTTGGTAAGTTTTTCGTCTTGGAGAGATATATTTTCCAGTTTAATCTATCCATACTTTTTGTATTGTACTTCAGTATCAAGCTAGGAGACCATTAAACGGTTCTATAAATTTATCTATGTATCACACAGCACTCTGACTCTATCATTATTCAAATTAATATTCTGAATTATTGTTATTGAATTGTTGTTTGCGGTTGTCAACGGTTAAACCAGAAAGCTATATAAATAGGTTATTTCTACTTTCGAGGTTAATTTTTCAAAACTCGATGAATCAGTGTTGCCAATAGACCATAAAATATCAGTATCTTCAAGTTGAATCTTTGATTTTAAACACGTAGACCAACTATTAATGTTCCTGAAGAAGTAAAAAAACGCTATTCTCATATTGTATCGCATTTATTATAACGAGCCAAAACCGAGATTACATTTAAAAATATTCGAAGCATTGATTTTGTATTTTAACAGACCTGCATTTGTTTAAACTTTATCCAAATCTTGCAACCCTCGATCTGACACATTTACCTCCAATACATTCCAAACCTTCTTTACAAGCGGCTGTTGGGGGTGCTCCACCAATGGTAACCACATTAGGGCATTGCTCATTTTCTCCTGAAAAACAAATCAAATAAAAAATTCCACTTTTCCAATAACTTTCGCACTGATGTGATAACATGAAATAAATTAAGGAAGAAAAAATTAACCTAGATTGGTAAAGCAGACTGAGCAACAATTACACCATCCTCCTTTTCTGAGTTCCTGGTTTGGTTTGTTGCACTCATTTGCTGCGACGGTTTTACATTTTACAGTATCACAAGCATTTTCTTGGCAAACCACTAGAGAATTTATAGGACTTATTGTGGAGAGTTCCACAAGAATTATTACAAGAGCGATTTTACTGAACATTTCGGTAGCTGTGCAAAACGTCGAATGAAGTAAGCGATTGAAAAAAGTTGATTCTTAACCAAAAGCGATAAGTGGATAATATTATGTAAGAATTTTCAAAGTATTTGCACTAGCGAATGCTTTGGTACCACACTCTAACATTTAAATATGAAAATTTTTGTTTGATGATCGATGACCGGAATATCCAACGATAATTTAATGCGAAGGCGGTAATATACAGGGGTTCACCTTCACTGGTCAATATTGCAAGTTTCATGAATCTTGAATTGTTAATTCTCTCAGAAAGATTTTCGACACTAAAAAATGCTCTTCAGGGATGATCCTTTCAAATTTTGCTCTCGACTGTAAGCCCTAAGAAAAAGTGCTCCAAAAAAGGAACCAAAAATTTATACAACCAGACCGTAATTTATTGTATCGCCCACGTAGGTGTATTTATCAGTGCTATGTTGAGATTGGGAGGACATCCTTCCTAGATAGAGATTTCTAGGTCACAGCTTCATTTATTCAATATTTATTTATATAAATATTTAATTTCATTTAATTTTTCAGCTGATCAATTTTCCCCAATTTTTTTTTCACAATTCACGTATGATCATGATCTTTAAGTATGAAACAAGAAACAAGGGTATGCTGAAGATTGATTTGAATAATTCCTATAAGGATTCGGGGAAAATATAGATTTGCCCATCCAAGGGGAGATATTATTAATATTATGATTTTATTATATAAACAAGGAAATTATTCGTTTATACTCATAGATGTCGCTATCCTTTCTTCGTATCAATTTTAATCCAAATAATTTATCGATAATCCGACCAATTATTTCAAAAATTGAAAGAAAAAAGTATAGTTCTACGTATTCAATTGAATTTCTATCAGTTTTTGTTGGCATTCCTGGTACTGCAATACGATACCGTACCCAATAGATTTATACCGCGCAGCTGTCAAACTCCAAAGTTGTGTTAGTGGCGGTTTGAAATCGGTTTACAATTTACATGTTTTTGTGTTAACGTTAATGTTTAAAAAAAGGCTAATGTATTATTTGTGATTAATTCAACATATTCTTCACACGTAAGTGGTTTTTCGTTTGGTGCTTTGCGAAACATCTCATGTGTTTACATCTCAAAAATCGCAATTTTGAATTAGACCAAATCTCTGAGATTGTCGTAGGATGGTAATTAATCGAATAATCAATTTGATCTATCTTTTATTAATTCGATTATCTCAAACTGCATGATGTCATGATTTAATTTAGATTTTATAGGTCTATCAGACTGTTTGAGGTTAAACTGTCAGGTAGTTGACCTTATTAGGATAAAAGTAAACAATTGAACCATGCAAAATTTATGTTATCGCTTTGATAAGTTTTCATTCGGCGTTTTCTTTACATTAGCAGTAGTTTTCGCAACGTCTACATGGCAGTTCAATGAGGAATTAAGCAGCGTATTAACATTTGGATTATTTCCAGATATTTATAAATAACGTAGGAAATTCCTGAAAATATTCATTCACTAATCGAATACTAGATAACATTGATTTATAAATTGAAAATCTGATGCACATATTGTAATTTAACCATGGAATGGTAGATAAAAATTGGTAGAATCAAGCAGATGTTGCCATTACACATTTTACCATCAGAATTAAAAAACTTATCAATTGAACATCATCTCGACAATGAATTCAGTGGTTGATATTTTTCTTGCAGGGTACAAACAAGTATTTCTTTCAGAGCTATGAGTATTTCAATTAATTGCATTGTTGTTTCAGATGGTGCTAGACGACAACCAAGTAAAATAATACAATTGCAGAGCAATATCTACAATCCACAATGAGCAATAAAAACGAAAACGATATGAGGACAGATTGTGACGTGAAAACCGAAAAGACTGAACCAAGTGCCAAAGAGATGAGTGAAACTGAAAAGTGCCTACAACGTTCGACCTCTGCTCTCAGTGTTTCTTCGATTGCTTCTTCTGCGTCCAGCATTCCTGTCAAGAGATCGGGGTTGAAACCTCCCTCTCGTATCGGAAGACCTTGCGATGGTCAGCAACATAAACCAGCAGTACCGTTATCTCCAACCGCACACAGTGAGTTGATACTCTAAGTTATCTTCATTTTTGGATTTCTTTTCCATATATTAGATGCAGCATGAGACAAGGAAGAGATCTTGATTTATTTGGTTGTGTTCGGAATCTTTGGTTTGTGTTTTATATTTGTGTTTTTTTTTTGTCGTTTTATTTTTGTTATGAGGACATGTTAACCGACTGGGTTTTCGTTGATATACATGTTTTATTTGTGGATTGAGTCTTGAATATTTGATGTATCTTGGTTTTATTCATGGCAGGTAAGTATGTCTTTGATTTCGTATAACTTCCTCCTATAAATTTCTCTTTCCATAGAGATTGGAAAAATTTCCAAAAACACGTCAAATGATATTGGGGAAATCTTTTGAGGTATATTTGATTTTAAAGATCTTGAGAGCCTCTTTACAACGTTGCATAAAAAACCAAATTTTAATGAACCTTTATCACAAAAACTCAAATGGGCCGACCTAAATATTTCGATTATTTTTACAATGTATAAGCCCTTTTTTACTGATCCTTATTTACAAACTGGAAAAATAATATTTTTGAATAGTTTGTTCGTTTCATCATGCTTACAATAAAAAAAGTTGGTGCTGCGTTTTTAAATCAAATGTTAAAATTTTCCTCCATTGGAGTTATTTGACGGCACTCATTTACAAATCGTTGCAGTAGTGCGAAAATTTGATTTGATAAATCGATTGAACAAACACCCTGTATGTGCGGAATTATTCCAATACCGTCATCTCAGCCTGGTCAAATCTGTTAATCGGCAATTAACCGAAAATTATGGGTGGCAGTTTCCGTTACTAGCCGTTCTTGAGAGGTCTGAAACCAGTAATTTGCATTTTAGATTCTCTATTAAATTTGTTTTGCAGGTGGAAGAAGATTCCTAGTTCGTAAAGTGGGAGGAAAAATTGCCGATTTATGAGATTTTTATATTCTTCCACCTCGAGACATACTTCCTACGTCCCTAGAGTCCAAACAGGATCAAATCAGCATTCAAAGTTGACCAAATTCTTTAAGATTTTTCAAAAAATTTCCCAAAATACTGATACCAACGAAAAACTAGTTGCATATTCGTAATATACGACCTTGAATTATGCGAAAAAATGACCCTGGTCTAGGTAGCTCTTGAAATTATTTTTTTCGCTAAAAAAACCTTCGGGCAGATTAAAAAAAAAGTCGGAAAAAAAAGTTTCTAGCTTTATCGACTCGGGTCATTTTTTCAACTGATTCGAGGTCGCTGATTACGAATATGCAATTAGTTTTCCTCTATTATCAGTATTTCAGGAAATGAATCATTTTTTGTGAAAAATCTTCGAAAATTTGGTCAAATTTGAAGTGCTGTACCAGCCAGAAAAAGCGAACTGGATGGATGCTAATTATTTGGCTTATTGATTGATCCTCCAAGAATATAAAGGTCCAATTGTTATTTACCTATCGCGAACAGTTTAGATTTTCTGATTTTTCCCTCGAAAGACCAAAATTTCGGATTTTCCATAGACCATAACAAAAAAAATAAAAGTTTTAGAAAAAATCTGTTTGGATATTCTCTATCTACACTGTCGATTCAGTCAGTGGTTGAATTTTGGTGTCGATCGGAGAACATTGATTTTTTGGCAAAATTTCCATGCATATGCATGGAAAAATCGCAAAAAATTTTTTTTGCTCCGATCGACCCCAAATTCATACTGTTGACTAAGTACGTAGATTACAAATATTCAAACAGATTTTGGCTGAAAAGATTATTTTTCAAGTTATGGTCGCTGGAAAATTCAAAATTTTGGAAAAAATTACATATTCTAAACTGATCCCGAAAGCTGAATTGAAATTGGACTTTTATATTCTTGAAGTGCTAATCCAAAAGCAAAAAATCAGCATCCATCCAGTTTATTTTTCTGGCTCCTACAGCTCTTTGAAGTTGACCGAATTTTCGCTAAGGAAAACCTTTTTTTTTGAGCTGCATAGACTAAATTCGGGCTAGTAGAATGTGCAATTAGTTTTTCTCTAGTATCAGTATTTTGGGAAATCAATCACTCTAGATTGATCCTTTGCAACATAATTGAACTTTTTTCTGTTGATTTGTAGTATATTTCCAGATGTTTGTCCTGGTTTTCGAAATGAAGCATATGTTTCTCTTTTCCTTCACTCCAGTAGTATTTTGGGTAAACTATTTAGTTTTTTTTTCATGAATTTAAGTTTTTTCATATCTTTGTCCAATATGTTTTGATCTTCATCTCTGACCCCATGACATACTTGAGATAAATTAAGCATAGGTACCATTAAATTGAAAATTATTAATGTCACTACGGCAATTTATTTACTTCGACCCATCAATATTAATAGTGGTCTAAAATAGCTTGTTCTAGCTTGATCAATTATACGCATAATTATAGTCTCAATTGCTGTAAAAAACAACGATTCTGATGAAATGAACAGAGGCTCGAGATGAGTTTAGTCATGCAACGTTTTTGATAAAGCGCTGGTCTCCAAAACACTTTTGCATATGTGTACCATCATTGGACCACTTGTGTTTTGGAATTAACTCGAAACGAGTGGCATATGGCACCTGTTAAATAATGAATCAGCCGTACGTTGCCCACGTGCTAAATATTCATGATTCCAATGAGATAATCCTACATCAATTTTGATGTTATTCTTCACCATGGGCTACTCGAATTAGTTGTTATTCCGTTCTTGTTTTCATCATTGGGTAGATATATCTTGGTGTTTTATATTATGTTGAGGTTATTTTGGGACACCTGACGCGAGTACTCAATGTCGACCTCCTGTTTTAATCGGATCAAGTCCATCAACGGTCGAGAAAGGCACTGGATCATTGAAATAAAAAAAAATTTTGAAGATTTGATGATTGAAGAATTTCCACAAAACTTTCCAAAATACAAGTATTAGCGGAAAATTAGTTGCCTATTTGTAATCTACGAGCATGAATTGTTCGAAAAAATCAACCAGGCCGATATAGCTAGAAAAAATTTTTTTTCGCTAAAGACTTTTGGAAAGAGGTATAAAAATAGTCCGAATTTTTTTTCTAGCTATATCGACCTGGGTAAATTTTTCGACTAATTCGAGCTAGCTGATTACGAATACGCAATTAGTTTTTCTCTATCGTCAGTATTTTGGGAAATAAATCAGTGTTTGTGTAAAATTTTCGAAAATTTGGTCAAATTCGAAGTGCTGTAGTACCCAGAAAAATGACACTGGACGATTGCTAATTTGTTTGTTCATAGATTGACCCTTCAAGAATTGAAAAATTCATTTTTTTCTTACCCATTGCGGACAGTTTAGATTTTCTGATTTTTTTTATGAAGGTCCAGAATTTCGGATTTTCCATCAACGATAACTAACAAAATAATTGTGTTAGAAAAAATCTGTTTGTATATTCGTAATCTACGCCCTCGATTTAGTCAGTGGTTAAATTTTGGTGTCTATCGGTGAAAATTGATTTTTCGGCAAAATTTCCATGCATATGTATGGAAAAATCGCGAAAATTTTTTTTTGCTCCGATCGGAACCAAATGTATACTGTTCACTAATTCAGGTTGGTAGATTACAAATATGCAAACGGATTCCTGCCCAAAAAAATATTTTTCAAGTTTTGGTCCATGGAAATTTCCAAATTTTGGACCATCTCGGAAAAAAATAAAAAAATCTAGACTGTTCGCGATAGGTGAATGAAAATTGGAGCTTTAAATTCTTGAAAGATTACTCTACGAGCAATAAAATCAGCATCCATCCAGTCTGATTTTTCTGGCCGCTACAGCACTTTGATGTTTACCGAATTTTGAACAGTTCAGATTTTATGATTTTTTTTACTAAGGTCCAGAATTTCGGATTTTCCATGAACGATAACTAAAAAAATAAACGTTTTAGAAAAAATCTATTTGTATATTCGTAATCTACGCCCTCGATTTAGTCAGTGGTTAAATTTTGGTGTCGATCGGTGAAAATTGATTTTTTGGCAAAATTTCCATGCATATGTATGGAAAAATCGCGAAAAATTTTTTTTGCTCCGATCGAAACCAAATGTATACTGTTCACTAATTCAGGTAGGAAGATCACAAATATGCAAACAGATTTCTGCAGAAAAAATTATTTTTCAAGTTATGGTCCATGGAAATTTAAAAATTTTGGACCATCCCGGAAAAAATCAGAAAATCTAGACTGTTCGCTATAAGTGAATGAAAATTGGGGCTTTGAATTCTTGAAGGATCAATCTACGAGCAATAAAATCAGCTACCATCTAGTCTGATTTTTCTGGCAGCTACATCACTTTGAAGTTGACCGAATTTTCGAAAATTTTCTACGAAAAATTTTGTATTTTCCAAAATACTGATTCTAGGAGAAAACTAATTGCATATTCGTCATATACAAGCCTGAATCAATCAGAAAAATGACCCAAGTCGATATAACTCGATATTTTTTTTTTCGGACTAAAATTTCCAATTTCTGTCTCAATGACCGAAAAAAAATATATTTTGGATTTTCCATAGATCATAACGAAAAAAATAATTATTCAAGAAGAAATCTGTTTCCATATTAGTAATCTGCGTACTTACAGTCAACATTATGAATTTGATTTGAGCAAAAAAAAATTTCGATATCGATAGACATGTCTTTACCAAAACCCTGCCTCAGTGAGGCTTATTAAAGGCACATGAATTTGAAATCTTATGGTTTTTAATCTTCACTCTACTGTAAAAAGAGATCAGGTTAATGATTTTTTATGTTAGGACCCCTAACAGGTGAATCATCTTCCTAGTATTTCCAAAAAAATCTTGAAATCTTCGGTTGTTCACCCCTTTTCCCAAGGACTTGGCGACCCGATCTACTCGCGTCAATATTTTCACTTTAATAAGGTGACTGATGACACGTCCAGTGTGGGCTGCAATAAAACACTCGGTTGTATTCAAAACAAACGAGATCCGTTTTGATCTGTTCCCTCCTAGTCGCTTTAGTCCTGCTCGTCCTACCAGACCTTAGACTGCCTTTACCATAACAATTACCATTGTTGTTCTCAGTCAAGAACGTTCCAGTAACTCAGCACGCTATCTAGATTGGGCTGGTACGAAATCTCTGAATTCCCGAGATGCCTTCTGTTTGTTTTTCCGACATCGATATGACCTACTACGGTAAGGTTCTGTTTCTTATTTTTTGTATCTTCCATTCTCGATTCTCAACGCATTTATGCCGTCGAGTCGTTCAAGTTTTTAATTGACGTACGTAAGGTGTTTGTTGTTGTCGTGATTTAATTTGAATAATGCTCAGGTTTGGAATATTTTTAGAAAATATTGGTGATTCACGGGTATGATGTCAGAATGATATAATCGAATCTTGGCTGAAACGTAAACGATAATTGCAGTGTTTTTTTCACCTCCTGAATCTTCTGATCAAAGTCAAAGCCACGAACTTTTATAATAATAATAGATTTCAAAATAACGAAAAAAATAAACAAATTCTTACTTTCATAGTGTTCGAAACAATAAAGATAGTTTTTCATGTCTCTAATCCTCTGATTCACTCATTCAAAAATGAAGAAATTACCGTAACATAAGCTCATACTGGTGACTTAAAAATTAGCTAGTAGTGAAACAATCCAAGACATAAATGCGGAGTGATACTTTGTTTAGATTTGATTCTCAGTCTAACATTTTTCATCTTCTCTTACCATTCAACTTTTGTATCGTACCCAAAATAAGACAACTTCTTGATTTTTCTGCAGAAAGAAAATCAGACTTCTAAACACTTGTTATCTGATTTTTAAATCTAATTTCTTTTGAAATTCAAACTTTCTGCTCGTTGAACAGATTTCGGGTGTATTTAAATGATGATTTTCGGATTTTCATAGCATCTTTGTAGATGAATAATTTATCACCAGTATTTTTAAATCGGAGACTGCATGCAATTATTCAAAATTATTCATAACAAGCTGAATAGTTGACTTGTCACGCAGTTTTTTTTCCATTGCCACTGTCAAATGTTGAATGTAATCTAATCCAACTCAAGGGGTACCAAACAACCCTCCATGGCTTCATGGATATCAAGGTTTTTACCATAAAAAAAAAAACAATATTCTTTTGAAATGGGCTGGACGAAAGATTCTCTTTTCTAAGGATTTACTGATGGTTTAGATTGATTCCATTGTGTCTATTTTTTTTAAATTGAATCGCCATATATAACAGCTCTTTATTGAAGCCGATAATTAAATATGTCCATTCACATTAGCATATTAATGCCATTGTTGTATTTCGCGAACATTACCGTGTAGCTTCTCACGTTCTTTCATTGTGGTACAATCAATGAAAGCAAGTTACGTAACCATATTCAGCGGATAAAGCCTGGTAAGAAGATGAATTGGCTGGTTTGGACGGCCTTGTTGTTATACGAATCACGTTTTTCTTTTATGGGCTGTTTCTCGTGTTTTCCCATGATGTTTCGCGTATAAATCACTGCAGGTCGTGTTTGTGTACGTTCCAGAAGAGATTGTGAAAAAAGTTGCAAAAGTTTGCATTTTTTCATGTCGTCTTCTTTCCTCTTTCTATATTTCAAGAATGAGGAAAAACGCTGCAAATTGTGCTTGGCGGTTTGTTGTTTTGACACCAGTTTCCTTCGTTTTTATATTTTATGAAATATGTCAACTCATTCTTAGAAAAGTTATTTTTTTCGAATTCAGATTTATGAAAACGATCAGCCCCAATGATATGTGGGGGAGTTTTTGACCTTCTTTTGAAGTAAACAACAATAAAATGAAAACACTTCAGCTTCTAACACCATTCTGGTCATCTGATTACCTACGTGAGATATTTTTAGGATTTTCGAAATTAGCTTTTTTTTTCTACTAGTTTTCAGTTGATACAATTCTTTCAAAGTTGGTCACTTTTGCAAGACCTACCGGAAAAATGAGTATTAGTTCAAGAAGAACTAAGATTTCTCAAGATAAAATCAAAAAACGTTTAAACTCATCTATCTTCCAAGGCATGGGAAAATTCAAGATCTGCGAATCTCTTACAAATCCACTAAATTGCCAAGGATGTAAATAGAGAGACATCCAATTGATATCCAACTCTCGTAATTTTAATTAGCGTTCATGGTTCACACCAATGAGCACCTGACGAACTGCATTCAGAGGCATCAATTGATATTGCAATTAAATAATCAATTCACCATTGTGTATTAATAGAACGTGTGAACGGGTTTTCACTGAGGTGTAAAAAGTGCTAATTTGAAGAATTCCGCTCTTGACTTGATTTATGTACGTTCGAGAAAATTCTCGTGATGTTTCTGAAATTATTTTGATACGAGGAATTGTTAATCAGAAAAGTAGAGGTTATGATGTAGGCTTGACGTTGCACACAGAAGATACTTAGTTCAACTTAGGTACAGTGAATTTGAAGAGTTCTATGATAATCTTCTTCTGACAGATCTGATTAAGGAGTTCTATGCCTCCGGCGGTAATGTCAATTTTACCAAACCAGGGAACATTAATCATTTTACTACCCATTTATGGAATTAATACTGCATTTCAAACCCATTGGATTGTTATTTCTTCTTCATACAACCTGTAATCACCTTTTTCGTCGCATTTGCATACGTCGTACGACATTAACAGCGATATCTTGATATAATACCGGTGTAATTCATAAGGACATCAAGACTTGGTTTCCACAGAATAAATTAATGCTGCCTTCCGTTACGATGCGTGGGTTGGAGATTTTTTTCTTCGTACAGTCGCTTTACAAACAAAAATCACCTTGATATTCGTGGTGTCTTTCACCGGAGGAATTTGATGTGGTAGTTTTGCGTCCGCGACCGACAAACATTAATGCTTTGAGAATCTCAACAAGTCGATGGTTCGTCTTCAGTGTCTTTTTTTTTGTTGACGTTTTAGATTACGACGTAGGACGTGCTGCGAATAATTTCAACAGATACACGAGATTGTCAGGTACGTAGAATTCTCTGGAACACGAGCAAATGGAGAAGCTCATGAACTGATTGTGGATGGAGATAGTATAATGGTTGTTCTTTGTGATATTCATGAATTATTCGCTTGTCCTTATGAACAACAGCGTAAAAAGTCAGTCCAAGTGAAGAGAAGGCCTGAAATGGTCTTTAATCATGTTGAAGTCACTGAATTTTGTAGTCAAATTGAATTGTTGTAGCAACTTTTGATATAGGTATAACTTTTGCTATATTTAGCTCAGAGTTATTATAAATTTCTTCTGAATTAAATAAAAGCATAATTTTCAACTGAAAAAGCTACGTATAGCATCGAAAAATGCTATCGGTAGCCTTTTCTACATAATTTCAGCCCTATAGCAGGCTCTGCTATAAAATGTAAATGATAAATAATTCTTGCTTGTTTGCTAGTTATAGCAAAAGAAGTACATATAGCATTTTTCATAAGTCTCCGGATATACATATGGCAGGTTTCATTGCATCGTATAAATGCAACATATTTTTTGCTGGACATAGCGAAAAAGTTATATGAAAGTTTCTCGCTACGTTTGATAGATAGATCAAATTTAATTGATGGTTTCTGTCTCTATAATTCAAAAATTCTGATCATATCGAATTGAAAGGTTGCAACCAATGATAGCTTGTGGCTCTTTTCATATCACACTCATCGTACCATACACAAAATCTATTGTATGCTGCACTTTGCACACATTTGTGGTAATTTTTCTTTTCGTATAGTCTGCATGATTATGTGTTTCATGTGTTTGCATGCTTTTGTTAGATTTGTTAGAAGAGGATACCAAGGATTATCTACGCTTAAGCAGCATGTCAACGTATAGGAGGCGATATTCTTCTAGTAAGTACTCGAGTTACCCATAGTTGGAGCAGTTCTTGAAACCTTCCCCAAAACATTAATCAATTCATTATAAGAAAAAAACAACTCTCATTTTTTTCTGACATAACTATGATAGTGTTTCTTACAACACAAAATTAAAAAATCGTCGGGTTTTGTGCAGTTTGCATCATATTTTCTAAGAATTTCCATCCAAGAACTCCTACTCCGAAATTGTTTGTGTCTTTCAACTTCCCTCAATAAAAATGTAGGTATCTCTCATTCCAACACCTGTCTGTTATATTATTCGCATAAATTATTGCACGGAATTCTAAATTGAGTTTTTTCAAGAACTGTTTCTCAGCATGTTGGTTTACTCCTTGTTTAAAAATAGAGTGTACGGATTGAGAGAGAAAAATTTGAAAGATGAATTCAAATAATCGAGAAAATTTCAAAAAGGATCTTATTTTCCATCAAAATCGATTCATTTCGAGGTATACCATGCCTCGAATGATTCATATTCGCCCTATATTTCCTATTGATTTCTCAATAATTGAGTTAGCCTACATTGCAACTGGACAATAGCAAGATTAAATTCTCTCGATGTGTGCACTCTATTTAATCACCCATCCACATGCATGTTTGTGTTAAATGTTGCTTGTATCAGCTGGTAGTTCGTCTTCCTCGATGGATCATCTCTGGGAACTCTATCCGCACAGATTAAGGGAGGCTGGACTGAGCAGATCTCCAGGTATAGTGTGCTTTTCACGCTCTGCAAGCAAGTGTGCAGCTATTAACACGCTTGATATCTAATCACAGCATGGAAATGTTATGGGTATAACTGCTAAGAATAACTTAATCTCAAGTGCGTGAAGAATGAGGAATTCATAATGTGAAACTTGAATCCTTGACTCCTATTCTAGGTTGGGGCGATATGCTTTACTATTGTTCGTTTGAATTCACCAGAACAAGAAACAACAATGATGTAGTGGACTGCGCTATGAAACTTCTCGCAAATAAAAAGTGATATCAGTCGATGTAGACGTTTTTTATTTGTTTTTGTACAACTGCCATTCAAAGTGACATTTTTAATGACAGCAAACAATTTTAAAGTTGATTGTTCACGGGAGAGCGTGTTCAAAATATTTTAAATATTAGGGTTGGGTTGAAAATATTTTTAGCACTCCATTTTCTTATGATGAAATCAGATGAGAAAAATTCAGCAATTGCAAATTTTTATTATCAATAATATGAATTTAACAATCATTACTTAAGAACGTCAGGGAGCTTCGCAACACATTATTATAATCCTCAGCACCATCAGTACTTGTAGTCAATATTGTATGATGATCCAATATCTGTTGAGATTGGGAGAATTTTTTCAGCAATGACATTTCTATATGCAATGTGATGATCAACATAGTCCTCGGCTACCGTCGAAGACTTCCATCCACCATGTTTTTTTATATCCGTAATATTTGCTCCTGATTCTGCTAGCAATGAAGCGGAGGATCTTCGAAAACAGTGTCCTGTATATTGCTTTGGTTCTGGCAGTTTGAGGAATTCGGCAACAATAGATGGAATTTTCTCGAATGTATTGATACCAACTGGATTGGCAGTGCATTTATTATTCATGTATTTCAGGAAAAAACGACGATGTTTGATGACAGAAGGGCGCAGTGCAAAGTACTTTCGAAAATAGTCTACATACTTCCAAATAAAACTGAAAGAATGACTTACTTTCGTTTTTGTATTTGAAAGTTGTATAACCAATGATTTATTTGTTATTTCGATGTCTTCCACTGATAAATAACACAATTCTTCACGCCGACAGGCTCCAAATAATCCGAAAATAGTTGCAACCTTACTTGTTCACGAGTGAGAATTTCCGATTTTTTGGGACGATATCCTTCACTTTTCCGTTTTAAATATGCTGTTACCTTCAAATATTTACTTACATCCACACCATTTTTAACAAGGGCGCTTAACTATCATTGAGAATTTGTTCCACAAAGTTGATGAACTCCATATTTTTGATTTTTCTTCTGAGTATGCCAGGAAAACAGTTTCACTGAAGTACCCTTCTACATTTTTCAATTTACACCAAGCCATGATATTATATGCAATATCGTACTGCTGAACAGATTTTTTAGGTAGGAGTTCCTGATTTGCTCTTCTTGCAGACTCTTCAATATCCAGAGGAACAAACAAATCGTCACATTTATTAATAATCGGACTCGCGACAAACATATTAGGCAGTTAAAAACCCAAGACGAAAATTGGATAGGAACGAAATTCAAATGACAGCATCTATTCTCATTTGTTAGTAATCATAACGTTGGCAACGTTTGCCATTCACAACAACCTTTTGATCATTTGAATATTAAAATGCATTTTGAAGTTTATTGTCATTGCAAATTCGCCAATTTCATTATCAAAATAGGGCAGTTGTACAAGAAACATTGTATGGTATTTGTGTTAAAAATGATTTTATTTTCGTTCGTGAAATTGTTCAATTCGCTCCGCTCATTTCAAAAACTTTTTCACTCACAAAATAAAACGTCACTTTTAACATTCGTATGATAAATAACTATTAAGATATTTTAAGAGTCATCGAATCGGATAATAATCCTCAATTAATACATCTAACGATCTATATTGATGAATTTGAAACTTAATGTAATAACAAGAGTAGCATTAAATAATTTCGTTATTTCCCTCTCTCTTTGTATACTACTTAATTATGTTTAATCATTATAATTTAATTTTAAATATCATCAAGTTTTTAATACGAACATAACATTTTAATTCCAAACAAAGTGGAGGTTAATATTTACAAATATGAGGCGATCTAACGAGCTGCATTGCACGCTTTACCAATCGCATTTTTATGTAATATACCCTCTTTCGTTCAACTCTAGATTCCAGTACAATTCTAACAGAAGATACCGACAGTTTCATCATTGGGCAACGAGTATGGGTCGGTGGTACGAAACCTGGCACGATTGCGTTCATTGGAGAGACTCAGTTTGCACCAGGAGAATGGGCTGGAGTAGTTCTGGATGACCCCATAGGTTAGTTGGAGTATTTTGATCGCTTTTGAGTCTACGGTGTCGTTTTTAGGAAAGAACGATGGGTCTGTAGCTGGAATAAGGTATTTTCAGTGCGAATCAAAGAGGGGCGTATTCTCCAGGCTCACCAGATTGACCAGGCAGCCTTTGGAAGTGCCGCATTCACCCTCCATTGAGAGTTTTTCAACTCCTGCCAATGGTATCAGAAGCCCGATTTCGCCCACCGGTAGCACGAGGAGTTTGTTGAGATCGCCTCTTTCACATCGTGAGTAAATTGTACTAACTGACGGAGAAACACCCAGAAGGAGCTATTTTTTAATTTTTTTTTTTGTAAAATATAGATAGTGTAGCAAGGAGTAAATGACTGAAATTTTAAGAAAAAACTATGCTTCATGTCTCAAATTCTCCAAAGTCTTCTATCTATGATGCCCCAAACATGATCCATGGGCGAAAGATCGGGTGATCTGAGCGGCCAAGGCAAAAGATTCACATTGGTCGCTTCAGAAAACTTTAAACTAACTCTGGCAACATGAGGTCAAGCATTATCTTGCTGAAATAAACTGCTCCACATGAGTTAGGGATATTGACTTAAATTGCAAAAAAATATAGTTTGAATGAGATTTTGTGATGAAAATTCATATTAATTTGATTTCAAGTGGCAGGAAATACTTTAGCCTGTAGGTCTGCAGAAATAACGAAATTTTATCAATAACAGCTTGACATCTTCTTTGCAAACTACACACGAGGTTGTTGAACATTTCTTGAGGAATTTGGTTCCATAAACGGGGCAGAAGCTCTCTCAGATCATTTAAGGATTCTGGGGTGGGTTGATGATTATCTAATCTTCTCTGGAGCATATCCCATGCATGTTCTATGCAATTCAAATCGGGTGAGTGCGGAGGTATTGGTGAATGTGGAAAACCAGGATCCTCGCGCGCATTCTCAACAATGGCCACACGGTGCGGTCTAGCGTTATCGTCTAGAAATTGGAAAGTTTCACTAATAGCAGCGTGAAAATTTGACAAAACAGTGTCGATGACATGCTCCCTATAGTGTAAGGCGGTCATATTCCCAGGACAACTGTGTAGATTTGTGCGCCTGTTGAAACATATCCCGGCTCATACCATAATACTATTCCCTCGGAATGGATGGACTTCTTGGACATAGCAACGATTACGGGGTATGCATGGGATTGTCTATACCCTTATTCTTCGAGAATCTAAAAATCTTCCATATCTGGATTCATCAGTGAAAAAGACACTTCGCCATTGATCGTTCCTATTGATATGTTGCTTTGCCCATTCCAGTCTTTGACGCTTATGGTCACGTGTTAATGGAACTCCCCTTAATAGACGTCTAGAACCTAGATTCACCTCTCTCAAACGTCGTCTGATGGTTTCGATGGAAACTTGCACCCCATCTGCATTTCGAAGAGTATTCCGTAGCATTCTACACGTAGATGTAGGCTTTCTTCTCGCCGAAACGGTGATGAAACAATTCTGAGCAGGTGTTGATTTTCGTCGCCCACCAAGCCTTGGTCTTTCCAACACGGAACCTGTCTCCCTGAACCTATTCCAAAGTCGAGATATCACACTTTGGCTGACTCTGAGCCTTTCCGCTACAACAACCTGAATTAAGTCACCCTGTAGCATTCCGGTAGCCCTATTAGCCTCAGCGTTTGTTAATTTACGTCTTGGCATTTTCAGAAAACTCGTTTGAAATCGAAGCCGTTGATAAACTGACTCCATTTCAAAATAAGAACATTCATGAAGCATATGCAAAGAACCAAACTTCAGAAAAAAGGCGACCAGATTGACGAAATGTCTCAGACTGATTTTTATTGGATCGATTCAAGTTGTTAATGAGTTTTAAATGATTTTACAGCGATTTTCTCGAAGATTACATCCTTTTCAAAACGATTGAATACGATATCCCTAACTCTTGTGTAGCAGTATATTTGATTCTCGAACCAATTGAGGTAAGAGAGAACATATGGCTCCACTATTTCTTGAAGGTTACGCAGCGCTGTCATATTACCCCGAATAAAGATTAAAGATGACGCCTGCTGTGTACATGTCGCTCAAAATCAAAATGATGTTCACGTCTTTTCTGGAATTTTTTTCTCAAAATTTCATTCATTCACTCCTATCTATACTATCTCAAAATATAAACAGCTCTTTCTGGGTTTTCCAGTTTATTTGTCAGTTAGTAAAGGTGCATTTGACAACCCTCACGTACTTTTTTCTAATGTTCCGATTTTCAGACACTTCTAACACAAGTTTGGCATCTATGTCAACCTCTGTCAACATCGACTATAAAATTGGCGACAGGGTGATCATAAAAAGTAGCCAGGGTTCGAAAGTTGGCACCGTAAGATTTATCGGTTACACAGAGTTCGCCCCTGGTGAATGGGTGGGGGTAGAACTGGATGACCCTAGGGGGAAGAACGATGGGTCAGTTGAAGGAAAAAGGTGGGTATTGAAGGGAAAAATGTATGATAATAAGAATCATTTAAATATGAAGGTGGAGACACTCCCGAAGAATCATTTGTTGATAAGGAACTCATGTTTTATTTATTATACAGGTTGAATCTTTGACTTGTACAGCAGATTCTTAAGGTCTGTGTATTTTTGTATTCTTAGTTAACGTACCTTTCCAGATATTTCTCATGTCAGCCGAACTACGGCCTGTTTGCGCCTGTCGGTAAAGTCAGCAAGTCCCCGTCTAAGGTAAAGCCTGGTTCATGCGCAGTGCATAACTCAGGTCTACCCCCGAGTGGCCTTAGAAGGTCAGGCTCTAAAGAGTCGATGACCAGCGCTGCTTCCAGCATAAGAAGGGTAAGGCTTGGTGTGAACTCGCTAACGCCTAAGGTAGGTTTTGTTCGTGTTTTACTAAACGCATCTGGAATGTCCAACTGTCTTATTTTTAGCGTTTCTTAGTGAAATAGGGAACCTTCATCAGACCAGGTAGGACAGGATGTCTGTTGTCTGAATGTGTACTTGGTGTATCCATAAAATAGTGTGTTAACAAACTATTATTCGTCTTCTGTGTCTTACTAAGATTTTTGACCAATAGAGCAGTTAGTTTAGTCGCAAGCATGCGCAGAATGACATCGTATTGCTTTAATACACCGATATAGTAGCAAGAACTTTGAGCAGTTTGCTCATAACTGATTGTATTATAAAAAATTTAAAACAATTTTCTCACAAATGATGATTTGCTCATACAAATTTTTCATTACAAGATGAACTCTGAAATAGAATTGTTACAATGTTGAATGCTGTTTTATTTCGTGTGATTTTAACTAAGATATAGATTAGTGTTTCGCCGAAGCTTTTCTTTGTTTTTGCATGCATTGTGTACAGTTTGGCATTCTGCATGCTGATTTTTATCAAGGAATACTATCCAATTTTTTTGCATGAATTTTATTTTCAATTTAATCTGAATGTTTATTGGTTTATTTGATCGTTTTAAACTAACAAATTTTTTGCTGTTTTCGCATCAGAAACTGCCTTTGAAGTCGCAAAGTCCTTCAACACCGAGGCCATCTCTCCAGGTAAATTACTGAAGAACTGCAGTCTTCAGGATAATACTTAGTTCTCACAAATTCATCGAATAATAATCTGTATCTCAGAAGCCAAATAATATTCATCAAGCAGCGTTATTTTTTAGTGCTTAAGTTTTCCAAGCCTTTTGTTATTAACATCGCAATTTGATAAATCTCAGTATTTCAAATTACTAATGGCTGTTATTTTTATTGTGGTTTATTTTATTTCATTATGGTTTATTTATAGTTTAACGAATTTTGTTGTATAATATATTTTTCTTATGTATAGTGTTGAGTTATTTATTTTACCTCATGTCTCCCTTAAGTTTTTTTTATTTGGAATACCTTGTTTTCTTATGAAATGATTCGTTTAATCAATTAGAGTTAAATTTCATTTCTATTTATCATCAACTAAACTTGGGTGAGCCTTTCAAGAACTTGGTAACAAGATAATGAAAATATATTGAACTATTTTTTCCCTTTTTTGACCACTATTCTAAAGTAGCTCTTAGGTAAGAAGAATTAATATCTGAAATAGACAAATGAATTTTTCGAGAAGGAATAAATTGATATTACAAGAGTCTTTCAAGCCTGTTGGCCGTGGTCTATTAGGAATTATTTCACTTAAAGTTTCGCCTACATCTGGGGTAGGTATCTTCAGTGGATTCTAGGTCTAAGATTGTAACACAACCGTAGATTATTATATATTATTGTATCCAATCCAAGAATCCCATAACTTCATGTAAAAAAATTCATTCAGTTGAAGATAATTCTTATGACACAACCAAGAATGGACTGTTTCAAGACCTCGGCAAGGTCTAAAAAGCGAATATAATCAATATGAAATAAATAAAGATTCTTCATAATTATATACAAAAAAAATTTAATAGCCTCAGAGTCCATTTGGCATATTGCTTGAATATGTGAATCAAGTATTTCAACAGTAATGAGTAATTATCCCTTTTGTGTATATTTGTACGAAGTTGCACTAGGTATTTATCTTTAAACCTCAACAGGTCTTGATGGGCTTAAACCAACAATACTAAACATTTAAATTTCCAGGTAGGTATCTTAAAATACATTTCAGGAAAGTTTCTTAAAAAAAACATGTAAAATCTCCATAGTTGGTCTCTGAACATTCTGTTCTTATAGAGATGCATAATATCTTTCAACTTATTTCACAGACATATGAAGTTTAGTATGAAAAGCCATATGTATTGCTATTGCAATAATTTCAATAGTTTTATTACTCAAGAAACATCAAAGTGATAGCTTAACTCCGAAATATTGGAATAAAAATCAAGCAATGAGATATAGTTCCTCATCATAATTTTATAAAAAATCGATAAGTTCACTGATCATGTATCTAGTTGCTTTTTTCTTCATGTCCTGACTCAATCATTTTTTAAAAAGAATATGTAAACGAATCATTTCATCTGGAAATAATCTGAGACTTTTGAAGAGGACAATGCTTGATGAATATTAAATCCCTAATTTTACAAAACCCCAAGTTTCTAATGTTCCTACAAAATTTTTAATCGTATTCCTCAATAGGATATGGTTAAAGACAAACAACAGCACATAGACCAGCTCCTCAAAGAGAGAGATTTGGAAAGGCAAGAATTCACCAAAGCAGCTAGTCAAGCAGAAGCAGCTGAGCAGAAACTCATAGTAGTCAAGAGAGAATTTGAAGCTGTAAGACATAAGAGATCTAATATCTAATTTTACCATCCAAGTTTAGATACTAAGTCTTAAGTTCAAATTATTCTAGTATCGTTCAGAATGCGATGTGAAACTACAAGAACATTTGATTCTTCTGTCAGAACTGAAAAAAGATCGGACAGAACTCTTGGGACAACTGGAGGACGAAAAGAAAAAGAATGAAGACCTCCTATTCAAATTTGAAGAAGCATCCATCCTGAAGAGTGATGCAGAAGTGAGTAGACATTTAGTTTTTTCGTTTTTGTCTCTTTTTATCACTGAACGAGTTTCTTGGTTGTACCTTTTTGTATTAAAGCTATTTATTTTTAGTCTGTGCTGGAAAAAAAGGTCAAAGAGATCGAGGAATTGCAGAAAATACTGGATATTGAGAGGAATCGTATCGATGACACTGAAACGAATTCCAATAAACTATTCGAAACGGAAGAAAGTTTAATTAAAGCAAATGAAGATATCGAAAAATTAAAAACTCAATTAGACCAACTTACGCTTGAATACCAGAGTATCAAAGAAGAGAAAGTTTTGGCAACAGGTAAGTTCATGGATTCATCTTCAGTTAATTTTTCTTCATTATCATTTGTCCTCAGACCAAACAGAATTGCTTGAGAAGGAACTAGATATTACTAAAAAGCAACTTGGAGAATTAAACACGATAAGAAATACATTGAGCCAACAATTAACAACAGCTACTTTAGAAAACGCACAAGTGAAGGAGTCCTTTGAAGAATTAAAACAGAAACTAACATTCCTTGAAAATGAACTGAAACAAAAAAATCAAGAAATTTCCGAATTGAATAATGTTTTGGATTCGACCAGAACGGCTTTGTTGGAAAATGAGAAACAGGTGCATCAATTACAGTCAAATCAATCTAAGGAGCAGGCTGACTTGAGTAAGGAATTAGCAAAATTGAAGATGGAGTTGAGCAGCAAAACGTTTGATATAGAAACAGTAAATGATGAATTGAAGAAGAAACAAGATGAAATTGCAGATTTATTAAAAAGGTCAGAAGAAATGAAAATTACTTATGAAGCCAAGATTAATGAAAATAATTGTTTGCAAAAGGAAAACATAGAAAGTTTGAAAGAAAAACTACAAAAAACTGAAGACGAATTGAACAAGGCAAAAGAGGAAATTTCAAAAATTTCTCAAACTTCAGAAGAAGAAACTAAAAAATTAATTCAAGAAAAACAAGAACTCGCGAAAGAATTGGAACAAATCAAATCGGATTTAGTGATTTCAACTGAGAAGGCAGCAGAAGAAGGTTCATCGTTCAAATCTAAAATCAGAGAAAATGAAGAAAAGATAGTTAACTATGAGACAGAAATCAAATTGCTGAAAGAAGAACTTGATGGTTTGAAGAAATCAGCCAAATCTTCAAGTTCTGAACTTCAGAATCAATTGGAACAAGTCAAACAAGAAAGCAGCAAAACAATTGAGTCTCTACAGAACGATGTGAAAATGAAAGAGGAGAAGAATAAGTTATTATCGTCGGAATATGAAACTGTGAAACAAAATCTTGAGCTCAAGTTATCTCATTTGGAAAGTGTCGAAAATTCTTTGAGGGAAATAACTGAAGAAACATCTAAATTGAGGGAAGAGAAACAAAAAGGTGATCTCGATATTGAAAACCTCAGAATAACTGTCCAATCTTTGGAGAAAAAATTGGAAAATGTTGAGAACGAGAAAAAATTAGCAACTTCTTCGAATTCTGAACTGAAAAATCAATCCGAACTATTGAAACAGGAACACACAAAGCTAGTTGAATGTTTACAGAAGGAATTGAGAGTTGAAAAAGAAAAACATAATTCTTTATCAGCAGATTATTCAAAATTACAGCATGATTTAGATATAAAATCGACGCAACTTCAGAGTTTAGAAACCTCACTGAAAACAATAACAGAGCAAACCTCAAAATTGAATGAAGAGAAGCAACAACTCGAACTTGGTAATGGAGATTTAAAAAGACTCATAGAATCTTTGGAGAGGAAATTAGAAGATGTTGAAATTCAGAAAAAACAAATGTATGAGGAAATTCAATCGTTGCTCAACTCTTCTGGGGACAATAGTGCAAAACTAGAAGAAATGCATAAAAAACTATTTGAAAATCAAACATTACTAGATGAAACAAAGAATGAATACCAAGAAAAACTTCAGAATCTTGAGCGCCAAATACAAGAAAAGAAAATGAAATTAGAAGAAAAAGAAAATCAAGCATCACAATTAGAAAGAGACTTATCAGAAGTTAAGGAATCTTTCGAAACAATTAATAATTCTAACAGAAAGCGTATTGAAGAATTACTTAAAGAAATAAACGAAATTAAAGAATCGCATAGTAGAGAAATTGATGAACAACACAAAAATGTATCTGAACAAGAAATGAAGTTGGAGAAAATAAAGGAAGATTACAGTGAAAAACTCCAAAGTATAGAAATGAGAGTTGAGGAAAAAACCTCTGAATTAGAGCAGAGAAATACTCAAATATTAGAACTTGAAAAAAAATTGTCTGAGTTGACAACTTCTACAGAAGGTCAGAAAGCAACATATGTAAAACAAATTGATGAATTGAATAAACAAATTGAAGAAATCAATAATGATCATGCCTCCCAAACAGAAAAACAACAAAAAGAAAACTCTGAGAAGGAATCATTAATTCAACAGTATATTACAACCATTGAAACCTTGAAGAATAACTTGAAAGAGCAAAGTGAAAAAGGTGAAGCTTACGTAGATGAAATTGTTAAATCATATCAGGAGAAATTATCTAGTCTCGATCATCAACGAGATGAATATGAAGAATCGATTAAAAAATTCGAATCAGAACTCAAGGAGAGCAAAGAACTGCAAGATAAACTTAAGAAAGAATCTGAACAAGAAATTATCGACTTGAAAGGTAGGATCGAGAAAATGACGGCAACTCTTTCTGAAATAACTTCTGAAAATGAAAGAATTAAACAAGAATTAGATTCTTCGAAAAACACCACACTACAAAAAGACAAGGAAATAGATGATTTGAAAAAAAACAGAGACGAGAAAGAACAAATCATGTTGAAACAAATAGAACAATTTGAGCAACAATTAAGCAGTTCACGAGATGAATCAACTGAAAAGATATCTGCTTTAAATAATTTCAATGAAGAATTAAGGAAAGAACTGGAAGAGAAAAATAAGGAGCTAAATGAATTGAATTTGAAGTTCAAGGAATATGTGAAAAGCAACGAGCTCAACTCAAATGATAAAGAGCAAGGATATCTTAATCAAATATCTGCTTTGGAAGCAAAAGTTACACAGTTGACTACTGCCCTACAAGAAATTAATACACAAAAACAAAATACTGAGAAGGAATTCATTGAAAAATGTGAAGCTTATGATGCTAATAGTAAAGAAATCAAGAACTTACTGGAGAAAGTTGATCTTTATGAAACAAAGATGAAAGAAACGGAAGAAGAAAAATCGAAAATTCAAAGTGCTCTTGAGAGCACCAACAGTAATTTGAAGGAAAATGACAATCGCTTCAATGATATGTGCAATCAGATGAAAATAATAAATGAGAAAAACAAATCCCTAGAAAGTGCACTTGATGATGAAAAACTGAAAAATAATGAATTGTTGAAGAAAATTAGTGAAAAAGAGCAATCTGAACAAAATGAGAATAAAGAACTTTCTAATCAACTCAAGACAGCACTGGAAAGATCAAAAGATTACGAAACACAAAAGAATCGTATAATAGAGGCGTTGCTGAAATTGCAATTTACACAAAAACAGAAAAATAATTTGATAGAGACATTTGGAAAAGAACAGAAGATTGATTTGTCCAGTTTGAAGGATGATTATGTGGACGAGTCCCTGATTAATAGAATCAAAGATTTAGAACAAAGTTTAGAAAGGTGCAAGCATGAAATGAATGAAGAGCGAAAAAAATGTGCAACTCAAAATACTGAAATGTTCGTTTTGGAGCAAAAATTAAACTCTGTGAGTATTTTCTATTTTGATTTTTTTTTATGAGTATTTTACATAATATTTTCAGCTGGCTGCAAAGCAGAATCATGTTATTCCCAAACAGAAAGATGCAGTAGACAATTCTGTGAGTATGAAAATTTTCTGTTTTCAAATCTTTTTCACTTTGTACATAGTTTTCGTCCACTCTTGTAGCGATAATTTTAGTCTAACATTATATTTGCTTTCTTGCATGTTTCTTTCATTTAATTTTCTTTCGGATGTAGCAGAACTCAAACAATAATGAGCAATGTGATTATCAGCAACTTTTGGAGGACAAACTATTGGCTGAAAATCAAGTTAAATTCCTCAATTCTATAATAGTAGACATGCAGAAAAAAAATGAAGAACAGAAAGCGAAAATTGAAATTTTAGAATCTGGTTATAGTCCTGCAGCAGCTGATGAGTTGAATTTGTAAGTTTATTTTTTAAAGTTTTAATTTTGTTCGAAGTGAAAGTAAAATAATGTTTGTAGAATGGGATTTTCTTCGAGTACAAGGCAGCTACCTCCAAGAGTGTATTGTGATATTTGCGACTGTTTCGATCTTCATGAAACTGAGGATTGTCCAAAGCAAATGTCTGAAGACATGCCCCCACCACAAACTAATAAAGTCAAAAAGAGGCCTGAACCAAGGCCTTATTGTGAATTATGTGAAGGTACTCTGCCTTTGATGTTTATGATAATCATTTTTATCGTTCTTTTTTATTGTTTTTGTGATGGCTTCATTTTCTTTCAGTTTTCGGACATGACACCCAGGATTGCCCAGAAGATGAAACATTTTAGATGAATTTTTTTAGGAATTTTAATGTTTATAGAAATAACAATGTGATAAAATAATTTATTTTGTTTAATGTTGGAATTGTTGCTTAAAATCAATAAAACACATCGAATTTTTGATACCTCATCATTTTCAGGACCTGTCTCATTAAAAATTGAAGCTATGTACAGGGTGGTCAGATTTCCATGTTTCAGTACTACATCTCCTCAATTCAGCGATAACACTCTTTTTTCGAGAATTGCTGAAAACCGCAATTTTCGCTAAGATGTCTAGTTTCCATGCTACAGGGTGATTTTGAAATTTGGCCAATTATTATAATTGGCTATAAATTCCCCAGTGTTGCTGCTACGCTCATGAAATAAGAACGTCTTTAGGCTAGTTTTTTCAGTACTTTTTACCAGCGCTATCGAAATTTTAGAGAAATTAAAAAAATTAATTTTTTTCAAATGGAAACCATAGTGTGCTATGATGATTTTCAATAGACTTCTCTTAGACAATTTCAAAAATATATCATGATATACTTCCGAGCTCAAATATCGAAAAAACAGTTTTCAATCAACAAAATCAAAGAGGGTTTTGATTTTGATTCATTTCTTTTCACCTGAGGAAGTCATACAACTTGAGCCTGCTTAAATTATGTTGACCAAAAAGTGTTTATTTCAGAATTTTCATATTCAAGCTTCAAGCTCGGAAGTATATCATGATATATATTTTTGAAATTGTATAAGAAAAGTCTATTGAAAATCGTCATAGCACACTACGGTTTCCATTTGAAAAAAAAAATAATTTTTTTAATTTCTCTAAAATTTGAAGAGGCACTGAAATTTCGATAGCACTTGTAAAAAGTACTGAAAAAACTGCCCTAAAGATGTTTTTATTTCGAAAGCGTAGCGGCAATATTGCGGAAGTTAGAACGAATTAAAATAATTGGCCAATTTTCAAAATCACCCTGTAGCATGGAAACTAGACACCTTAAGCAATTCATGTCTATTCTTTTTTTTTTATCTCGCTTAATATAGGAGATCGAAATCTAACCACCCTGTACATGACAATGAGAAGTTGAACTATACAAGAAAGAAAATAGAGAGTTATCGAAACTAAACTACAGGCCTTACTTTATTGAAGGATCCTGTAATAAAAAATGCCTTTACGATGTTCGCATATTTGAGTTATCAAATTTATTTTGACACTTCCTTTACTTTGACAGTTGTGAGAAGATTTTTAGGTTATGATTTTCAGTTTTGAGATCTAAAAACTTAATTCAAACACAATGAACGATACCAAATGATCTTGACTTTAATTCTCCACTGCTAACTACCTTCTTTCGAAATATTAAGTTTCAAATAACACAGAAGAATGCGAGAACTGTCAAAATAAGGGATCTTTTATTTAAATATAGCTGTCCTTTATTCAAGTATAGTAAAGGAGGCGTGTATTTTATTAAAGACCGCCTTAAAATCTTTCGAGAATGCGCATGTGTCGATGTCAAAATAAGGGAAACTTTATTAAGTTAGGCCTCTATTTGTGTTTCAATAACTCTCCAATAAGAGAACAAGAACCCTTGGCACTTTAGGGTGAATTTAGTAATAAACTTGCAATGATTTGTTCACGTTTTTATTAAGAAAAAAAAAAAAGGAAAATCTGAAAAAAATTTAAATTCTCATTTTTAAATCGTTCAACCCCAGGTGTTATCTTCTGAATTATTAGGTGGCGGCGGAAACGGTGGCCTCGGCATTCCCATGAAGTTAGGAGGTGGAGGTCTCCAATTGGGAGGTGGTGGTCTACCCCCAGGAGGAGGTGGGGGTGGAAAACCTCCAATAAACGGTGGCGCACTGCTTGTGGGAGGAGCTGGAGGCGGAGCCGGAACACCAGGCCACATGGGAGGCATAACCCTTGGAGGACCACCCCCTGGAGGCATTGGAGGGGGTGGGGGTCTCGCATTCGACACAGACGTTGGAGTAGATGGAGGTGGTGGAGGGGCACCGGGAGGAAGAGGTGGCTGGGTGGGGGGTAAAGGTGGAGGGGGTATACCCGAGGGAAAACCAGCTGGTGGAGGCACTGGAGGGGGTGGGGGCGGGGCCATATTACCAGGAGTCATGAGAGGCGGGGGCATCATACCAGCCATCAACACAGGAGGAGGGGGAGGAGCCATAGACATCCCAGGAGGCATCATACCCATCGGAGGCGCATCAGCGAAAAGCTGATGGGGCCTATCTGCCTGCGACAACGGATTTTGAGCAGCCAGCAATCTTTCAGCAGCAGAACCATGTCGTTCCCCTTTTGAATCTTTCTTAAATGCGTACGATACTGAAATAGCTCTGTTGCATAGGTACTGACCATTCATAGCTTCTATGGAAGCATCGGACGCCTCGAAACTTGCGAAATTGATGAAAGCGAAACCTTTGGAGTTCCCTGTATCTGGATCCCTCATAATCTAAAAAAATACCAATTTTTCACAACCATTTTTCATAAGTCATGAGTTTGTATACCTTCGGAGTCTGCAGTATAACCCCGAACGCCGAGAAAGTATCGTACAACAACTTTTCGTCCACTTCCGGATCTAAATTTCCTATGAATATGTTAGCACCGACATCTAGATTCTTCTGATGAGCTGACGCTTTATTAACCCTGATTGGTTTTCCATATAGCTTTATCATATTCATAATTTTGATAGCGTAGTCAGCATCTTCCTCTCCCATGAATTCCACAAATCCGTAACCTTGGTGCATCATGGTCACCCTATCCTTTGGCATGTGAACGTTCACTGAAACTCATCAATATTAGTTCTGAGTCTATCGTAGCATTGAAATTCCTCACCTAATGGTCCAGCTTGTACAAACAATTCCCAAAGTAAAGAGTCTGAGACTTTGTCGTCGAGACCACCAACGTATATCGTGGCATCTGAAAAGGAATTTTTTAATTAGATCATGCAAAATTAATCTTGGATCCAAAAAACATTGTTACCTCTGTTTCTTTCGGCTATAGGTCCGTTAGCCATAATGGGTGTGTCTAATTAATATACTTCGAAAATGAAATCAATGAATTCCCTTCATTTCCCAATTGTCCATGAATTATTTCGCATACCGTAGGAAAATTTTATTTATCCATTTTTGATGCTATGCGATCCGGTAACGACACAATCAAATTGGAGGTTAGATTGATTACAGACAGAACACAGAAATACCTTCACAACATTAGGCACAGAATAACTATCAATGTATTATTACGTTTGTAAATTAATGTGGGTTATTGAATCCCAAAATCTAATGAAGGTTCAATTACGTAGTAAAATATTTGATTTCGCGTTTTTTCTCGGCTTGTGAGTAACCAAATATTGCAGTTTTCGGTTCCTCAAACACTACAAAAAGAGGATGCTGTAGAACCCAAATCCTTAATTCTGGTATTACACTACGAAAACAATAGATGTCGCCACCGAACATTAAAATATTCCAACCCCATATTCCACTAGTTCATTGAAATTCATTGATTCTCGCTGAATATTGTTTGAGAATTTCGTAAAACTATTCTTTTTACTACTCAAAACAATGTCGAAATAGTAAATAACTGAATCGGTTCCGATTATACATTCAATTTTCGTAAATCCCGAGTGCTGTCCATCCTTGTCGTTTTCCATCTTGCTCCCTTTAGCTGTTGCATTATTTCCAGTTTGAGTTTGCCAGTTCTCAAGTTTGGACCTACAATAGCTGAGGTCAGTCCTTCTTTTCGCGAAAATCGTGAAAATGGCGGAAGCCACAGGTGCCTCAATCGCAAATCCAAAAGCTGAAATTGTGAGAGGCCAAGTTTTCGAAGTAGGTCCTAGATACACCAACCTAACTTATATTGGCGAAGGAGCTTATGGAATGGTCGTGTAAGTATATGTTTATGCAATTTCAGGATTTTTGTTTTGTGTTTACCTACACGCCCTAGAAGATAAGTCGAATATGTGTGACTGTGCTTTGGAGGCGATAAAAATTCCTAGTGAGTCCCATTTTGAGGAATTGATCGCACTGCTGCGAAGTGTACATAATTCTATTAGAAATTCTCTTGAAATTTCACCCAGAAAATAAGGTTATGACATTCCATTGCAGTATCAGTTGTTGAATATGGTGAAGTAGGTAGGTCCCTCACAGCGAAAATTTTGATTTATTGTTCTTGTAGATAAAGGCTTTTGAATGATGACACTTGAATTGCCCAATGTATTTATTGCATTGTATTATCAGAGTACTCCTCTTGTCTACCTTATCTTTCAGAAAGCCTAAACTCTTGTTTATGATTTTGGGTTATCCTTAGTATTCAAATTTGGGTAATAACTAACCTGAGCCATTTTTGACCAATTTTAAGTTATTCTGCATATGAATTTCATAGTGTAGTACTTACTATGATCAATCTGCTGGAATGAAAGTTGTTTATTCTGTTATCTTTACATTATTATCTTTTTTGATGTTTAGAACTGCCAAATATTTTGATTTTGTATTTCGACATTTCATTTAACCCTTCTTTGTTTTGGTTATTTGTTTATTAGGACGATAACTTGAATGAAATGAACCTGACTCAATCCCATGAGTGTGAATTCCAGAATTAGGTTCCTAACTGAGGAGAACTGTTGAAACAAATGTGTCACTGGTCGTTGGTACACAAAACCTAGGTGGTTGAAGTTCCAAAAAAAGTGGTTATGAAATCAAGTTGAAACATCCTTTTCAAAAAAGCAAATACCAGAATTAACTATCAGATTATTGAGTTGCTATTTTTTATTCGATGTTTTCTTATAACCGATGTCATTCCAATACTGTTGCTTTCTTAAAGTTGTGATAAGATTCATATTGCCCATAATCGTAGTAATATTATTCATTGGTATCCTACTTTATGTTGGTTGTGAATCTGAAATGGGTAATCCTCATACTTTTCCTTACGTAGAACTGGAATGTTTCTTCATGAACAGAATCATGTAGCCGTTAAGTACTGAAAGTACAATTTGTCAATTTGGGACTTGTGACTTATGAATTAGGATAAGGTGCTGAAAATACCTAAACTACGGTTATTGGTAAGAAAGAATATATATTTTCCACAATAATTTGATCATTAAAAATACAATAGCAAAGAAAAATGTGTGAGAAATTAATTCAATACCAGAAGGAATACAAATTATAAAAAATGTAGCATTCTCATGACCATAGTATTAATGTTATCTAATATAAGGCGGCTGTGAAAAATCGAAATTATGTTGGTAGTATCCCATCTGTCACTTTTGAGTGGCATTGTTAGGTTGTTAATATTTTTCTTGGATTTCAAGGCCTCCCGAAGTGACAGTTATTTTTAAGCGTTGTTTTCGATAGTGGCGCTATCTGTGGGTCGTCCTTATTACTCTGCTCGAAGCATAACGATTCAATCTTGGCAATTAGCGGAATAGTGATTGAATTGCCGCTCGTATGCATACAGACGAGACTGCGAATGCCGAAACAATTCTACTTATTGGGAACGTGACTTCAATATTTTCGATTCCATTGTTTGAGGTTGCCGGAATGAAAACTGACGAAAGGGATTTCGCGCCTAATTAGATAGGGCTCCTTTGGGGCATTGAAAGCGGGTTACCCTAACGAGAATATCGATTTTGGTTCGGCTGCGAGACGAACTCGCGTTTTTCGCTATTTTCGGAATAACTACCGATTTTGCCCGATATACAGGGTGTTCCCAAAAAAATTAACCCCGTCACGGGGTCAGAAATAAGAAAGAAGAAAACAGAAATAATATGGGTTCGCTCAGTAAAAAATTTTCGTAGCTTGGTCCGTATTCAGAAGATGAAAAATGTATATACATTTTTTACGATTTTACCGAAACTACTGGCAACATTGTAATACAATTTTATACGAGTATAAACTTCGCTCATTTCGATTGTTCCAAGATGTTGTCTAGCTTTATATAACCCACCAAAGTACATACCTCAAAAACAATGCGTAGCTTTGTTTCTTGTGATTCAGAGTCCAAATTCAAATAGTCCAACATAACCTTATCTTTCAATGGTTACCGGGATATAAACTGCTCCACATGAGTTAGCGGTATTGACTTAAATTGCAAAAAAATATAGTTTAAATGAGATTTTGTGATGAAAATTCATATTAATATGATTTCAAGTTGCAGGAAATGAAATTAATTTTAGCCTGTATGTCTATGTGTAACGAAATTTAATTCCCAGAGAATTCAAGCATTTTAAGACTATCAATACAATGAATGGCCTCCGCGGGCATCAATAACAGCTTGACATCTTCTTTGCATACTACACACGAGGTTGTTGAACATTTCTTGAAAAATTTGGTTTCCATAAACGGGGCAGAAGCTCTCTCAGATCATTTAAGGATTCTGGGGTAGGTTGATGGGTTGATGATTATCCAATCTTCTCTGGAGCATATCCCATGCATGTTCTATGCAATTAAAATCTGGTGAGTGCGGAGGTATTGGTAAATGTGGAATACCAAGCTCCTCACGCGCATTCTCAACTATGGCTGCACGGTGCGGTCTAGCGTTATCGTCCAGAAATTGAGAAGTTTCACCAATGGCAGCGTGAAAATTTGGCAAAACATTGTCAATGACATGCTCCCTATAGGGTGAGGCGGTCATATTCGCAGGACAAATGTATAGATCTGTGCGCCCGTTGAAACAGATCCCTGCCCCTACCATAATACTACCCCCTCGGAATGGATGGACTTCTTGGACATAGCGACGATTACGGGGTATGCGTGGGATTGTCCATACCCTTTTTCTTCGAGAATCTGAAAATCGTCCATATCTGGATTCATTAGTGAAAACGACACTACGATATTGATCGTTACAATTGATATGTTGCCTTGCCTATTCCAGTCTTTGACGCTTATGGTCACGTGTTGATGGAATTCCTCTTAATGGATGTCTACAACCTACATTCACCTATCTCAAACGTCGTCTGCATTTTGAAGAGTATTCCGTAGCATTCTACACGTAGATGTAGGCTTTCTTCTCGCCGAAACGGTGATGAAACGAACCTGAGCAAGTGTTGTTTTTCGTCGCCCACCAAGCCTTGGTCTTTCCACCACGGAACCTGTCTCCCTGAACCTATTCCAAAGTTGGGATATCACACCATGGCCGACTTGAAGCCTTTCTGCTACAACAACCTGAGTTAGGCCTCCCTGCAGCATTCCGTTAGCCCTATTAGTCTCAGCGTTAGTTAATTTACGTCTTGGCATTTTCAGAAAACTCGTTTCAAATCGAAGCCGTTGATAAACTGACTCCATTTCAAAATCAGAACATTCATGAAGCATATGCAAAGAACCAAACTTCAAAAAAAAGGCGACCAGATTGACGAAATGTCCCATACTGATTTTTATTGGATCTATTCAAGTTTTTATTGAGGTTTAAATGATTTTACAGCGAAATTCTCGAAGATTACATAGGATTGATTACGATATCCCTAACTCTTGTGGAGCAGTATATTTTGCACCCAAATAAGTTCCAATTGATTAGATACTCATAAATTACTCAAGTATGAAGAATAATCTTCACTTGGAGATAGGTAAATCATATGTTTGATGTTTCTAGGATAGTATTTTGAAACATCAAACATGATTTAGCTGAGCCTGTCCTAACCCAACCTCATAAAGAATTAATTTAGAGCTGTTTCCTCAGTATTTCCAATTTATCCTCGAATGAAACTCATTGATCAATTTCTCCCAAACATACAGAGGGTTATCTATCTTTTTTTTTCTTTACAGATCCGCTTACGACTCAGTTACGAACACTAAAGTGGCAATAAAGAAGATATCGCCTTTTGAACATCAAACATATTGCCAAAGAACACTCAGGGAAATCAAGATACTCACAAGGTTTAAACATGAAAATGTAAGTGAATAGCTCAAGTTTGAGATAACACCTTCCAAGTCAAAAAATAAGTTACAGAAATCAAATATATTTACAAAAGATGAATTGGTCTATCAAGACAAAAAGAACCGAATTTCAGTTGTTAAAATGAAATTTTTTTTCAGATCATCGATATAAGAGATATCTTGAGAGCAGTAACGATAGACGCGATGAAGGATGTGTACATAGTTCAGTGTTTGATGGAAACAGATCTCTATAAGTTACTCAAAACACAGGTGAGAATATCATATCATCAATTCTCAGGTTCAAAATTGGTGTCCGAATGTGTATTTGGCCCAAGATATTTAATTTAATGTCTTCAATATTTTGCGGACGGGCCATATACACTTTATGTTTCAAATATCCCCATTAAAAAACCTGTACGTATATTTTTTAACAGTTTCTGCAAGAGCTCTCCAGAACGAGAACATCGGAATTCACTTACAGTTTTTTTTCGAAAATTCTATTATTCTGGGTTTAAAGTACGCATTTTCGTTCTTTCCCTTACTTTTTACTGGAATGAGGTCTTCAAATACTTTTTCTGCAGTTACTCGAAATTCTGGTGGCGCGAATTCAAAATTTCAGACATATTTCATTGAAATTGTCGAAAATTAGATAGTGAATAATGGATAATGAACTGTTTATGTTGCCTAGCAATTAACTGACTTGCTTGAGAATTTAGAACAGACCATATTCTCCTGGGAAGGTCAAAACCAGGAACTCTGATGGAAGGATCAGAAATAAGATCTTTATTGAAAAAATTGTATACATTCCATTCAGATTGCCAAATTTCTTTGTCGGTTCTATTCATATCAATCAGAAAATTTGACCAAAAAGGTTTACGCGACTATAATCTGGGGACCTCATTATCTGGAATATAGTTGAGTATGGGAAGTGAATTTGGAAAGGAATTGAATTTGTTCCAAAAATTCAAAGCTGTTGTCTCTCTGCGAATATGGGAAGGGACAATATTTTAGAGGACTGGTAACCAAGAAGTAGGTGTAGACTTGATAGTATCAGTAATAATCCTCATAGAAAAATTTAGTTGGGCATTAATTTTTTTTTTACATGAACACTGTTCAAACAAACAGGCAACAATATTCTGCAGCAGAAAAAACCAAAGCTAGCGCTGCCGTACAAAGTATTGTTTCGAATTTCAAGCCTCAAACACAGATCATCTAAATGGGCGTTGAAATTTAGAAAGGAATCAAGTTTGATTCCCAGGCATTATGTTTTAAGAAAGAAGAACCGAAAGTTACACTCAATTTTCTATATTTCTGATGATTGTTCAAATGAAAACACGAAACCTCGGTTTTATTTTCATTCGGGCATAAACGCCACTTTAAAAAATAATTTTTATGTATGATATCTAAGATCTCTTTATTTCAACTACCACCTATTGCAAAGTTGTACACCCAATATTATCAAAAATTTTGAGTAAAATAGTATTGTAGGCTCGGCTTTTAGAGATCACTTCCCCGCTCGATATGTAATATACTTTTCTCCATCTTCATCATCAAGAAAATGTTCGAATTTCGAACGATATTTCCATAAGTATTTCATTTTCGAGGCAAGGACAGCTTCCATTATTAAATCGCGAAATGAAAGCGCAAGGCACGAACAGGAAATAATAAACCCTTGCCTGAAATTCGCATCCTTTCGTCGGAATCCCCTGAACGAGGTAAAATGAGGATATACTCATCGAATTCCACTCCTGAATCTCATAAAAGTGTCGCAATATAACACCAACTATTCCCGTTCTTTCGTACGATAACACCCTTCCAGCCATTCGTATCGAACGATAATAGCTGTTGGAAACCGAAGACTCTTGTGTTTCCAATTTCCAATGGTAGAGGAAAAACTGCGCCAAGAAATACGTATTAGGTTTTGCAATAGCTGTAGCGGTAAGTGGTGAAATAAATAGATCTTAGATGTCATACAAGCTTGGGTATTCGTAAACATAACGTCATCGAAATGAACTGCTCCACATGAGTTAGGGATATTGACTTAAATTGCAAAAAAATAAAGTCTAAATGAAATTTTGTGATGAAAATTCATATCAATATGATTTCAAGTTGCAGGAAATAAAATTAATATTAGCCTGTTGGTTAAGAAAAATCGAGTAAAATGATGACATTTTATTCCCAGAGAATTCAAGCATTTTAAGATTATCAATACAATGTATGGCCTCCACGGGCATCAATAACAGCTTGACATTTTCTTTGCATACTACACACGAGTTTGTTGAACATTTCTTGAAGAATTTGGTTCCATAAACGGGGCAGAAGCTCTCTCAGATCATTTAAGGATTCTGGGATAAGTTGATGATAATCTTTTCTTTTTTGGAGCATATCCCATGCATGTTCTATGCAATTCAAATCTGGTGAGTGCGGAGGTATTGGAAAATGTGGAATACCAAGCTCCTCTCGCGCATTCTCAACTATGGCTGCACGGTGCGGTCTAGCGTTATCGTCTAGAAATTTAAGAGTTTCATCAATAGCAGCGTGAAAATTTGGCAAAACATTGTCAATGACATGCTCCCTATAGTTTAAGGCGGTCATATTCCCAGGACAAATGTGTAGATCTGTGCGCCCGTTGAAACATATCCCGGCCCATACCATAACACTACCCCCTCGGAATGGATGGACTTCTTGGACATAGCGACGATTACGGGGTATGCGTGGGATTGTTCCTACAATTATTTTTCGAGAATCTGAAAATCGTCCAATTGATAGGTTGCCTTGCTCATTCCACTCTTTGACGCTTATTGTCACGTATTAATGAAACTCCTCTTAATGGTGTCTAGAACCTAGATTACCTCTCTCAAACGTCGTCTGATGGTTTAGATTGAAGCTTGGACCCCATCTGCATTTTGAAGAGTATTCCGTAGGATTCTACACATAGATGTAGGCTTTTTTCTCGCCGAAATGGTGATGAAACGATCCTGAGCAGGTGTTATTTTTCGTCGCCCACCAAGCCTTGATCTTTCCAACACGAAATCTGTCTCCCTGAACCTATTACAAAGTCGAGATATCACACTTTGACTGACTTGGAGCCTTTCCGCTACAAGAACCTTAGTTAGGTCACCCTGTAGGATTCCGATAGCCTTATTAGCCTCAGCGTTTGTTAATTTACGTCCTGGCATTTTCAGAAAACTCGTTTCAAATCGAAGCCGTTGAAAAACTGACTCCATTTCAAAATAAGAACATTCATGAACAATATGCAAAGAACAAAACTTCAGAAAAAAGGCGACAAGATTGAGGAAATGTCTCAGACTGATTTTTATTGGATCGATTCAAGTTGTTATTTAGTTTTAAATGTTTTCACAGCGATTTTCTCGAAGATTACATACTTTCCAAAACGATTGAATCCGATATTCCTAACTCTTGTAGAGCAGTATATTAGTCGATTTGTGTCTGAGTCTGCATCATAAAGTTTTTCTCGATCAATCATGTTAGTTTCCCGGGTTTATCTGCTCGAAAATTTCTCTTGAACTTGAATAGAGTGTACAGTACAATGTTGATCCTTAGGATCGTTACCAGTCATATTTCTTGACAGGTGTTCAAGGACAGTGTTTTGTTAGAAACTTCATGAAAGCGTAAATTCACAACAAACAAAATCAATTCTATTTCAAGGTATGCTCGAATGAGATTCCATTCTCCTGAATACTTAATGCTAACACTACAAGAAATAGCTCGAGTTGATCGCAAATTCCCAACCTATTTGCTGTCAGTTCATTTCATTCGCAGCCAAATTAATTCTTTGCTGTAACTTTTCGCGAGTGTCTTTGTATGAATGAACGATTTCGCTTTGTACATACATCATCAGGATTTGGGTTCAATGAGATCATTATTTTTTTGAATAAATGGAAATTCAGGGTTAGATGTCGTTTTAACACTGGCTTAGTCATTTTCTCGTTTTATAATGAAGGTTATTCGAAATTTGTACATTAATATGATGAATTACGTCGATGGAAAATTTTAGTTGACCTTCCTCATTTTTGTACCCATTTTGTATTGATCCTATACAATTTGCAAATTGAATGGATTATGTTGGGTGCAGGTGGATATTTTCCGTAGAAACACATTTCCTTCGAGAAAATCCAAACAGTGCATTTCCCTGGAAAACATTCGCTGTATTCAAAAACAACAAACTTCCCGTTGTATTGTCTATCTTGCTCGTCTTATCAACCTAGTAGAGTTTAAGTGCCATTCGATTTTCGATAAAAATAATGCTATCGAAATTTTCAAGAAGCATTTTCCACAATTTCACATCTTTCTCATTCGATAGATCGGGAAGAACTCTCTCATACTCATGAATCATGTTTCTCACATTTATACAGATATTCCCAAATCCTTTTCTCGGAATGAAGCTGCCGAGAATGTTTGTCTACACACAAAGCTGGGATTCTTCTTCTTCCAAATAACCAGAATGCAGTCCCGACTATGGCAAGGCTTTAGTAAAGCCAAATCCTCCCCCCATTATCTGGCGCTAAGACTCATTAACAATGCCATTATTACATTAATGAGGTTACCCCAAACATCCTTGTTTAATGTCAAATTACTTGTTTCCTATTTCAAAGCCAGGGTGGTTTTGGGTTGGTCCTTTAATAGAATTAGCCTGGCAGCCATCTCGATGAAACATTTGGGGCGAATGCAGTGGATGATTACATATTTTGGCTTCAAAGCGTTATGGCACTATATGAGTGAATTGGCATGATGAATTTAACACCCCCAATAATAATACTCTTGGCCTTATCATTTCAATAGCGAGTTCAAATAAAAACAAGAATGTCTTTTGTTGCTGCTTCTTTAATTCCTTCATATGTTTCCATACTTCCTGTGTGTTTTGTTGATCCCTAGAAACTGAAACATTTACCTATTGAATTATGAATATTTTTATTTATTTTTATTATGTAAGAATAGCATTTCATTCAAAATTACAACAAAATTAACAATAATGTGGTATTCAAATATATGAATATCCATTTTCGGGAATTATCTGTTCAAGTTCATGACGAATCAAATTTTTATTATTGAAAGCATTGTCTTCAGGTTTATGGTATACTCTTTCAAAATACTATACAAAAGGTCCAGGCAATGTTATTGTTTTTTTCCTGAAGGATATGAATGATATTACAAACTTTCTTAGAGTAGCCACTGCATTGAGTTAACTTTTCTCATCTTGTTTTTCTTTTCAGAGATTGAGCAACGATCATATATGTTACTTCCTGTATCAAATTCTGAGAGGTTTGAAGTATATACATTCGGCTAATGTACTTCATAGGGATCTTAAGCCTAGCAATCTCCTCCTTAATACTACCTGTGATTTGAAGGTAAGTCTTTACAACCAAGTCCATGGTAATTTATGGTATTGTCCGGAATTACAATGTCCTAAATTCGATAGATTCGGTTTGTAATTAATTCGAAAAGAGAAATCGATACAACGCCTACTGTTGAGTGAACAGGAATTCATTCCAATCGGTTGAGTGCTGCTGATATTTATCGCTTGAATTTTTTTTTTTGGGGTACTTTGTGAGACTGATTCTGGGAAACCGTTCTGTTAGCATTGAACCTGAGGTGAACATCGATTATCCAGAAGTTGAAGCGAGTGAATTTGTTGATGATTTGCTGAAGAGAAGAACATAACCAAATTTTTTTCTGACGAAAACTCAACCCTAACAACTTGAATCGATCCAATGAAAATTAGTATGAGACATTTCGTCAATCTGGTAGCCTTTTTTCTGAAGTTTGGTTCTTTGCATATGCCTCATGAATGTTCTTATTTCGAAATGGAGTCAGTTTATCAACGGCTTCGATTTGAAACGAGTTTTCTGAAAATGCCAAGACGTAAATTAACAAACGCTGAGGCTAATAGGGCTATCGGAATGCTACAGGGTGGTCTAACTCAGGTTGTTGTAGCGGAAAGGCTACAAGTCAGCCAAAGTGTGATATCTCGACTTAAAATGCTTGAATTCTCCGGGAATAAAATTTCGTTATTTCACTCGATTGTCCTCAACCACGCTGTATACGCTGCAGACCTACAGGCTATGATTAATTTTATTCCCTGCAACTTGAAATTAATATGAGTTTTCATTACAAAATCTCATTTAAACTGTATTTTTTTCAATATCCCTAACTCATGTGGAGCAGTTTATTTTGTTTAGCCTTCCTGATTCATTTCACCCTGACTAAGTTGAGTTTTCTTCATTTTTTCCTATTTTCATATTCGAGTATTGGTTGCCTTGAAAATATTTTTTTTTTCGTCAACTTAGTCAGGGTGAAATGAATCAGGAAGGCTAAACAAAATAAACTGCTCCACATGAGTTAGGGATATTGAAAAAAATACAGTTTAAATGAGATTTTGTAATGAAAACTCATATTAATTTCAAGTTGCAGGGAATAAAATTAATCATAGCCTGTAGGTCTGCAGCGTATACAGCGTGGTTGAGGACAGTCGAGTGAAATAACGAAATTTTATTCCCGGAGAATTCAAGCATTTTAAGTCGAGATATCACACTTTGGCTGACTTGTAGCCTTTCCGCTACAACAACCTGAGTTAGACCACCCTGTAGCATTCCGATAGCCCTATTAGCCTCAGCGTTTGTTAATTTACGTCTTGGCATTTTCAGAAAACTCGTTTCAAATCGAAGCCGTTGATAAACTGACTCCATTTCGAAATAAGAACATTCATGAGGCATATGCAAAGAACCAAACTTCAGAAAAAAGGCTACCAGATTGACGAAATGTCTCATACTAATTTTCATTGGATCGATTCAAGTTGTTATTGAGTTTTAAATGATTTTACGACAAACTTCATTTGTAACCCTCGACTCTTCTTCGATTTTGCGCATCATCAAACAACGCGTTACATTAGTTGGATTTCTGTTGGTACGGTTAGCGACCTAAATAGAAAATCCACAACAAAAGCTAGTTCTTAACCAGTATTCCGACCTAACCTGTGAACATTATCCTGTGCTGTCACCTGATATTTAGAAAAATATCCCTCCCGCTTGTACGACAGAGATATATGTAACCACATAAATTCCCAACGCGCCAACGATAATACATAACAATTTTTCTACCGTTTTCCCTTGGATTAATCGCCGTATTTTCCTGAAACCGAGATGAGAACGTAAACAAAACGGCGATAAACAAGAAATTGACCCAGGTGTGAGCCTCTGGAGGACATAAAAAGAAGTCTTAATAACGATCTATACAACGGTTAGTGAAAGTATTCAACGACGTAAAACCCATTCGTTGCTCTTCAGAACTGTGATGAGCTATTAATAAAAATTGGATCGATCGAAGGGATGGCCTCTTGCCTTCACACTTGATCGAGGCCCCGTTCGTAGGGTATCGGATTCCTGCAGCCCTACCGCATCGGAGAGATCGCTCGAATGGAAAATTTCGTAACCGGAGACGTCAAACTGCAAACTGCATCTTTCACATCGCCGCAGATCACACAGGTCGACATAATCTTTGGAACACCAAGCAGATATTTATTTTTAAGATGAAAATACCCTTCTAACCATAGGAAAAATATCTCTAAAGCCCTAACGCGATAAGACCCTTTAAAGATTAAAAAAGATGCACTTGAACTGTAAAATCAATCTTCTGTTGAGTTTCGAAGTTGAAGGTTTTCTATGTGTGGATAAGATATTGTTTTTTGTACAACTGCCATTAAAGGTGACACTTTTAATGGCAGCAAACAATGTTGAAATTGATTTTTTACGTGGAAGCGTGTTAAAAATATTTTTAGCACTCCATTTTCTCATGATGAAATCAGATGAAAAAAATTCAGCTATTGCAAATTTTTATTATCAATATTTAACAATCATTACTTATGAACATTAATATAAGTCGTAAAAATAGAACAATTACTGACATTAATGCCCTGTGACGTTAGGGAGCTTCGCAACACATTAGAATCCTCAGCACCATTAGTACTTGTAGAAACAGGAAGTACAATATTGGATGATGATGATCCAAAATCTGTTGACGTTGGGAGAATTTTTTCAGCAATGACATTTCTATATGCAATGGAATGATCAGCATAGCCATCGGCTACCGTCGTAGACTTCCATCCACCATGTTTTTTTATATCCGTAATATTTGCTCCTGATTCTGCTAGCACTGAAGCGTAGGATTTTCGAAAACAGTGTTCTGTATATTGCTTTGGTTCTGGCAGTTTGAGGAATTCGGCAACAATAGATGGAATTTTCCCAAATGTATTAATACCAACTGAATTGGCAGTGCATTTATTATTCATGTTTTTCAGGAAAAACGACGATGTTTGTTGACAGAAGGGCGCAGTGCAAAGTAATTAAGAAAATAGTCCACATACTTCCCAATAATACTGAAAGAACGACTGACTTTCGTTTTTGTATTTGGAAGTTGTATAACCAATGATTTATTTGTTATTTCGATGTCTTCCACTGATAAGTTACACAATTCTTCACTCCTTAAAATATTCACTAACATTCACACTATTTTTAACAAGGGCGCTTGACTTCATCATTGAAAATTTGCTCCACAAAGTTGATGAACTCCATATTTTTTATTATTTCTCTAAGAATGCCAGGAAAACAGATTCACTGAAGTTCCCTTCTACAATTGTAAATTTACACCATCAGGCCAGGAAATTGTTATATTCAATATCGTACTGCTGAACAGATTTTTTAGGTAGGAGTTCCAGATTTGCTCGTCTTGCAGACTCTTCAATATCCAGATGAACAACCAAATCGTCACTTTTATTAATAATTGGACTCCCCACAAACATATTAAGCAGTTAAAAACCCAAGACGAAAATTGAACAGGAACGAAATTCAAATGACAACGTCTTTTCTCATTTGTTAGTAATCATAACGTTGGCAACCTCTGCCATTCACAATAACCTTTTGATTATTCGAATATTAAAATGCATTTTGAAGTTTATTGTCATTGCAAATTCGCCCATTTCATTATCAAAAAAAGGCAATTGTACAAGAAAGTGATTTTATTTTGTTCCTGAAATTTTTAATCAAAAAATAAAACGTCACTTTTAACACTCATATCATAAAAATCTCTCATGACGAATTTTTTCAAATCCAGTTCCAGAGATCTAATGAAATTCAAGCCCATCCTCAACAGATGCTTTCTGAGGCGGCAATGCTCCTTAAGGTAGCAAGGTGTAGTTGGTTCTTACTAAGATCCAACTTTTTATTGAGAAGAACATTTTCTAATAAAGGTGACAAATTTTTCTGGGGGAAATAGAGAAAAAAAATTGGTCCTGTAAGCAAACCACACTTGTTCTGTTGACCATACGTGCGAATCATGAAAATTAGTGCCCAAGTCGCTCCAAAATCGAGTATCGACTGGCTTTAACCAAACCTAGAGCTCAGAATCCGGTCCTGCGTTCACCTCGCCGCGGAATCCGAACGCGGAGTATAATATGGTCATCGGTGTCCGCCGGGAAAAGTATTGTTTCATTACGAATATCCGTTTGATGGAACGACGCTCCCCGCGAGATTCTGAAACGGAATTTATTCCTTTTCGGCGTCATATCACCGCAAGTTTGATTAATACGGAGCTTCAGACAGCGGCTTTTCCCGCTGCCCGTCCCATTAATCAAACCCCGATGGTCTACCCCTAATCCTCCCCTAGATCCCATTCAATTTTACCGGGAAATGATCATTATTTCCGCATTTTTTGCTTTCACGGTCTTCAGACGTTTGCTTGGGAGCATTCAAGCGGTCTCAGACCCGGATTAAATGAGTGACGTTCCCAATGCACTGAGTTAGAAAGAAGAACCCCCGCAAGGGAGGTAGAATGTCATCGCCTACGTGATCATAGGTCCCACAATCATGACGTACAGGGTGATTCACTTATCTTGGTAATCCCAGTTTTCTTGAAAACGTCCGAATATTTTTTCATTCTGTGAATGGTGTTTTGAACAAGTCAATGACGACTTGAGATGCGTATAAAAATCTGCGGAATAAATAAATACGTCCGGCGTCGCGGCGCTATCAAAACTTTTTTCTCCAGGGACATACCTTTTTTATCATATAATTTCATTCTGAACTTTTTTTTCGAATACAATTTTCATCCATTTCTAACCGTCAGCGATCCCCAGCGTGTTTTATGTTAATTCTATTCCATTCATTTTTTTCTGTATTGTAATATGCCTTTATTTGTAGACATAGATATGATATTGTGCCTTGAAATCAAGAAGGCTAGTTTTCTAAACAATCTGCCTCTTCAAATGAGATCGAAAATTCTGAAAAAAAAATGGACCCTTATATTTTGACCAAAGTAACTTATAATGATATAGGGAAATGATCTTATGTATTGATCATAATGGCTAGATGACTTAGATATGATTTTGTTTCGTAAAATGAAGGACGTTCTGTAACAAACTATTTCTCTTGTATTATATTCATTAAATATTATATCTTATAACAATAAACATTTTTTTAATAACAAACGAACATTTCGAATCATATGTTCTATATACCGGCCATTATGATCCATACATAAGTTGTATCATTCCTCATTTTCATTATAAATTACTTTGTTCATAATATAAGGGTCTACTAGGGCACATGCGTTTCTTATCTTTATTTTCAAATGGTCCAAGTTAGTATAATCAGTTTGGTATATCATATTTTTGAGGGTACCCCTCATGAAATAATCCATGAGCTTTAGGTCTGGCGATACCTGATGGGTCCATTGGTTTCTATCCATTTATTTTCGAATTCTTGATCTAAACATCTCTTCACAATGGCAGCGTTGTGACATGAAGCCCTATCTTGCTGTAGCCACATATTTCATCTTATTTGAAGAGGCATATTGACTAGAAAACTAGCCTTTTTGATTTCAAGGCACAAAATCAAGGTCTCCAATTAAAGGCATATTACCACAATACAGAAAAAAATGAATGGAATAGAATTAACATAAAACACGATGCAGATCGTTGACGGTTAGAAATTAATAAAAATTGTATTCGAAAAAAAAATTCAGAATGAAATTCTCTTTGGAATAACATGATAAAAAAAGTATGTCCCTGGAGAAAAAATTTTTGGTAGCACCGCGACGCCTGGCGTCTTAATTTATTCCGCAGATTTTTATGCGCATCTCAAGTCGACATTGACTTGTTCAAAACGCCATTCACAGAATGAAAAAATATTCTGACGTTCTCGAGAAAATTGGGGTTACCCAGATAAGGGAATCACCCTGTACATACATCGCAATATTTTTGCCGCATAGAATTGGTGTTGTAATCCAAAAATCAATCGATGTACGTGAGGATTGTTAGACCTATAAACACATATGTGGCAGTATAGCCTGGTTTGCAAAAACAAAATCGGCAAGTACGAGGAAAATGCTGGATAAAGTGCAGAGGCTTGAATCACGGAAGCTATGGGGTCAAAGAACTTGATGGTTAGACATCACATTTTGTCTTTGATGTCAATAATTCTATTCTTCATGGCCGTTGAAATTTTATCAAAATAAACCTGCACATTCCCGCATTCTTAAGGCGGGTTTCACAAAGCTTTAATTGTACGATTAAAAAACCTTATCTGAATTCGAACCAATGGAATCACCCATCTTGAAATTTTAACGAATCGCGGTGGCTCCAATTAATTTGACGGTACAATCAAAGTTCTGTGAAACCGACCATTAGACAGAGATATCGCACCAGTGTCTGTCTGTCTGTCTGTCTGTCTGTCTGTCTTAACCTAATATCCCCGTCCAATTGAAGTATGGCAACGCCGCTGAATCAACCTGACTCTAAAATGAAAACAAACGCGAGCATGAATACGAAACGAATGCATAACGCATCGTTTCGACGAAATAGCCGAAGTTTCCGCGGCATTAAATCAAACCCGCGGATCAATATTTGATCGGAGGCGCTAGCTGAATGTCAAATTTAGATGACATTACGAATGGTCGGCGATATAATCAAAACAAACGGACCAAATTCGGAGTTTCAGACGTGACGCACCTGTCGTATCTGATCTATTCTTCTCCAAAAAGAGACTTCCATTGAAATTCGCACAAATATACCCTCTGCATATGCGACGTTGCATTTTTGTCAAAAGTTTCAACCTGTATAGCCCGATAAGCGTGGAAAAGAGAGTTATAACTTCTGGAACTTTCAGCAAACTGCAATCAGCTTGATGGAAATTAAAGAGTTCAAGTACTTTATCGAATTGAACGAGGCGAAAGTTTTCAAATTCGATATTAAACCTACGTGACCTCGCGTCTACATAACCTCAGACTCTCAGGGTTCGCATTAAAGCCAGCATTCGCAATATTTCTTGCTCGCCCTCCTCATATGTTCTAATTGGACCGAGTTTTTCGTTTTATAGTCCGCCTGCATTATCGTGTAAAGCAATTAGATCGTTAGAGGGAAACTCTGTTGCTTTGGGCGCGAATTGAATTTAGTAGGGGCGTAAAGGGATTCAGAGAGAGCCTAGGACGAGCCCTTCAGAAATTGAAAGATTAGAACCTTTATGAATTCAATTCAACAACATTTTTGGTTAAGAAAGAAACTCACGCACAAAAATTAGGTAGATGAATCGTAATAAATGTTAAATATATAACAGCGTTTTGATAAAATTTAAACATATGACAGGAAAACCTTATGAACTAATTGCGGAAATAATTGGATAATGTGGTCAATATTTCACATGACTCATGTTATTGGTTGTTTCTTTGTTATTGATTATTTTTATTAAATTTTTTAATTTTTGTAAACGTGGCAAATTAAAATTCATGGTGGTATTCTGCTTTCACCTGTAAGTCGATCATTAGCTTTTACCTAAAACTTCAAATATTTACGAGTGATAATTGGAAGCATTTCTGGAGATATATACTGCTCCACAAGAGTTATGGATATCGTATTCAATGGATATCGTATCAATTCTTCTAGAAAATCGCTGTAGAATAATTTAAAACCCAATAACAACTTGAATCAATCCAATGAAATTCAGTATGAGATATTTCGTCAATCTGGTCGCCTTTTTTCTGAAGTTTGGTTCTTTGCATATGCTTCATGAATGTTCTTATTTTGTAATGGAGTCAGTTTATTTATCAACGGCTTCGGTTTGAAACTAGATTTCTGAAAATGCCAGGACGTAGATACTCTTCAAAATGCATATGGGGTCCAAGTTTCGATCGAAACCATCAGACGACTTTTGAGAGAGGTGAATCTAGGTTCTAGACGTCCATTAAGAGGAGTTCCACTCGTGACCATAAGCGTCAAAGGCTGGAATAGGCAAGGCAACATATCAATTGGAACGATCAATGGCGTAGTGTCCTTTTCACTGATGAATCCAGATATGGACGATTTTCAGATTCTCGAAGAATAAGGGTATGGACAATCCCACGCATACCATAATCGTCAAGAAATGTTCAACAAGCTCGTGTGTAGTATGCAAAGAAGATGTCAAGCTGTTATTGATGCCCATGTAGGCCATACGTTGTATTGATAGTCTTTAAATGCTTGAATTCTCTGGGAATAAAATTTTGTTATTTTACTCGATTGTTCTCAACTACCCTGTATACGCTGCAGACCTACAGGCTGTAATTAATTTTATTTCCTGCAACTTGAAATCATATTTATATGAATTTTCATCACAAAATCTCATTTTAACTATATTTTTTTGGAATTTAAGTCAATATACCTAACTCATGTAGAGCATTTCAATTGACAAATGACTATATTTGATGACTGGCTTGAATCTACCTGTGTATATTCATGTTTAAATCACGAACTGGCTTCAAGTGGATGTTTTGGAGACTATTTGCCAAATAAAATCATTCAGGTAATCTCTATCAACTTGAATCACGACAGAACCGTTCAAAACCTACCCAGGTGATAAAGACTCACCGTAGCAAAACCCGATTGAAGATTGTGCATTTAGGACACCCACCGATAGAGAGGAAATGTCATCACAACCTCATCAGGCGCGCAAGGAACGATTTTCTCCGTTTACCTACTCGTTACGTGAAGTTGACGGAAGATCTGCAGATCGAATTAAAACTGGAAATTGCACGCGACTAAACTGGAATTTTCATCAAGTTCTCGTCGTCGGATAACGAGTGAAACGGTGTAACTTTTCATTTGGAACTTGTCCAATTAATGGGATGAGGGAGGGAGGCGTGCTTGAAGAGGTCCATTATCGGGGAAGGAGCGATTCTGGTCCCACATCCCGGATCACCCGGAGATTTTTGAAAGGAAAAAAAGCGTGCACGCACGTCGTTGATAAATCGTCATTGAGATTGAAAAGGGCGTCGTTAGAATTCAATCGCTTGCTTTATAGAAGCTAGGATTGTTTCATAAGATCTTGAGCAACATAATTCAGAGTCCTGATATTCTTGGTGATATATGTCTCAATGTCCCTCAACGATCTCTAAGAGCTAGTGAACTTTTCAACATTCCATTTCGGTATATATGCACAGCTCAGAAGTCACCACTGTGTCGAATATCTCGGACCAGTAAAATGTTCACACAACATGTCGACTGTTTCTCAATGTCCCTCAGACAAGTACGTAATATTTTGAAAAAAGAATGTAAATGATTGTGATCAATTTAGTTTTGTGAGTGGGCTCTTTTTATATATATATATATATATATATATATATATATATATATATATCCATCGGTTTAAAACGTTCTCCGACGTCTTCCGATACCCAGTTTCCATTCCTCACGATTCATCCAAGTTCTCTTTCTCTCATCTGTTTATTAACTCCTTCTCTCCAGGTGATACGCGGTCTTCCTCTCTTTTTGATGTGATTATTTGTTTGACCCAAATTGTTAATTTCCTATTTTTGTACAAAATTTTAATTCATATGTGATGTACTCATAATTTTTGTCATTAAGTTATGTTATGTGTGAATACTTTAGTGGGTTTCATACCTGTCTGTATCTCATATTATATCAAATAAATAAAATAAATAAAATAAATAAATAAATAAAACGGGGAGCACAAATAAATTGCTCCATATTATGAGTTAGGGATATTGACTTAAATTGCAAAAAATATAGTTTGAATGAGATTTTGTGATGAAAATTCATATCAATATGATTTCAAGTTGCAGGAAATGAAATTAATTTTAGCCTGTAGGTCTGCAGCGTATACAGGGTGGTTAAAAAAAATCTAGTAAAATAACGAAATTTTATTCCCAGAGAATTCAAGCATTTTAAGACTTTCAATACAATATATGGCCTCCACGGGCATCAATAACAGCTTAGCATCTTCTTTGCATACTACACACGAGGTTGTTGAAAATTTCTTGAGGTATTTGGTTCCATAAACGGGGCAGAAGCTCCCTCAGATCATTTAAGGATTCTGGGGTAGGTTGATGATTATCTAATCTTCTTTGGAGCATATCCCATGCATGTCCTATGCAATTCAAATCTGGTGAGTGCGGAGGTATTGGTAAATGTGGAATACCAAGCTCCTCGCGCGCATTCTCAACTATGGCTGCACGGTGCGTTCTAGCTTTATCGTCTAGAAATTGAAAAGTTTCACCAATTGAAGCTTGAAAATTTTGCAAAACATTATCAATGACATGCTCAATATAGTGTAAGGCGGTCATATTCCCAGGACAAACGTGTAGATTTGTGCGCCTGTTGAAACATATCCCGGCCCATACCATAACACTACTCCCTCGGAATGGATGAACTTCTTGGACATAGCGACGATTACGAGGTGTGCGTGGAATTGTCCATACCCTTATTCTTCGAGAATCTGAAAATCGTCTATATCTGGATTCATCAGTGAAAAGGGCATACGCAATTGATCGTTACAATTGATATGTTGCTTACCCACTCCAGTCTTTGACGCTTATGGTCACGTGTTAATGGAACTCCTCTTGATAGACGTCTAGAACCTAGATTCACCTCTACCAAACGTTGTCTGATGGTTTCGATCGAAACTTGGACCCCATCTGCATTTTGAAGAGTATTCCGTAGCATTCTAAACGTAGATGTAGGATTTCTTCTCGCCGAAACTGTGATGAAACGATCCCGAGCTGGTGTCGTTTTTCGTCGCCCACCAAGCCTTGGTCTTTCCAACACAGAACCTGTCTCCCTGAATCTATTCCGAAGTCGAGATATCACACTTTGGCTGACTTGGAGCCTTTCCGCTACAACAACCTGAGTTAGGCCACCCTGTAGCATTCCGATAGCCCTATTAGCCTCAGCGTTTGTTAATTTACGTCTTGGCATTTTCAGAAAACTCGTATCAAATCGAAGTCGCTGATAAACAGACTCAATTTCAAAATAAGAACATTCATGAAGCATATGCAAAGAACCAAACTTCAGAAAAAAGGCGACCAGATTGACGAAATGTCTCATACTGATTTTCATTGGATCGATTCAAGTTGTTATTGAGTTTTAAATGATTTTACAGCGATTTTCTCGAAGATTCAAAACGATTGAATACGATATCCCTAACTCTTGTGGAGAAATATATTTATACCACACAACTGAAACTAGCAAAAATTCTATAGAATGTATATAAATTTTTTTTGTCGACCAGTGTAATCAAGTCCTTTCTTGATTGAACATACCCTTTTTCAACCGATAGAAGTAGGTGATATGTCCTATTATTCCAGATTTTCATTTTCATAAATACATCAACATGTGTTTGTCGTAATTTAATCTATTAATTTTTGTCGCGAACTTGTAAGCTCATTCCTCTTTATACTTCGATTAATCGTGACATAAGCCCCCAGAATCCAGAATATCCCTTTCGCCTTTATTAGAAGCTCCCCATCGACTTTGAAAATGCTAATTGAAGTTCTGACATTGTATGAAAGCTAGGTCTTTTCATGAAGAAGATATTAGGTGAAGCTAAACTCCGCATAATCATCTGCTTCTCAAGTTCTTATCCGTCTAGCAACGGTCGGTTATACGGGTCGTGGATTTACGAGCTGCTTACGAAGCCTAGGGCTGGGACTAAATTAAACTCGATCTTGGATGAACTCAACCATGAGGGCGCATAATTAGGGCGAATATTGGTGGATTTTTCGCATATGAAGAATTTATGAGACTAATAATTATTTGATTTCATTTGTTTCTCATTTGTAAACGTCAGTTTCCAAAAACACAATCATGGTACAATTGTTATTTCCAGTAACACAGATTTTTTATGATGAAAGAGTTGATACTGATGATGATGAACCATCTGTTGAGTCAGAAACTGCTGAACTCGAGGACTGCAGAACATTTGTACTCTCCTTACTACCAAATAACTTGCTAGACATTTCGATATTTTTGTTGACCGAATCATCGACATAACTCATCGCAATTTCGGTGCTCTTCCACCTTCCTGCACGCTTTAGTGCTAAAATATCTCCACCCGAATCCGCAACCATAGTGGCTGCGAAAAGAGTGGCCGGTGTATAACTCTGGGTCTTTTAAACCTAAATATTTCGCTGTTTGCTTTGAGACATCACAATAGTGTGCTGGCCAGCATTTAGGGAAATGCACTTTCCATGTCGGTATGTCAAAAAAAATCTTAGGCTTTCTGTTCCAGGAGGCCGAAGATTTACATATTTTCTGTATAACATGCAGGGCTTGAAGCTGCAGCCATCATCGGTATGGTGAATAGGTGAATCTTCTTGTTGTTGAATTTTTTGTTTGTCGCAATGTCACAATAACGGATTTTTCCATATCTTCTACATCATTCATGTTTAAGGAGAAAATTTCGTCACATCGACAACATCCAAAAATCCCAAATATTGTTACAATTTTCGCCAGCAACCACTGGTCATCAGGAGCAAGTAAAAGAAATTGTTCAGCCTCTTCTTTACTTAATACCTTGGCCTTTTTTGGCGTATAACGCTCATTTTTTCGTTTCAGAAACGCTATTACCTTTTGAAATCTGCAAATGACAACTAAACGTCATATTTTTCAATAAATTTTTTGAGGAAAACAAACCTGCGAACAGGGGCATTTCCAAGCAGCTTTCCAACATAGACCATTTTGCCCATAAAGTAATAGGGCTGAATCTAGCCGATAGTTGATTTCGCTTTCGCCAAAACAAATGTAAAGAAAAATAAACAGACATGTTCATGGCAACGCTTCCATAGCTTACGACATTTGCGACAAATTATTGAGATTTTTTTGGAATTTATCTAAACTTTTTACAAATGAGAAACAAATAAAATATAAAACAATACACGCAAGGTACCTTGCTAGTAATGTTATATACTATTCGTCTGATTCTGTCGAAATAACATAACAATACATCAGATGCTGCTCTGACGTAGTGTAGCTATTTACAGGCAGATGTAGTGTCTGTATTTCACATAATGATAAACATTTTCTTGACAAAAATTGTAACAAACAAACACCATTATAGGAAAAAGCCACCAAGAGCAGTTAAAGTCTACAAGAGTATAATTATCCATTTGCTATCATGAGTTTTCAGGGAATTTCTCGTTATTTTCATTGTGTATTCATTCGCATGTATGATAGAAATATCTGGCACACCACAGATCCAAGAATTTGATCTTTGACTGTGCAAAACAAGTTCTGCAACAGAAGGAAACTTTAATAGCTTTCGACCTGCCCAAATTTTCCTTTACGAAGTTGTTTTCTTTATCCTAGAGTCTTTTATAATAGAAATAATCACCTTATGTTATTTTTTGTTTGTTTCAGATATGTGATTTTGGTTTAGCTAGAGTGGCAGATCCTGATCACGATCATACTGGTTTTTTGACGGAATATGTTGCGACAAGGTGGTACAGAGCTCCTGAGATCATGCTTAACTCAAAGGTGAATATTTAGTACGATAGTTTGGATTTTTCAAGTGGAAAAATCCAGTCAGAAACCTCTAAGAAACCTCATCACAATGTCAAATATTCGTTCTTTGCAGGGTTATACAAAATCGATTGATATTTGGTCGGTGGGATGTATTTTAGCAGAAATGCTGTCAAACAAGCCCATATTTCCCGGGAAGCATTATTTAGATCAATTGAACCACATATTGGGAATTCTTGGTTCACCATCTCAGGAAGATCTCGATTGTATCATCAACGCGAAAGTGAGTACTATATCATTAAAGTTTGATGAATTAAATTGAAATCCTCTCCATTTCCTCAGGCTAAGAATTATCTACAATCTTTACCGTACAAACCAAAGATACCATGGGCTAAACTTTTCCCCAATGCTGACCCTAAAGCACTGGATCTCCTGGATAAGATGCTAACCTTCAATCCGCATAAGCGAATAGAAGTTGAGGATGCCTTAGCACATCCATACCTTGAACAGTATTACGATCCCGCTGATGAGGTAAGTCCATTTGAAAATTCTTCAAATCACAAATCACAAAACACTCACTTTAAAATGGTTGTATGAATGTTTCGTTGACTTCCTTAGTTCTTGGCTTCCTCCACTCCCTCTATCAATTATGCTGGTCCATCCTATCCTCTCAGTCCCATTCGTTGATGCATTGCATTATCATCATAATCCTCCAGTTGAACCAATTTTCCTGCGTCCTATTATGATTCTCCTTTGTCCGATATTCTAAAGAGGATTCTTCTCTATATGAAAGTTCTTCGTTTTTCCCAGCCCGTCGCTGAAAAGCCTTTCAGGTTCGATACCGAACTGGATGATCTTCCTAAAGACGTTTTGAAGACGCTCATTTTCGAAGAGACCCTTCTTTACAAACAGAGACAACAGGAACCATCTCAGCATCAACAAATGGGCACAACATAGTTATTTGAAATAAGCGTTTAATTCGATAAAATTTTCTACTTGTTTTATAAATTGGTGAAGGTTATCAGTGCTCTCCAGTTACACAAAATTGACTAAAATTGCCATTATGATTCAAACGTCATCAAATGGATGTACATATGAACCTCAAGATGAAACTAGCTATAATTGCTTTTCGCGGGATCCGTATTCTTTATGTATTTTTTGTAGATGTGGAAAAAACCTTCTGAGCAAATGAAAAATTTCCAATTTTGAATTATATTATGTAAATAGTTACTCTATTACTGCAAATTATTTATTGTTTTAATCTGATTTATCTCTTTTGAAGCACAATTATTAGGGTTTTTTTGCGGAAGGTTTTTTATTTATAATTGCAAGATATTCTTGCGTCTATTTGTGAATAATCGTTTTCTTCATTTTACCATTTAAGAAGTACAAATCACGTTTAGTGTATAGGAATTTTTGTCAGGTTTTCCTAGATTGCTAGTTTTGAAAATTCCCATTTCAGTAGTTGTATTATCTAGACCCAAGTACGAACCATTGAGAGTATAGAGTTATAATCCCATACATTCAAAGACATAATTCTGGAACAGTTTTATCTTTACATATTTTAAGTATTTCTTGGTTGTCCATTGGCAATTATTGTTACTGAGATTTTTTCTATCAACAACTACAAATTATGTTTGAAACTCCAATATGAGAGTCACTGTTTATAATTATACATTTTATTACTTTGATCGTCGCTTTTGAGAAGTCATCGAACACCTCAACTGTATTTTCAACTTCATTAAAATACAGATTCAGTATCGTTTATTTTTTATGTTTGAATTTTTCTCAATTTATTTGGTTTTACTAATTAACATACTCAAAACTTTTATTTTTCCATTCGGTTCTGTTATAAATACATTCGTAACTTATTAATTTTTCCTATAAAGAAAAATATCAAATTATATAGGAAATTTCTTAGAAAAATGAAACGAATGTTGAGTTAACATATTTATTACCATTATAAATTCCAAATGAACCCAATAGAATCATCAGTGTACAGTCCTTATTCTTGAGATTTGTATAGCAGTCAAGACAGTCCAACTTAATCAAAATAGTACAACATATTTTGTGAACATTATATATCGTCAATCACGCACATTTAAGAATCACGTCGATGGCTTTATTAGTTGGTAAATATTGTTCCAGAGTTCTAGAATCGCTTGAAGTGAGCCAAATTAGTATTTTTAATATGAACACTAATATTAATTATTGAAGAGGATCGTTATGATATTGGATCAATTTTTTATTCTTATCGCTGTTATGACTGGTGTATTAGTATTCCTATTACTAATATTTTTTCATATCAGTTGGCTCGACAACTTCGTTGAAAAAGTTTGTTGCCATCGTGATTCAGTGACTGGTTGGAATATCATAGGAATAACGTTAGCTTTAGAAAAATATTCATTACAGAAGAGCATTGAAAGAAAGAAATTTTCAAATGGTCAAACTACGTCAATCATGCTCTGAAATACTTGCAGGAGTATAAGAGAGAAAATCTATATACTCTGAAAAGTAATCTAAGAAAGAGGTGTTTAATGGTAATATTCAATGGAATCACATTTTCCAAGAAAGCCAATAAATTGTTGGACATATTATTTTTTGTGAGCTTTGAAGTTTCCATTAAATTCCTATTTGAAGAAAGGGAACAGCTTTAATATGAAATCCATTAATCTTTATCGCTTTATAAAACTGAAATTTTATTGAAAGTCAATTCATCTTTTAAAAAACTGATTTAGGTTCAAATCGAACCGACAATTCTTCGAAATCAGTGTTTTTATCAATGTTGTCTTAAATATAAAATTATCCATGCTATGAATTATCTATGTGATTGATACATTTTTATGTGAGAGATATATACCTTCTATGAATTTATGCTCGAGGTTGAATTAAATTTTTTGTATTTACAACAAATAATCCAACTCAATCCTGAACCTTGTTATATAGTAATCCCCCTTTTCAAATTATATTTCACTCGGCGTCGATGAAAACGGATTTGAATTGATATTCAAGAAATAGTGATGTAGATTACAACTTTTTTTTTGTTGAGTGAATGTTCATGACCGTTGAACAATGTGTTGATTAATATAAGTCTTGATATGGAGTGAAGAAAAAATTAATTCCTCATATCTCTCAAATTATAACCCTCAAGCAATTTACAATAGCAATGTCGATGTGGTATTTCATAAAATAACTAGTAATGACTATTGTAAAATTGCGTATGAGTGTTGATGAAAGAGATTAAATTTGTGTGGGTACGGAAAATTATCGTATTTTATGTTGCTACTTCGAAAAAAATTTATTTGAAGTTTTACTACATCTTGAATATTGTACAAGAGAAAATAAATAGGAATGATGAATGTACTAGAAATGGATTCGTATAAGTGCAAAATTTACACATGGTTGTTGAATATGGCCTAAAATTTTCTCAATTAATGTTGTTGAATATTATTGTTACATGGTATTGAATCTTCATATTCCAAAAATTCTGTAGTCGTAAAATATATAATAAAATATCTCGTGCAACAGATCTTCATTTATTTTGTAAAGTACATTTCTCATTATACATTGTCAAGAAGTTAGGGAACCTCCTCCTATAGTTTAATTCCTGTTATCCTCATTTGATGGTAATTACCGCCAAAAAGAAGTTATTTCTTTATCAACAAAATTGTCTTGTTTTGCATAATTATTTTTATTTATTATAATCTATATTAGTATTACATTATTTCTGTAAGTAATTAGGTGTCTTTTTCTAGAAAAAGTATCCAACATCTTCGTCAGAAAACAAAAAATGTACTGACAGGTATTGACTGTTTACATAGTTCAATTCTGTGTGAAATTTTACCTCTATGCCTATGTGAAGAAATTCATCATCCACAGTACAAAAACAGTGTTTTTCATGGCCATAAAAGAAGTTACATAATAACTTAATATGAAATATGTGTCTATGATGAGGTAGATATCTGTGAATCATATAAACATGGTGCAGTGAAATGAAAGTGCTAAAAATGTATCAATATTTTCAAAGAGATGTGAGTTGTGCATTCTTTATGACTTGTGCAGCATTCTGAAAATAACGAACTATTGGTTTCATGGATACCCTACTTTGCACCCTTTTTTTGAACTTGAGGTGAGTTACATATTCATGATGATTACTTCTCAGTTTTTCGGAATCCGATATTTATGAACAATTCACACCCTAATCACTGCTGTAGGTAATGATAAGCGTTAATTTCAAGCAATTTCCGTCCAATTATGACGACTTTGAATTTTCTTAACAGCAACAGTTTTTTATGCCTCTTAGCTCGAAGTATTCCATCGGCACTTCAGTAAAAATTGCAAGAAGAGAACTAGAGCTTTCCATTGGGATGTTTTTGTAATATAATTGAAATGAAACCTGTGTTGGAGTAAACTATATTGTAAATTCACAGTAATTAATACATTGAGATTCAAAAATTATGAAAATATTGAAAGTTATAGGTCTTAAAAATATTACCGAAATCGGAAATAAAAATTTTACTCATCATGCGCACAACTCAAATAAGGGGCAACGAAAAATAAATATTTTCATTTTTATTGTGTTTTTCTCCGAAAAGTTCGCTTAATTTAGTAGAAGTAGAACAAACTCAAAATCTATGAGCGAGCCATAGAGATTCTATGTCTATGGATAGAACATAGACTCTAATTTATTTCGGTACCATAGAACTTGATGCAATGTCATCAAATTAACCTCAATTTAGTGAGCTGAATTTCAAAAAAAGGGGCTCAACACATAATGAATAATACAACGAATGCTTTATAATAAAAATAGTCTAATGATAGAAGGATATAACCGTTGCTTATCTCGCTTAGAATATGGTGTTGAGAATCAGAACTTTTAGTATCCCTCCCAAATATCTATTCTATTTCCTCATATTATCTTTGTCCACATCTATATGTGTGGATGGTTCTGACCCTATTATATATGCGGTGAATTGTGGAGGAGACGCTCACACTGATGTACATGGCATTAGATATGAGAAAGATCCCCTTCATGGAAAAATAGGAATTGCTTCAGATTATGGAAAAAGGTTACTTATTGGAAGGGTACCACCAGAGGATCATATCTTGTATCAAACAGAACGCTACCATACGAATACGTTTGGTTACGACGTACCAATTACCTCAGATGGGGACTACGTTCTAGTGTTGAAATTTTGTGAAGTTTACTTCAATGCGCCTAACCAGAAAGTGTTCGATGTTGTTCTGAACGGAGAGCACATGGTAGTATCAGATCTGGATATATTTGACAAGGTTGGGAGAGGTTTTGCCCACGACGAATATATCCCGTTCAGGGTGAGCAAAGGACGAATGATTTACAACGAAGAAGAATCGGATATAAGAGGTGGTAAAATACGTGTCGAATTCATAAAAGGTAACAAGGACAACCCTAAAGTGAACGCTATTTATGTGGTGAAAGCAAGATTGGAAGATGTGCCTAAGCTGCCTCCGATTCAGATGGAACCAGAAAAGTTCGAAGAACCAAAGGAGGAGCCTGAAGTAATACCTAAAAATCGACGTCCAGGTGCTGTTAAACAACCCGATCCATATACGATGGACGATTCATCCATAATGCTACCTGTTTTTATCGCAATAGGGGCTTTCATTCCACTTTTGTTTTGTCTATGTAAATTGTAATTTATCTTAACTGAAATTTTGTGATCGGTCGTTTTGTTTCTTAGACTCAATTGGAGAATTGTCAATTCAACTAGTCAATTTAATTAGAACATCTGGTTGAATATAAGTATTAGGTGTGGAAACCTAAATTAGGTTAGGTTAATGAAATTTTTTTATTCCTTGTAAGATGAGTATTATTTGTCTTTTTCGTCTGTTGTGGTAATCGTTGAAATACTATTTTTTGTTATGAATCCGAATAATAGAGATCTTGGCCCTACTGTGGTGAAGGTTGAATAGGATAGAATTTCGATAGAAACCTGAACGAAGCAAGAATTGGGAGAATAAAATGTTTGAATTATGAAGAATTTTCTTTACAGATCTTCACAATGAGTTTATGAGTATTTTGAATTTCATTCAAAATCTTCTTTTCTCAGTTTTTTTGTGTAGTGTTCAAAGCTCGCAACATATTCTTGATAAGGATAGTAATTTTCAGCATGTGAAATCTATGAGATTCAAATCTTTGGGATGTGGAAATTATTATAGCAAAAAATTTTTTTCGGAGCTTTATTAATTCACAGCACACCTCATAAAATATACATTTTAGTCGGACTTAGATTTCTTTGAAAGCATTTGTCTCGCTTGTCGATAACTGAATAAACTTATTTTAATCACACCAAAGGATACAATGAAACACAGAAGTCCGACAAAACCTATCACATCTAGGAGGTAATACTGATAGAATGGCAGATCTCTTATAGGATTTCTGAGAAGTCTCGCTCCTTTATTTCTTAAGACGTATTCAGTCCACCATACTACTTTTTCTAGGCCTGTCATTTCAACATCGGCGAACAAATCTGCGATCTCGATAGCTTTTTCTTTATACCTGAAAAAGAAAGGATTTTAGAAAAAATTCTCTTTCCCCAAGTTTTGCAAAACTATTTCATTCAGAAATGGCTCGAATGTAAAATTTTGAATTTCATACAACTTTTGTCGTCTAGATAATCTTTTTACTATATCCTATACAGAGTGTTTTGAAAGGAGAGGCTTTTTTTGACAGTAAAACTTATCAAATCAGTTCATTTCATTGTATGTTATTTTCCAAAACAAGTTAAGGCTGATTTGAGCTGATCACGAAAAAAACGATTGATTTTTAGAATCATTAACTTAATCCTTCAATATAAAAGGGATATAACTTAATTTAAAAAGGTTTTTCGGACCAATATCAATAATTGCTGCTTTTTTGACGCTGCCATTGTCTGTTTGTAGCCAATTGAAATCGGAGTCTAGTTTTCAAGTAGATACACTGTTGTCATGTTGATACTCACTTAGGGTTGGTTATCACTTCAACAATAGCCTCTTTGAATTGTTCTTTAGTGAGTTTAGTATGATCCAAATGAATACCGAAACCTTTATTCTTCATGGTAATCGCATTGGATGGCTGATCGGCGAAAAAAGGTATTCCAACCAAAGGTATATGGTTCATTAAGGCTTCTTCCATTGACTGAAGCCCACATTGGGTGATGAAAACTTTTATATTTGGATGTCCTGGAAAGATACATGAGAAAGTAAACCAATTGTTAAGTGTTGGAAATGTTGGTTCATTCTACTCACTCAAGACATCTGCTTGGGGAACCCATTTTTGGATAATAACGTTATCCGGTTTGTTCTGAAGCTCTTCATTTTCGAATTTCCATAAAATCTTATAGGGCAATTCACCCAAGCCCTCTAGGAATAGTTGCCGAAGGTCATCCCTTATCAGAGCACTTTTAACGTTGGAACCCAAACTGAAATAAATTGCTCCATTGGAAGCACTATCTAAGAACTTTTTTATGTTCTGAAAAAAGATGATGATTTCTTGAATTCACTACTACAAAACAAGATTACTTCTGGTAGAGGTTTGGCAACCCTGTCCAAATGTGTACCACCCCCAAACATAATGGTATTTGGTGTAACTGCCCTGATTGGGTGTAGAACAGGATTCACATTTATGAAGAGCATGTCTATTTCTTTTATCATTTCCTCTACTGGTTTGCTGTTTTCTCCGAACGTCTTCTGGATGATCTCATTGACCATTGGATTGACGACGAAAATTCCGTATAAATCCATGAGGATATTGAACAACACACTGATCTGAAAAAAAGACATACAAATTTTTGTAAACACCATGAGTTGGAATAAATCCGTTTTGAAATGAATGTTGAACGATTTAATCAGTTAATGTGGTAATATTATAATTCATCCTTCTGCAGCATTCATAAATTATGTAGGAAAAGTTTATATCTCCCCCTTTTTTTTGAAAGTCTCATGATCTGGCTGTGTTGATCCCTATGGTTTTCATGAAGCACATTGCAAGCCATCGATGGCAGTATTGGCAATTAAGGACTCGTAAACTAGCCTTCTGGAGTGTCATTTTTCTGGACCAAAAAAGTTCTCTCACTCAGTATATTAGATAGCTAAGCGAGTGTGGGCTTTTTACCGAAAAAAGCTACAGCACCATGGTTTCAACTTAATCTAATCTAATCCAGGTAGCACATGCGTGGTATAGGGAGTATTACTTACAATTCTTTGAGTAAAAGACAGTGGATGTGCAAATCCCAAAGCACCAGCCATATCTTGGTGTAAGACTGGGTGTACATCGTTGCCCATATTTTTGTGAATGTAGAATGGCACATCCATGGATGATATGGAGATGATGGGCGTTCTGAATCTTTCAGCGAAAGCGATATGTCCGTTAAAGGTAGTTTCAAGAATGAGCAGATCGAATTTTTCACTTTTGTTGTGAATTAACTGTTGAACTTCTGGTAAGGACAATTGTTCGAATTGGGACTCGTACACGGCCTTCATCATTGCATTGAAGATCGAAAAATCTACTTTAGAACTCGTAGATATGGTCTTGTGATATTCGTGTTTCTCCATAACTTCGTAACCTATGCTCAAATCGATTTGCCTTATGTTATCGATTTTTTCTTTCATGGGATCGCAAGTGAGCAGCACTATTTCATGTCCTCTTTCGGCCAGCCTCTTCCATAATGGCCTGAAGACGATCTGGTGGCTGTAGGATGGAGTTGGTACCGATGCCAATATTCTGGCTTCTTCGCTGTGTTTTACAACACTCGCAAACAAAACCACGATTGTCAATGTTCGAAATGAGAACCACATTAATAACATTTGGTGGTTTTGTGTACACATTTATATTCGCCACACTTGAAATAAATATAAACGTACAGACCACTTTTCTAATAGATATCATGATAACTAGATAATCTTATCTGATAGGTGAATGAGTTGATGGAAACGTTGAACTCTTGAAACTGGGAGGAATATATGAGGTTGAGTCTTTCTGAAAATCTAATAATGCTCTTCGAATTTCGAATGCTCACAAATGCAAATAGTTATGATGTGGTTGAGGAAAGACACATGCAGATTTTTTTCAAGTATAGACTAAAGTAATCGGAATTTTTTTTTAAATAAGGTGAGGTCGTTAATCCTTAATCGAACATTCAACCTCGATTAAGCTTATGAAATTTTGCTTTGTTTTTATTTCACGTTCAGTTTATATTTTTATCAAATATTTATGCCTGAACAATTCAATCAAAACTAGTTGTTACTATGAAAAGTTTCTACATTGTTAATATGGAGAGACTCATTAATTAATACCTATCGATTCATAATTTTGAATTATCCGTTTCCAAATTTCATAGAACGCTAGAGAAATGGAATTTTAGCTTGAACTTACAAACATTGCCAATGCCAACAAACATTCTCGGAGATTCGATTGAATCTTTCACGATTTGACTCAAAAGTTTTCAGCTCAGCATATTGTTATTAACTCACTTAATTAACGATTAACGCGACCTTGAAACTCGTAAATCGAATTGAAAGATCGTGATCCATTCACTTGGGGGCGATAAACTTAATTATTTCCCAATTGTTTGATCTTAAGTAATTTTAAAAGCTCTGCATTACTATCATTGGTGCACTAGAGGAAAAAAGCACTGGCAATCGACGTGATGCGAAAGAGATTTCTTTGCTAACTGCGTTGTCTTGTTCAGATCGCCAGTTTAAAAATAAACGCATATCCTCCCATGCCTACTAGCTGCCTAAATCAACGAGATGAAGATGTAATATATATAGTAGGAACAGAATTTCTAAGCTGAAGAATGTTAGATCTTTGGTTTTGGTTTTTTGCTTATAGGGCAATAAATGAAGTTACTATTGTGCCAATATGTTTTTCCCCCAGAGACTGTGTTTTTGTGGATTCAATACTGAATCTAAATATAACTACTTGAATAAACTATGATGAACTTAAAATGGATAGACAGTTTATGAATGATTTTTGGTCTGATATTCTCGAATAGTAAGAATTACCCCAACTAAATAAGTTTATATTGTCACTCACAATTTTGTCCAGCAGACTAGGTGGATAAGATTGATTTAGTCCAAAACTGGGATGTATTGCTGGGTGATCATCATTTCCCATCAATAAGTGTAAGGTCCTATGGGCGTCAAGAGATGTTAAACCTATCACAGGTACCTTGAACCTCTCAATGAAACCTAGGTGTATCGGAAAAATGACTTCTGTCATGATCAGATCGAAGTGTTCACTTTTGTTGTGGATAAGAGCCTGAACTTCTGGTTGTTGCAACTGGTGTCGGATTGCTTCGCCCATCGAAACCACAGCATTCTTCATAAATCCCCAGAAATTATTGGAAGTGTTCTTGGATACAAATGTGCTGAAGTTGTAGCTGTTCATCACCTCGTAAGAAGAGCTCAGATCGATTTGTGTTAAGTTTTTGATGTCCTCCTTCATGGGATCGGTGGTGAGGAGGACTACCTCATGCCCTCTTTCTGCTAGCGCCTTCCAAATAGATCTGAATGCTACTTGGTGGCTGTAGGAAGGGGTTGCGACAGTTGCCAAGATTCTGGCTCCATCGCTGGTGTTTGCGAGGTATAAGAAAGGAAGAAAGAGAATTGTGAATTGCCTCAGGTTGAACATTTCGAACACTCTATTTCAACCACTTGAGCACTATTATTCCGTATTTTAACTGGTAGTAGACACACTTAAAAATACTTCTATTTTATCTTATCTGCATGTAGATTCATGAATCGAAACTTGAAAAAAATTATCTTTTCAATTATTTGATAAAAGAGATTTTGTTGAACCAAATTTTGTATTTGACTTATTTTAATTATGTCATCTTCGAGTTTGAATTGCAGTGCGTACAACAATCTACCATTTTCTCTCACAACTAGTAAGGAAGTGCAAGAACAACGATAAAGTTACGTTGAGCAGATAGTTTATATCGTCATTATTTATGATCATGACACCATCTTTTTTTTTTTGTTGATCCACCTGTTTCAATAGATTTCGATAGCAGTGTGAAACGGCGTGCTTCGAAAAATTGATCAATGGAAATATTCTCAATCTGAAAGTGTTAAAAAACCATTTAAGGGTTGGGCGAAAAGTGAAAAACCACTTCTAGCATATCGATATTTGGATGGAAGAACGTTGAGAGACATTCGAACGAGAGGGATGACATTATGAGAGAAAACGAAAAAAAAATAAGAATGAAAAAATAAAAACAAATCAACAAGATTAATAGCGTTTTCGTGAAAGTATTATATTTGATATTTATTCGGTGAACTACATTTTATAATAGTATTAACGCATCTGAGACCATGTGTTATTACACCTATCATTCTTCCGAACACTACGGAAAATTTTATGACGAAATGTTTTGAACAAATCTCCATTCTACTATTACATATGTAAACAATTACTGTGTATTTTGAGTTGCCTAAACGGATGTTTTGGGGGCGCATTGATTCTTTTGTCTGGTGACTTCCGACAACCATTACCGGTAATTCCAAAATCTACGGCTGCCGATGAAATAAATGCTTGCCTAAAATAATCAACTTCAAATTTGGCTAGGTAATGAAGCTCTCAAATCAGTTGATTGCGATTGGAATAGTACCAATAGATATCTGCAGCCCACAAAAATGCAAAAAACACCTGCACCACAAAAATTGTTGAAAATGATTTTTTGTAACTGCAAAAAAGGATGCAATGCGTCATGCACCTGCAGAAAACTGAGTCTTTTTTGTAACGCTACATGTGGGGAATGTGTAGGTGTTAACTGCCAAAACAGTTGTCCAATCTTTGGCAAAGATGAAGAAATAATAATTGACAGTGGCGACAGCCACTCAGAATCAGATTAATTTTCTGACACAAAAAGTATTAAATTCACGTGAGTAAAGTGATGGATAAATGATATTTTCATTTTGTTATTTTGAACAGATAGGGGTTGCTTTTAGGGGTTGAAAAATAAAAATTACTTAAACTAACATTGATCCGAAATACTGCTATAAAATTGATTGAAATTAATAATTAATTATTTTTATAAAGACCCAGTTTTACACATTTTATGCTGAAAGGGGGTTGTTTATACGGTCTCGAAGTATATGAAGACCTTCATTAAATTTCATGAAACGCTACTGAGGCCCAAAAATTATTTTGATTTACGTTAGAACAAGTTTCTTTTAATTTTGAATGAAGGGGTTGTTTTCACCACTTAAAAATAATAGGTATGAATCGGCATAGGGTAGGAGTAGGAGACAAGTATCGCTTATATCCAAAATTTCATTAGAATCGAAGCATCTTGATAGAATTCGGGATAAATGCCTGATTTTCGCCCTCATTGATTGGACAAATTGTACAGGACAATTTTATGTCCATTTTCAAGGTATTACCTATTATTATACCATGATAGTTTATTACAACATTAAAGTTGCTTCTTTATTTATCGATATAAGGTCGTAGTGGAGTGTACCCTCTTTTAAAATAAATTAAACTACCCAGGAAATTCTTGCAGGGAGAAGGACAGGGATAGTGTAGAGGTGGTTCAGAAAGAGAAAGAAAATAGCAACCATTGTGCTGTTTACATTCAAATTCTTTACATTAAATACACTATACTAGATAGGTTCAGTACATTAACTTAACAATACAATTACATCTCTTAATATAGTTCATTTGACAAAATAGTTAATATATTGGAAACATTTGTTATTATACCTCTTCTTCTTTAAATTCAATAAATATATTTATATTTCCAAATAGCGTCAGATCTGGACTGCCGACCGAAGCACTTGTCGGAATTGAGAAGTGCTCAAGTGCTTCGTCGGGGCCTCTAATCTAAGGAAAAAACAAACTGGTCTCTAGCACGAAGAGAACATTTCAGTCTGAAGTTGTCGAAATCGCTCGGCGACCTTTGAAATTAGAGCAAGGATCGATGATGTGTGCTCGATTGCCCCAAATTGAAATTCCGCCGAGAGTAGATCCGAGAGGTAGCGCCAAGCCTCCGGCTTGGAGGCGGCTGGATGCCACCAAAACGGCCGCTAGGGCGCAAGCGCTAAAATCCCGGCTTTCTGGGAGGCTGGAAACCAAAGAGACGGGACTTTACACGCAACCAAAAAAAATTCGGGCAAACGTTGAGATGCCTTCGAAGTGTTTGCAGTTGGATCTTGGCGAGGAGTTAAGACCGACGGCTGTTGTCTTGGAGATCTCGCACGTTCACGGTTAATCTGGAAGTTTTCGGTCAACATCGAGTCCCATTTATAAGACTAAAACACTTAGATAAGAGTACTCTCTTAAGTACAGCGAATAGAGTGGGATGATTCGGGAAATGTCCGAGATACCCTGGTAGAGCTGGATATGTCCCAGCGTATCCCGAACACCAAAGGTGAGGTTATGTGTTTCGATGGTCATCGAAATTGGGTCGCATAAGGTCCCTGAATCCAGAACCAATTTCTCATCTTAACACTAGAGGGGGATTGAAAATCATTTCAACCAAAACGGGAAAGTACTCAGGATTCTCTCACAAAATGGTTGCCGACAGGGAAGGTCGCTAAAGCTGTTGTCGAACCTTCGAAACGTTAAATAGTCCCCCAATTGAAGAAGTACATGTAGAACGTAAAATATGAAAACTTAAACACAACAATACGATAATACTATATGTTCCAATAACACTTTCATAAAATTTCCTCAGGTATATCCGAGTTCTCCTGAAACATTTACAATGATAAGATTCTGGGAAATCTGCGGGGAAAATTCTATGCAAATACACTTAGTCACTGAATAGGTACATCAAAGAAAATACGAAAAATCGCAAGAAACAACTTCAAGCCTTATAGGTGTTTAATAGAGCGCTTTTATTCTTCTCCGGCTGAGCCGGTCTCAGCTCTGGACATCTAAAACCATGTTTCCCTTTTCATCGCATTGACTTTGTTGTAGTATAGGTCATGGTGATTATTTTTCTTTGTCCGGTTGGGGAGCAGTAGGCTGCGGTGGTAGTACCTGTAAAAAATCCGACTTAAATATAAATAAGAGAACGACATCTTCACAAGCAAGATTTATGTCCACTTGCACCGTTTTCTGGTTAAGACAGACTTATCTAAGGCGCCCTTAAATGCCAAATCTGTCAACACTGTATAAATCAGTGAATTGTTTGTTTTGACATAGAAATGCGATATGACCATATGGTTTTGTGTCGGCACTAAGCACTAAGAAGAACAAGCGACAAACAAGAATTTTCCCTTTCAGTATTTTGATTCACAAAACGACGAATAGGTACAGTACAACTTATATTTTTTCATTTGAAGCAAATGATTTGATTCGATTTCAACAATTCTTTATTTGTAACTCGAATGACATAATTCTCCACCTGTGGAATATCATCGAAGTAATACTTTTCACATTCACAAGAGTAAATAGTACCTGCAGAATTAATAATTACATGGGTACAATCAATTTCTTCAAAATAACACGGGAAATTCTGGCAATTTGGTAAAATTGGGTTTGGGTGGAACGTAATTCTGCTTCTGTCTGAGGCATTTTCATGAATACTGAAACTCGACCAACTATTCTTGATACTTTAACTCGTGGATTTTCATCAAATCGGCTACAGGCAATAAATGTCCTGTTGATGCGTAGAATCACAGGCACGTAAGGAGTTGACTCATCGGTGATACACTCTGATTCCTACAATCATCAAGTCTTAAACTCCACTCTTTGAGGTTTGATATCATCATACATAAGATATAATATGATATGTATTTACATATCACTCGGCAATTTTGAATCATCCTCAATTAATCTCGGCAGTTGCAGAGTAGTTTTTTTGGTCAACCGAAATCGCCGAAAATATGCGAATTCGTCCGTATCATGGTAGTGATCGGCCCTATTAAATTCTAGACTTCTATGAAAGCCAAACTCAATAATATGTCGGAATCATACTCGTATAGATCATCAATTTCATGCAATAAAGTTCTATCCGTAATAATCATTAAATTCACGCAATCAAAAACAACACATCAAAACTGAAGTTCGTTTTTGACGTCATGAATATTCGAGACGGGCTAAAGTCTTGCTTAAGCCATGAATATCGCGGCTCAAAGTAGTCATTACTTATGAGGCACTTAAACTGCGATGCAAGAGAAACGACGTCTCAAACATAACTTCAAATCTAAGTTGGACTTGAGTCAGACTCACATTTGACGGTTCAAGTAGGCATTATTATTTTTCTTATACTATGGAGAATGAGCGAATGTATTATTATCAACAAACTAATTGTCAAATCTGCATTATCTCAATTTTTATCGTGTTGAAGTATTTCATTGCTATCTAGGATGAATATCTGTTCAGACGTTTTGAGATGTATGTGCATCAGAGATTAAAATTTTTTTGGCTAGAACCACCCAATTGTTTGCAGTTTTTAGCTCATAATCATCATCAGCCAATCGTAGCAATCCACTAAAGTTAGTATGTACCTATGAACCGCTCATTTTAAGCCTGTTTTGGGTAGTTTCAGGAAGTTCGCAACTATAAAACTTGCGCAACTATAAAATTTCAGTTCAACGCAGAATCTTAAAATCTCGGTATAGGAATGTGATATATCATTTGAAAGGAAATTCAATTTTCCTTCAGTATTTTTCAAAATGTACAGGGCATCTCATTTGAAAAAATGCACTTTCAACCGCTTTTGTATGTCGAATCGAATTTTTAATGACCCTGTAGGAAAAAAAGCAAATTTGGTAACTCCTGCATGATGCATAGAATCTTAGCATTCTGTATACGAAATTTCAGCTTCCTTAGATTAATAGTAATTAAGTTATGCATGTTCAAGCAAAGCTTAGTTTTGCATAAAAAAATAGGAAATCATTTAATGGAACCGCTGAAGATAAGTATGAGAAAATGATATCAAAATAATGGTGTCACTACGATGAATAGAAAAGTGCAATAATATACACGGTGTGCCATTTGAAATAACAAAGTATCACAGATATAAGAGCGTTTCATATCTTTCTAACTCTATAATCTTTGGTTGTGATGAGAACAGCTTTGTCAGGGGGAACAATAGCAGTGAACTGTAACCCATTCTGAACTTACTAACTAACAAACACCAGACCCAGATACATATTGAAGCAACTGAAAACCCACAATTTGCACATTCTGCACCTGATCCACAAATGAGACTCATGCAGAACTGTAATCCTTGGAGTGAAGCTTCTTCGTTAAAATTCGCAACTCACTATTCCGTCAGACGAAGTGTTAGAAAAGTTTCTCACCTTCAAAATAGCGTGCACTTCTTCTGCCACAGCCGTCAATACGAACTCGAACTGCTGCTTGGTAGCGACCATTTTCACTCTCTGATCTCTAAGGTGTTCTAAAGTAGCTGCTATGTCTATTTCTTTGGCTCCTTTCGCCATTCTACTCAGTACCATGTCTATTAGGCAATAGGTGCCTGGAAAACAAACGTCACTCAGCCAACTTTACTCGGAGAAGAACATAAAAGACTTACCAGTTCTGCCGGCACCGTCACTACAGTGCACTACGATTGGGCACGACCTCCCCCTATAGGACTTGTTGACCTTCCTCCTGAACTCGAGCAGAGCCTTCGTGGATGCTGGTACTCCGGTCTCGGCCCAGGAGAGGAAGTGGAACTGAGTTACTGTTCTCGTTTCGCCCGTTCTCAAGTTCTTGAGGTAGAAGGAACGGACTAGGTAGTCGTCGCACCAGATGTGTTCGGATACCAGGTGCACTTCGTAGATGTGGTACCGCTCGGACCCTGCAAATAAGCCATGTTTTGGAGAGAGTGCGACAAATTAAGGGTTTCTGAAAATTTCAATTTTAATGAAAGTTAACTCTACATTGACTTTATAACTTATTTTTTATGTTCCCTCGGGAAGGTTTTGAACGAAACAAGACACATTAAATTCAGGATTTCACCGATTCTTATGTGAAAGAAGAGAAATGAACAATTTTCAAAATACTGAAATGCTGATACGTGATTTAATACTTGGAATTTCCACCCCTTGCGTTAATTACAGCTCGGCAACGACGGTTCATACTCAAAATGAGTGATCTTAAAATGTTCTGATCTAATCCATCCCAGATTTCTCCGAGTTGGATTCCTAAGTCATTAAGAGTAGCTGGATGATTTTCTGAACCTCACAGCCTTCTATTGAGGTTGCCCCAAACCTGCTCAATCGGATTGAGATCTGGACTTCTTGCTGGCCATTCCATTCGACAGACTTCAACCTCTTCAAGGTACTCCTGAACGATGCACGCACGATGGGGTCTGGCATTATCGTCAATAAAAATTAAATTTTCACCAATGTATGGGGTAAATGGCACTACATGCTCTTCAAGAATGTTCCTTATATACTTATCAGCATTCATAGCTCCATTATCAACGACCACTAGGTCAGTGCGAGCAGTCAAAGATATTCCACCCCATACCATAATCGATCCTCCCCCGAAACCAGTAGTATTCAGGAAATTGCACTGAGCATATCTTTCATGAGGACGTCTGTATACAAGGGAACGTCGATCACAATGGTAGAGGCAGAATCTAGACTCATCTGTGAAGAGAACTCTTTCCCAATCGGCCTCTTTCCAATGGATATGCTCTCTCGCAAAATCCAAACGCGCCCTTCGATGGGCTGTGGTAAGAGCTGGGCCTCTTGCCTCGACACGAGGCCTTAAATCATATTCTCTGAGGCGATTTCTTATTGTCTGAGTACTAATTTGCACCCCATGAGTTTGCTCAAGCTGATTTTGAAGGAGGCGAGCGGTTGCAAACCGTTGTCTCAACGAAGAAACTCTCAAGTAACGTTCTTGAATGGCAGTTGTTACCCGTGGTCTACCCTGTCCTGGTCTTCGGACATTCATACTTGTCTCCTTGAATCGCTGCAACATTCTGGACACACTTGTATGGGAAACTCCAAACCTTTCTGCAATTCTTGTGTATGTCCACCCTTCTTCTCGCAAAACTACCGCTTGGGCACTTTCCTCTTGGGTCAAATTGCGTGTTTCGCGTTGCATAGCGATCGAGTGTGGAAAATCAAACGAAAGAAAATCTATTGATCACTAGAATTGATCGAGAACAACTGATTTCAGAATGGAGCCAATACAATCAAAATCTGATAATATCATCTTTTTTTATTCCTGCTGGGAAAAAAACATCTGTATTGAGGAAAAACGTTGAAAGTGGATAACATATGCATGCGTAATTCTGATGAAAATAATAATCAGTGAGAACACCTTCAGTTGTAGAATAAATTTGAGATTTCCATAATGTGCTTTAATTTTTTTGCGCAGTGTAAATATTTTAAATGAACAATAATATCTTCTTTGATGTACAGCTCCTCAAGAAAACACCCAAGACAGACTCTATATAATTTATTTAGAATTTAAAACAAAATTATTAGTTTTTTTTTTGTAATAATTGAAATGTGAAAATAATGTTGTTGAATGACAAGGCTGAAGGACCCAAGGTCGATAGCCATTTGCTCGGCAACAAAGGACTGTCTCTATCTTCTTATTTTTGAGTAGATGCTATGCAACAGCTTTATCGGGGCAGTCCTCGAGTGACACACGTGCTCTTTTTCTTTCTTATTTTTATGCTTTCTTTGAGTTTGCTTTTAATTCTGCTATGTTCATCAACTTTGTACAATATAATATGTTGTTTTAAGAAAAAGAAAATTCTTTGCCTTTACGGAGGCCACATCGAGAACATTTTTGAAACATAGATGAATTCAAAATAGTAATCATCGAAATGAATACCATTTTCAATTCCCAGGCTCAGAGATCTTATATCATGAGGTTGGAGAAATGATATTAGATTTTGTCACTGAGATGAGAGATATACCGGTTTCGGCCTTGTTGGGCCTCATCAGTATCCCGCACATCTCAGGACAAAATCTTCATAAAAAACTTCGAAATTTGAAGCAATTGGTTGTGAAGTAATGAGTAAAATATTACAAGGTACTAAGGTGGTGACATCCAATTGCGTCAAAATGAAGTTTCACATCTCCAATCAAATGCTTCACAGTCACAAAAAGAATTGGGCGTTTTCCATCACTTTGAGAAAGTAGCAAGCGGGCCCTGAATAGAGCCACTGCTAACATCTCATTCAGTGAAAGAGGAAGTACAGATTTCTTTTTTTGCATTCGATTGGAGATGTGAAACTTCATTTTGACGCAATTGGATGTCACCACCTTAGTACCTTGTAATATTTTACTCATTACTTCACAACCAATTGCTTCAAATTTCGAAGTTTTTTATGAAGATTTTGTCCTGAGATGTGCGGGATACTGATGAGGCCCAACAAGGCCGAAACCGGTATATCTCTCATCTCAGTGACAAAATCTAATATCATTTCTCCAACCTCATGATAAAAGATCTCTGAGCCTGGGAATTGAAAATATTATTCATTTCGATGATTACTATTTTGAATTCATCTATGTTTCAATAATATGTTGTCTTGTAAGTGGGACTATTCTGTTTAGACAATAAACAATTTTTTTTTAAATGAATGATATCGACTACTCACCTTCCTCTGGCCAATACCTGTGGCACATGGCAGCGCCTGACTCCGTGAGTCTGGTCAGCATCACGATCACCACGGCGCCTTGCTCCCAGATCAACTGCCAGAAGTCTGCAGAGGTGTGCGGCAGGGGTCCTTGCGTGGCTATGTAGGCTGGGTTTCTCGGGTCGTGGTCCGTGATGCTGGAGGCGTTAATGTAGTCTGAACCGTTGGCGTTGGACAGCTCGTTGAGGATGACCCTGGAGTGGTCGTAGGGAACGATCTCAGGGTATCGGTTCTTGCCGACGTTCTCCTTACGCAGACCTACCGTCGCGGCGCAAGGCTCAGCGACGTAGGCGCATAAGGCGACCCACTCTTGCTCCAAACGGTCCTTGTTTTTGAGGTGGTCTTCCATGTAGTTTAAGACAATGTGGCCTGGAAAGAAGAAAATAGTTAACAAACAGTTCTGCCCCCAAGGGGGAATCGGGAGCAATGAAAACGTATGCAAATAATGCAATATCCAAGTACTCCTCCCTATCGAGTGACCGAAGAGGTTTTTAGTATTCAGTTTGGAAGGACTAACAGTCCCTTCCGACCTTATGATCCATAATGCTTCCTGTCAGAGCCTTCACTTCCAGAGATCTAATGAAATCCAATATCAGGGAAGGCTTCCACACTCCCAGTTTCTTGACTAAAGCATTGTTTACTTAGGCTTACAAAATCAAAGCATTCAGTGACTAGGTGAATAATGCCCACTTGCTAAGCAAAGTGGGAGATAATTCATAATGGCTTCACTTCAAGGCTAACAGTTCTGCATAACTCTTATTTGGGTATCAAGTGCAGAATGTGCAAATTGTGGGTTTCCAGTTGCTTCTATATGTATCTGAGTCTGGTTTTAGTTAGTAAGTTCAAAACGGGTTACAGTTCACTGCGACCTCATGGTCTATTGTGTCCCTGACAAAACTGTTCTCTCCACAACCTCTACAGCTAGCATTCCAGTTCCCTAAGAAAATCTAATATCCAGATAGGCTTCTTCACTCCCTGCCTTGACCAAGGCATTGTTTCTTTTCACTTACAATGGCAGAGCATTCCAGTTCTAGGTGAATAGGAGGTTCTTCCTCATCACTACAGAATCTGCACTTGTCAGGGTCTAGTTTCTTCTTACTAAGATACTAGATCTTGTAGTTTCAAAGTTCCAAAGGAACTTTTTAGGGTGATCCATCTCTGGGAGATTCTGCCAGAGTGGTTCTGGTGTTCCTAGGGGTTCAAACTTGAGAACATTTCTTATGCCCACTTGCACCGTCAAATATAAGTCTGACTTATGTCCAACTTAGATTTGAAGTTAGGTTTGAGACGTCGTTTCTCTCGCACCGCAGCTTAAGTGGCTCATAAGTTATGACTATTTTGAGCCGCGAATATTCATGGCTTAAGCAAGACTTTAGCTCGTCTCAAATATTCATAACGTCAAAAACGAACTTCAGTTTCGATGTGTTGTTTTTGATTGCGTGAATTTAATAATTATTATGGATAGAACTTTATTGAATGAATATAATGATTTATATGAGGATGATTTCGACATATAAGATATCATTAATTATGGCTTTCCTAGAAGTCAAAACTTTAATAGGGCCGATGACTATCATAATATGGACGAATTCGCATATTTTCGGCGATTTCGGTTGACCAAAAAAACTACTCTGCAACTGCCGAGATTAATTGAGGATGATTCAGAATTGCCAAGGACATGTAAGTACATATCTTATGTATGATGATGTCAAACCTCAAAGAAGGGAGTTTGAGCCTGGATGATTGTAGGAATCAAAGTGTATCACCGATGAGTCAACTCCTTACGTGACTGCGATTCTACGCATCAGCAGAAAATTTATTGGCTGTAGCCGATTTGATGAAAATCCACGAATCTATCAAGAATACTTGTTCGAGTTTCAGTATTCATAAAAATGCCTCAGAAAGAAGCAGAATTACGTTCCACCCAAACCCAATTTTACCAAAATGCTGGATTTCCTCGTGGTGTTGGAGCAATTGATTGTATCCATGTAATTATTAATTCTGCATCAGGTACTATATACTCTTGTGAATGTGAAAAGTACTATTTCGATGATATTCCACAGGTGGAGAATTATGTCATTAAAGTTACAAATAAAGAATAGTTGAAATCAAATCAAATCATTTACTTCAAATTAAAAAAAATAGGTTGTACTGTGTGTTAAAAGTGCGCTTTCTACTTTGATCTAATTTCTTTACAAACTATGCATTTTAAACTAATCAAACTTCTTGAACATAAGAAAAACAATAAAATAAAGGGTTTTATTGGTGGAAATCGATCTATTTCAATTCTGGTAGATGTGGGGTCAGTTTTACTACCTATTTTTTCGTGAAAAATATGAGTCGTCAATCTTTTATGCATTATATTTCCCTGAGTTTATATGCAATCGACTTCCAACACCCCGCATTTTGAAGCTTTCTTGAAGCACTACAAAATAATTATCCAGCATTATTCCCGTAACATCTATGGTTTTTCCGCAATTTCAAGTTGAATGTATCGATTCAAGCATTCACGAAAAAAATGTTGCCTTATACTCACGATATCCTGCCTTTTGTTGCACCTAGAATAATTCTAAGAAACATCATCTCTTCGTTTTTATATAAGCTACAAATATCTTTCCTACACTTTATTTCGTTTGATACATAGTGTTTGTATTATTCGTAATTAACCGTCTCAGAAAGTGTAATTTTCAATGAAAATGTCATGTTTTCAACCACGAATAACTATAAAAGTATTGAGTTTTCGAAAAAAATGTATGGGACACTTTTTGATAAGAATTAAGTCTTTCATCGACTCCCGGTGTTATTTTCATAAAAAAAAATGGGCACCCACCTGTGGAAATATCCATGTTATGCAGAGCCGGCTCCTCGCTCCACGAAGACGTACTCGATCTGCTCGAAGGACTCTGTTCCGACTCCTTCGAAAGGCTGGTGATCCTCCCATGCACATTCTCGCCCGACGGCTGACCTTTGGCAGACATCCTGGCCCTGCACAGGTCCTGGTAGTCCTTGCTGGCCTCTGTGTCCGGTTTGCTGAGCCCCTGGAGCTTCTCCTTGGACTTGATGTGCTTGCGGATTATGATCAAAAGAGCCGCCGCCACTATCATGGCTCCCAGAACTCCGCACACCATGAAGATCACGATGTAGAACTCGTTGTCGTTGATCATCGGTGCCGCCAGTACGGCCTGGATCTTTTCCTGGATCACAGAAGATGATAGATTGAAGATGAGTCACGCAGGAAATGAAAAAAAGGCTAAGGAAAGGTTATTATGGACTGGGGGATAACCAGAGTGTTAGGTTGGCTATGGTTTGTTCTTACAGGGTCCATATAGGAGTATCGTTATACTTTAACTATTATACACTATATTAACGCACATTATGGAAATCTCAAATTTATTCTACAACTGAAGGTGTTCTCAATGATAATTATTTTTATCAGAATTATGCATGCATATGTTATCCACTTATCAACGTTTTTCTTCAATACAGATGTTTTTCCCAGCAGGAATAAAAAAAGATGATATTATCAGATTTTGAATGTATTGGCTCCATTCTAAAATCAGTTGTTCTCGATCAATTCTAGTGATCAATAGTTTTTCTTTCGTTTGATTTTCTACACTCGATCGCTATGCAACGTGAAACACGCAATTTGACCCAAGAGGAATGTACCCAAGCTGTAGTTTTGCGAGAAGAAGGGTAGACATACACAAGAATTGCAGAAAGGTTCGAAGTTTCCCATACAAGTGTGTCCAGAATGTTGCAGCGATTCAGGGAGACAGGTATGAATGTCCGAAGACCACGACAGGCCGATTGGGAAAGAGTTCTCTTCACAGATGAGTCTATATTCTGCCTCTACCATTGTGATCGAAGTTCCCCTGTATACAGACGTCCACATTAAAGATATGCACAATGCAATTTCCTGAATACTACTGGTTTCGGTGGAGGATCGATTATGGTATGGGGTGGAATACCTTTGACTGTTCGCACAGACCTGGTGGTCGTTGATAATGGAGCTATGAATGCTGATAAGTATATAAGGAACATTCTTGAAGAGCACGTAGTGCCTTTTTCCCATACATTGGTGAAAATTTCATTTTTATGGACGATAATTCCAGATCCCATCGTGCGCGCATCGTTCAGGAGTACCTTGAAGAGGTTGAAGTCTCTCGAATGGAATGGCCAGCAAGAAGTCCAGATCTCAATCCGATTGAGCAGGTTCGGGACAACCTCAATAGAAGGCTGAGAAGTTTAGAAAATCATCCAGCTACTCTAAATGACTTAGGAATTCAACTCGGAGAAATCTGGGAAGGATTAGATCAGAACATTTTAAGATCACTCATTTTGAGTATCAACCGTCGTTGCCGAGCTGTGATTAACGCAAGGGGTGGAAAAACCAAGTATTAAATCACTTATCAGCATTTCAGTATTTTGAAAATTATTCATTTCTCTTCTTGTACATAAGATTCGGTAAAATCTTGAATTTTTCTTTCATTTAATGTGTCTTGTTTCCTTCAAAACCTTCCCGAGAGAACATAAAAAATAAGTTGTAAAGTCAATGTAAAATTGAGATTTTCAGAATGTGCGTTAATTTTTTTGTGCTGTGTTTATTATATAAGACCACTTTTGCACTTTGGCACGATGAGGGAGATTTGAAGTAAAAGAAGCAATGATAACTATAATAACGAATGAAATAAACACTATTGATATCGGTTGATAACCTAGAAAAAGAGTTACACGATATAAACATAAACAAAATTGATGAAAATTAAAAATAAACAATACCAAAGTGTACAATTACAATAGAAAAAACTTTTTCGCTGTCACTGATATGTTTCGGTTAATAACCAAAGGGAGTTTAGAATCACCGATGAGGAATAACTTGTGACATGCTCACCTTGTCCTTGATTCCTGCGTCTATGATTTTGAGACCATTTCCTGCATTCACGTTATCCTTAACAGCCACTGGAAATGGACCAAAAATTGTATCAAGAGTGTGACTTGAGAAATTGATTAAAATTCCGTTCTGTGACAAAAAGATTGTGCCAATATTTTATTGAAAACTCGACAAATTGAACGAAATCATGAATTTGAACCGCATTTTGCTCCCAAAGATTCAATCAGTTCTTCAAACAGAAACCAGTTTCAAAACGGATGAATACTCAGCAATTCTTCAGCCTGACTACTAAAGTAGAGATTGGTATATAGTTTGGTATCAAGATGAGACTTCATCTTGAAACTGTCAAAATTGATCTTTTCGAAATGAAGCATTCATTGAAGAAAAATATAGCCATATTTCTCGGATATTACGAAGATGGTGTAGCATAATTTCGAAGTTGTTTAACTGTTCCATAAAAATGAATGATTCTATCAGTTTTCGCAATACTACAACTCTTGATACTTACTAATTCTTCGAGCTACCTCAGACGCATTCAGACCTTTGCTGTTAGGCAGCACCTTGAACGTGACCACATTTTTGATGACACTGAAATAAAAAAAATTCGATTACGCCGCGATTTCGGTGGCAGAACGTAGAGCGAATGCAAAATGACGTGGTTGGCGCTCAAAGGAAAATACATAAATGGCGAGATTTCGGTGGGAAGTGATTTCAGCAACCGGAAGTGCGTTTAATCGTTGAGCTCATATCGGGTTTAAGGAGAGAGATAAACGGCTAAAAAAGCACCTTTTGTTGTGGAAGTCCAGCTATATTAGATTCAATGAACAATTCTGATGAATTTCATGCAGGAGAATGTACCTTAACCCATTAGGGTTCTTTTAGAAGAAGGTAATTTAACGGCTAACGTGTTTCGTCCAAAAAATGATTCTGAGGATGAGCAATTGAAAATCTAGAACATTCAGAAACCAGCCTAGCAGATAGTTCAGTTTCGATGTGTTACTCGTCATCAGTATCGATTAAAGAGGCATTCACAATCAACTCGCATGCCGAAGTACACTTCGGCACGAAAGCTAAGCAGATGGCGTGCTCTAGTACTATTCGAAATGAAATTTGAGACCAGCAATTCTTGCAAGCTTTCACTTCAGCACGAAATCGTGCCGGCTTTAGTTCATGCGCAGTGCTTTCAATCACGTGTTTCATAGTTTAACCGTCATTCGATTTTTAATTCGAACTAACTATGGTGGTTATCTTTTTTTTTCAATCATAGATAATTAATAAAAATAATAAATTTATCTGTTCGTTTTCAGTTTCATTAAAAGTAAGGCTAACCTATTATAAGACAGATATTTACAGCTAAACGTATGCGTTCAATTTAAGTCCGTTTATTGTGAATGGTAAATTATGTGAAGCTGAAACGATCTGAAAAAGCTACTTACTGTCCATTCTCGAAACTGGAAGGCTCCAAACGCAGCAAGTAGGAGATATTCTTGATGATCTCCTCTCCTTGCCCCCACGTGTCGAAGCTGAAAAAAAAAACAAGTCGCATCATTACCAACCGTCCCCACTCCAACCCCCTGCCTCCCTTACTTCTTGTTGAAGCCTACGAAGACGTAGTCAGCGTTGGACTCCTCCATGTCGAACTGGTCCGCCTTGAAGGGATTGGGGTGAGGCGCTCCTCTCGGTCCTTTTTTCATCATGGAAGGCATGTACATATGTTCGTCATTAATGAAACCTGTTCGCTTGAGATCTGTAAAGTTAAAAGGGAGGATTGAAATGCATGACGCACCATTGGATGTCGTGATGTACACCGAGATGATGAAAGAAAGAACATCGAGCGTCTGCGATGACCTGACTGAAGGTTTCCAATTGATTTGGTTTTTGCAGATCGTCGTTTTGAGGTTCTCATGCTGGGTATGGAGATGGTTACGTCGAGAAGAGGGGGGGAGGTGAAGAGACGAACCCTGGAGGTGAAAGAGAAGAAGAAGAAGAAGGTCTGTGCAGGGCAGTTTTGCCGATCTTTTTTCCTTGCGAGTCAATCCAGTTGTTTTTCGAAAAGTTTGCACCTTGGAATGATTCCGTTAAAGCTCCTATGTTGGGATGTGAAGATGGAACCGAAATGATGACAAGTCGATGTAGTAAATGCTCTGAGACTACAGTATCATTCAACTTAGCTTTCGATAAGGGTAGAGTTAAGGATACACCATGTTGATGGCATTGAATAGTTATGATGATATCGAACGACCACTCAGTCCTTCGATTATGGAAACTGGAAGAGTTGTAGTTGAAACCTTTTGATGGCATCATGAATTTAGGACAACTAGACTACATTTAGAAGTTGGGAAAGAGGAATTCATCTTTGAGATTCATTTCGGTAGATCAAGAAGGGTCAGGGATGTAAAGATCACAAGATTCTGAAGGAAATCAACTGGTTTCAGGTGGAGTAGATCATGACTTGATCCTGAGGGCATTCAAAATGAGTAGAGTTAAGGATACACCATGTTGATGGCATTGAATAGTTATGAAGTTATCGAACGACCACTCAGTCCTTCGATTATGGAAACTAGAAGAGTTGTAGTTGAAACTCTTTGATGGCATAAGGAATTTAGGTCATCTAGACTACATTTAGAAGTTGGGAAAGAGGAACACATCTTTGAGATTCGTATCGGTAGATCAAGAAGGGTCAGGGATGTATAGATCACAAGATTCTGAAGAAAATCAACTGGTTTTAGGTGGAGTAGATCATGATTTAATCCTGAGGGCATTGAAAATGAGAAGAGTTAAGGATACACCATGTTGATGGCATTGAATAGTCATGATGTTATCAAAGGACCACTCAGTCCTTCGATTATGGAAACTGTAAGAGTTGTAGTTGAAACTCCTTGATGGCGTGATAAATCTAGGTCATCTAGACTACATTTAGAAGTTGGGAAAGAGGAACACATCTTTGAGATTCGTATCGGTAGATCAAGAAGGGTCAGGGATGTATAGATCACAAGATTCTGAAGAAAATCAACTAGTTTTAGGTGGAGTAGATCATGATTTAATCCTGAGGGCATTGAAAATGAGTAGAGTTAAGGATACACCATGTTGATGGCATTGAATAGTTATGAAGTTATCGAACGACAACTCAGTCCTTCGATTATGGAAACTGTAAGAGTTGTAGTTGACACTCTTTGATGGCGTGATAAATCTAGGTCATCTAGACTACATTTAGAAGTTGGGAAAGAGGAACACATCTTTGAGATCTCGAGCTGAATCGGAATCATTCCAGGCACCAGGCAATTTAGAAGATTGGTCTTGGAAGGAGGGCAACACGATAACAACATTTACCTTCGTGGTTGAAAGGAAACTTCGGTCCAGGTTTTTTAACGTCGAGCCTTTCCGGTCTTTTAAAACCGAGGTTACTAGCGTTTTCGAGCAGCTTTTCCAAGTCATCGCTCAGAGACTCCTTCGACGACTCGCCTGGTCCAAAAATCACACACACGATCAGTATCTATAGCTTTGGCGTGGTGACATCCAATAAGTGTTAGCATACAATCTTTGGGGGGAGGGGTTTGGGTCTCGTGATCTGTGCACGATCGGTGGTGGGAGGTGTCGAGAGTGTTCTGCAGGTGATGGTTTATGGAGAGGTGACCTTGAGGTCGGCAGTCGAAGACGGTTGTTGGTTAGATGGTCAATGTCATATGTATGATTCGAATAACACGATATAAATAAACTGATCCACAAGAGTTAGGGATATCGTTTTCAATCGTTTTGAAAAGAATGTAATCTTCGGGAAAATCGCTGTAAAATCATTTAAAACTCAATAACAACTTGAATCGATCCAGTAAGAATCAGTATGAGATATTTCGTCAATCTGGTCCCCCTTTTTCTGAAGTTTGGTCTTTGCATATACTTCATGGATGTTCTTATTTTGAAATGGAGTCAGTGAAACCATTTTTTCTGAAAATGCCAAAACATAAATAAACAAACGCTGGGGCTAAGAGATTTGAATTGTATAGAACATGCATGGGATATGCTCTAAAGAAGATTAGATATTCAACAACCTACCCCAGAATCCTTAAATGATCTGAGAGAGTTTCTGTCCCGTTTAAGGAACCGAATTCCTCAAGAAATGTTCAACAACCTCGTGTGTAGTATGCAAGCTGTTATTGATGTCCGTGGAGGTCATACATCATTGTATTGATAATCTAACGTTATTTCGTTATTTCACTCGTTTTTTCTTAACCACCCTGTATACGCTTCAGACCTACAGGCTGAAATATGAATTTTTATCACATTATCCCATTTAACCCATATTTTTCTTCAATTTAAGTCAATATCCCTAACTCATGTGGAACAGTTTAAATTTTTCCTGTTAATTTTTCATCGAAAAGCTTTTCAATCTTTTGAATCATTCAAGTTGAATAACCTCCAAAGATTGAAACCATCTAACTAAGAACGTCCAGTGCTTTCCGATTCAAATTACCTCCTGAAGATAGAATTACATTATTGTGTGCCCTCTGTCGGGATGGGTGATTGATTGTACCATTGTGGTATGTCAATCCAGAGAAGAGAGTGTCAAAAACTACCAAAGAATCGGCTAATTCATATACCTTTTATAAGCACATATACAGGGTTATTCACGAATATGGCTCTATAGAATATTTTGAGGAAAGACACATGATTCAGGATTGGAATTTTAAAGGTGAGCTTCAAGTAACAAGACGACTTCTCTTATATTTTTTGAAGGTTTCGTTTTTCAAATGCGAAGACCCATTTTTTATTCCATAAATAGATTCTCCTTTAAATTCTGAGTCTTTTTGATTCCAAAAGTTTGAATTATCCCGAGAAAATTCTCTTTGAATGAGGAAATACGAAAAAAATCTCAAAATTGAATTCTGTAGAAATACAGATAACTTCGAGGTTTCTTCATTAAAATTTCTCTCTGCATTCCTTAGAATTTTTTACGTTGACTACACTAATAATCACATTGAGAACTTTAAACCAATTGTTGCTGTCGCATTACAGATGTTCTTTCAAGAACTTAACTCGTCTGAACTATAGAAAATATTTTCTTGTCTGTCTTTCAACAGAGTTTAATTTTGAGTTTTTTTTGGAATTCCTTACTTAAAGAAAATTTTCTCGGGAGAATTTTCGGAAAAATTCAAACTTTTGGAATCAAAAAGACTCAAAATTCAATGGTTCTTCCCATTTGAAAAACGGAAGTCCTAGAACCTTCAAAAAATATACGAGAAGTCGTCTTCTCACTTGAAGGTCACCTTTAGAATTTCAATCCTGAATCTTTTGTCTTTCCTAAAAATATTCTATAGAGCCATATTCCTGAATAACCCTGTATAATTTTAATAGTGATTGAAAAATTTTTCACTTTCCATTATAATCAAGATATGTTCGTGTATTTCAAACAGAACACAATGATATAATTCCTCTTCAAGCTTCTTTCTCACACGCCAGTACATATGGCCAGGCCAGCTAGCTAGAGCGTTTTTGGCGTCTTGAATTTCCAGATACATATAGTGAACCAGAGCAAGAAATTGTAACAAGGCAGTTCAACGAGGACCATAGTTTTGCCGGAGACAGTTGTCCACAACCACAAGATTCAATTCATGACTAGCATTGTCTTTCAGAATCACAAAGAACACTCAAGTATATACAGTAGGTGCTCGATAATCCGGCGCTCGCTAATCCGTCACTTTGCGACTCAGGTGACCTGCTCTTTAATCCGGCATTTTATACAGCTGAACTTTTGCGAAAAGTTAGAGAGTTGTGAAAATCATATGAAGTTAGCATTCTTTTCCTGTACAAATTCGATAATCCGGCATGAATGGAAAAAATCGGGTGCCGGATTATCGGGCGTCTACTGTACCAGAATCTTTTGTTACTTGTTTCAACTGAAGACGCAAATAGTTTCTACAATTATTCATGTTGTAGTGTACTTCTACGTCTCTTGGTTTTGCTGGCCTGACCTGATATACTCGTATGGTTGCGAGAGTTTCTAGAATCTCGAAAAGAATGATAGATGGATACCCTCAAAAAACCTACCGTTCATCGAATCAGAGGGGTGAACGAAACCACCCTCTGTGTACACCCCCGAACGTTGATTAGAAGAAACGTGCTTTCCTCCACTCCACCTCTGACCCTCGTACTGCCGGTGCAGCTCCCGGAATATACCCCTGTCCCCCTGGCCTTCTTCAGAGCCCCCCCTAGAAGCCATTTGCGCGTTCTTCAGCTCCCTGAAGATCTCCTCCGGCCTTGGTCTCTGGACGCCTTCCCCGTCGGCCTCCTGGTAGGACCTGGGGCGGTCCAGGAACTCCAGGCTGTCCTTGGACTCCCAGCCTTCGCGGAACTTGTCCGGGGTGTTGTAGGTCATCGTGAACCGCTCCGGAGGCACCTCGTTGTCTTTGGCTAGCTGGTCCTCCAGGTCTTCCATGCGGTACTCCTGTCTGTCGACGGTGTAGTCGAAGTCCTCGAGAAGCCTGAATAGGTGATTTTGAATGAGTTCGGCTTTCGATTACTGTTATGTATGGATAATCCGAAAGTTGGCGAGACTTGTTCGGTTTATCAGATCGTTCGGATTACAGAAAACATAATATCAGCACCCCAGTGTGTTAAGTCACAAAATCAAAATCAGTTAGAAGTGAGATTTTTCAGTTCGATTATTGTTGCAAAGAATGTTTCCTGTCAATATTTGGCAAACTGATGCACCTAGGGAGTTGAAAATGTGTTCCCCTACTTAAAATTTAATTATGTGAATCCAATATTGTACACTTGCAAAAAAATTAACGCACATTATGGAAATCTCAAATTTATTCTACAACTGAAGGTGTTCTCCATGATAATTATTTTTATCAGAATTATGCTTGCATATGTTATAAACTTTCAACGTTTTTCTTTAATACAGATGTTTTTCCCAGCAGAAATAAAAAAATATGATATTATCAGATTTTTAACGTATTGGTTCCATTCTAAAATCAGTTGTTCTCGATCAATTCTTGTGATCAATAGTTTTTCTTCGCTATGCAACGCGAAACACGCAATTTGACCCAAGAGGAATGTGCCCAAGCGGTAGTTTTGCGAGAAGAAGGGTGGATACACAAGAATTGCAGAAAGATTTGGAGTTTCCCATACAAGTGTATCTAGAATGTTTCAGCGACTCAGGGAGACAGGTATGAATGTCCGAAGACCAGGACAGGGTAGACCACGGGTAACACCTGCCATTTAGAACGTTACTTGAGAGTTTCTTCGTTGAGACAACGGTTTTCAACCGCTCGGCTTCTTCAAAATCAGCTTGAGCAAACTCATGGGGTGCAAATTAGCACTCAGAGAATATGATTTAAGGCCTCGTGTCGCGGCAAAAGGCCCAGCTCTTACCCCAGGGCGCGTTTGGATTTTGCGAGAGAGAATATCCATTGGGAAGAGGCCGATTGGGAAAGAGTCTTTTCACAGATGAGTCTAGATTCTGCCTCTACCTTTGTGATCGACGTTCCCTTGTTTACAGACGTCCACATGAAAGATATGCTTAGTGCAATTTCCTGAATACTACTGGTTTCGGGGAAGGTTCGATTATGGTATGGGGTGGAATATCTTTGACTCTTCGCACAGACCCAATGGTCGTTGATAATGGAGCTATGCATGCTGATAAGTATATAAGCAACATTCTTGAAGAGCATGTAGTGCCATTTGCCTCATACATTGGTGAAAATTTAATTTTTATGGACGATAATGCCAGACCCCATCGTGCGCGCATCGTTCAGGAGTACCTTGAAGAGGTTGAAGTCTCTCGAATGGAATAGCCAGCAAGAAGTCCAGATCTCAATCCGATTGAGCTGGTTTGGGACAACCTCAATAGAAAGCTGAGAAGTTCAGATAATCATCCAGCTACTCTTAATGACTTAGGAATCCAACTCGGAGAAATCTGGGGAGGATTAGATCAGAAAATTTTAAGATCACTCATTTTGAGTATGAACCGTCGTTGCCGAGCTGTAATTAAGGCAAGGGGTGGAAATACCAAGTATTAAATCACTTATAAACTACTCAAGGATCCAGTACATTGTTAGAAAAGTTACTGTATTTAGTTCATATCAATAAACTTAAGATTCGGTGAAATCCTGAATTTTTCATTCATTTAATGTGTCTTGTTCGTTCAAAAGCTTTCCGAGAGAACATAAAAAATAAGTTATAAAGTCAATGTAGAGTTGACTTTCATTGAAATTGAGATTTTCAGAATGTGCTTTGATTTTTTGTGCAGTGTAGTTTATTATAGTTTTGAAGTTGCTTTTTTATTCATCGATTGAGGCAGTACGAAGTCTGCCGGGTCAGCTAGTCAGTTAATAAATTTACCTCTCCAGGTGCTCGTAGCTCTCTGGCGAGAGTATCCTCCTGAGATCACTAGGGGTAAGATAGTTTTCGTTGAGGAACTTGATCAGGGGGTAGATGTCCATCACGTCCTGAAAGGACAACAGCCGGGGTCGCGACTGGTCGATCTCATCCTCGATTTCGTGCCTCAACCTGTTCTCGGCCGCCATCTTCTCCTCGTACGATGGCGGGTGGAGGAATTCAAGAGGGTCGTTGTCGAAGTCCCTCGTGCTTTTTATGGTGATGACTGGAGGCGATCGACGATGCATCTGGGGTATCCACGCTCGCTTCATCACCTGGTAATCGGCGTAGGGGTCGGGCATGTCGAGTACTGAAATTGGGAGATTTCTTTAGATATATCTTGATAATTAACAATCAGGATTACAATCTATAACAGTTCTTCCTAATGTAACCTGTTCTTTCGAGCATTTAGGCCGTCGTCGTAGATTAGTTCTCGACGTTTCGCCAGTTCGGGAGTCTGGCATCTTCAGGAGTTATATTTCAGGAGATGTTCTCACTGGACTGAACTGCCTGGGTGGCAGGTTACATTGAACGATGGCCGCGAAAGCCTCAACCAGTGCTTCCTAAATTATTCGTCGCGACGCGATAGATAAGCGCGGTATAATCCCAAGAGCGTCGTGAAGCCATCTGAGACTTTTTTTGTTTGTATTAATTTTTTATGTTTTCTCTTTATTTTTGTAATGAAGAGATCAGATACTTATTGAAGTTATCTATGGCAAAAAAGGCTATCATGGCGTTGCAAAATATGGCAACTTCGCAAGGACTTCACAGTTAAAATACACCGCGCGAAAAAATTAACGCACATTCTGAAAATCTCAATTTTAATGAAAGTCAACTCTACATTGACTTTATAACTTATTTTTTATGTTCTCTCGGGAAGGTTTTGAACAAAACAAGACACATTAAATGAAAGAAAAATTCAGGATTTCCCGGAATATTATGTGAAAGAAGAGAAATGAACAATTTTCAAAATACTGAAATGCTGAAAAGTGATTTAATACTTGGTATTTCCACCCCTTGCGTTAATTTCAGCTCGGCAACGACGGTTCATACTCAACATGAGTGATCTTAAAATGTTCTGATCTAATCCTTCCCAGATTTCTCCGAGTTGGATTCCTAAGTCATTAAGAGAAGCTGGATGATTTTCTGAACTTCTAAGCCTTCTATTGAGGTGGTCCCAAACCAGGTCAATCGGATTGAGATCTGGACTTCTTGCTGGCCATTCTATTCGAGAGACTTCAACCTCTTCAAGGTACTCCTGAACGATGCGCGCACGATGGGGTCCTGCATTATCGTCCATAAAAATGAAATTTTCACCAATGTATGAGGCAAATGGCACTACATGCTCTTCAAGAATGTTCCTTAAATACTTATCAGCATTCATAGCTCCATTATCAACGACCACTAGGTATGTGCGAGGAGTCAAAGATATTCCACCCCATACCATAATCGATCCTCCCCCGAAACCAGTAGTATTCGGGAAATTGCACTGAGCATATCTTTCATGTGGACGTCTGTATACAAGGGAACGTCGATCACAATGGTAGAGGCAGAATCTAGACCCATCTGTGAAGAGAACTCTTTCCCAATCGGCCTCTTCCCAATGGATATGCTCTCTGGGCTGGGGTAAGAGCTGGGCCTCTTGCCGCGACACGAGACCTTAAATCATATTCTCTGAGGCGATTTCTTATTGTCTGAGTGCTAATTTGCACCCCATGAGTTTGCTCAAGCTCATTTTGAAGGAGGCGAGCGGTTGCAAACCGTTGTCTCAACGAAGAAACTCTCAAGTAACGTTCTGAATGGCAGTTGTTACTCGTGGTCTACCCTGTCCTGGTCTTCGGACATTCATACCTGTCTTCCTGAATCGCTGCAACATTCTGGACACACTTGTATGGGAAACTCCAAACCTTTCTCCAATTCTTGGGTATGTCCACCCTTCTTCTCGCAAAACTACCGCTTGGGCTTATTCCTCTTGGGTCAAATTGCGTGTTTCGAGTTGCATAGCGATCGAGTTTAGAAAATCAAACGGAAGAAAAACTATTGATCACTAGAATTGATCGGGAACAACTGATTTCAGAATGGAGCCAATACATTAAAAATCTGATAATATCATCTTTTTTTATTCCTGCTGGGAAAAAACATCTGTATCGAAGAAAAACGTTGAAATTCTGATAAGAATGATTATCATTGAGAACACCTTCAGTTGTAGAATAAATTTGAGATTTCCATAATGTGCGTTAATTTTTTGCGCAGTGTATATCAACTACCTATTGCAAAACGGAAGCGGAAGATGTACACCTAATAAAATATTGTCAAACTCACTGTCGACCGGATTGGATCCCAAGATCTTATTCCTCAGAGCATCCCTCGCAGAAGTTTCCACATTTGGCGGGTAGTAAACTTCGTCTGCGTATTTCCCGTGGGCCTTTTCGACGCTCGGAGTATACTTGATAATGGCCACTTCCCTGGGATCTACGGGATCTTGCACGTCCATCGCTTTCAGCGCCCCCTCCAGGTCCTGATCGGCCAGATGGGAGCACACGTCCTCCTCGAAGGGGGAGCTGGAAAGGAAACATAACTCAAGGAAAAGTAAAAGTTGACAGAGTGACATGAGGTGCAGACGTCTGTCACCGATCGGGAATTTTCCGAGCTGAAGGGGTGAAAGGATTCACTTTCACCGTGAAAGTGTGAAGCGAAATTCGAACATTCTGCATATGGTAAGAAACTCCTTTTGGTCTAGTCGCGGAAGGCTTTGCCCTTGTAAGTTAAAGGAAACAATGCCTTGGTCGAGAAACTGGTGATTGACAGGTTGGCCCATGAGGCCATCCTCAGAATATCTAGAGAAGGCGCAGGTAATGAGAGAATTAGGTGTCAGAGAGTCTGGAGCTCTTTGAGTAACTACACTTCATCTGCGAACTTTCCTAGTGATGTAATAGTCAAGAAAGTAAGTACTGAGAAAAACTTCAGACGATGCTATGCAAAAAGGGGAATGGGAGCGGGAATACACCGACCAAAAATTTCAAAGAAAATACTGTTAAATGGTATAGAGATGGTTCTAAAACCAACACGGGAGCTGGCGCTGGGGTTCACGGGGCCAAAGCCAAATGTGCACTATCTTTAGGCTCCTGTGTGAGTGTTCTGCAAGCAGAAATATTAGCAATCGAAAGATGTCTAGACATTCATCTAAAGAGAAACTATCAAAATTGCGACATAGCTATTCACTCAGATAGTCAAGATGCTATTAAAGCACTGATATCCTATGTCATCGACTCAAAGTCGACATGGGAATGCCGGATCAAACTCAATGAGGTAGGCAAGAGAAATAAGGTCCCTTTGATCTGGGTTCCTGGTCATTCGGGAATCACAGGTAACGAAGAGGCCAACAAACTTGCCAAAGAGGGTGCTCGGAAACCACTCACTGGCCCAGAATCTTTCTGTGATATAGGAAAATGTACCTATAAGAAAGAGCTTCTGGAGAAGGAGAAAACTGAAAGAGAAGAAATCTTCCAGGGTTGGATCACTCCAAAAATTTCCTTCGGAATTTTGAAACTGCAAGATCTAAAAGATATTCGGATCTCAGTAAGAACCAACTACACCTCCTCACTGGCTTTCTTACAGGGCATTGTCGCCTCAGAAAGCACTTGCTGAGAATGGGCGTATCGGACACTGACGAGAGTAGATTCTGTGGGGAGGAGGAAGAAACTCCTATTCACCTAGTCACAGAATGCTTTGGAATTGTAAACCAAAGGAAACAATGCTTTGGTCAAGAGACCTGTAGGAGGGAGGAATTAGCCTCACTGAAGCCTTGCGAGAAAATGGATTTCATAAGATCTCTGGGACTGGAAGGCGAGCTCTAAAGCTTTGTCAGGGGGCACAATAGACCATAAGGTCGCAGTGGACTGTAACCCCTTTCAAACTATCAACTATCAAGAAAGATATTGATATTTGATTTCATTAGATCTTTGGAACTGGATAGCTAGTTGCGAAGGGTGTGGTGAGAACATAAGGTCGCAGTTGACTGAAACCCTTTTCAAACTGAATCAAACTAAATTTTGTTGTTGTTGTTGAATCTGGTGAAAATGTGTGCATCTGGAATTCGATTATTTTCGGTATTTCACTTACTCGTGCTTCATGGCGTAGAGCATGGCCTGTAGCCGACATTGGGTGTAACCGTGGCTCCATCTATATCCGAGGGCAAACAGACGTTGAAGCTCTCTCTTCAGCTCGTGTAGCTCGTCTCGTTTCAGATCGAATCTGCAATCGACGGACCAAAATTGGATTAAAGGGCGAATACTGCGCTCAGTAATTAATCATTTACTCTCTTAATGAAGTCTTGATTTTTTTCAGTTGTAGTTGAAAGACTCCAGCAACGTTAAGGTGAAATTTTTCAACAATTTTCACGGAATATTGGATTGTCTATGTCAAAACCTAAAGTTTGAAGTCCTTCATTGAAAAAAGACAGATATTTCACTGAAAATTTTCAAGATATTTTAAACCTTACGAGAGTAAATGTTTTCTAGAAGATTTGGGATGTGATATTGCGTCTTTTGTATTCTCGCATTCAAAAATGCAATTATTCTCCATAACTCTTTAATGGCAACTAATCTTTGATCAGCAAAAAATGACCGTAACCCATAATAAAATAATCGTGAACTTTGATAGGCTATATGAAGGAAAAAATACAAGTTACAGCTTAGGCAAGAAAAATCCAAGAATAATTGTCCTACCTGAAGACATCCTCTTCATTAACGTCCCCTGTCGGAGTACAGCGTCCGAAGGCATAATCTGAAAATTAGAATTGTAATATAGATTGATTTTTTCTCCTATCGCGATTAGTTTGGATTTTATTAATTTTTCCGCGAAGGTCCAAAATTTCGGATTTTCCATCAACTATAACTTGAGAAATCATTTTTTTTTTAATATTTGTTTGCGTATTCGTAATCTACGTCTTCAAATAAGTGGGAAGAATGAATTTGGTTTCGATGCGAGAAAAAAATTTTTTTTTCCAAAAATCGCAATTTTTGCATGCATATGTATGCAATTTTTGCCAAAATTTCAATTTTCTCTAATTACTACCAAAATTCACTCACTTACTAAATCGAGGGTGTAGATTATGAATATTCGGACAGATTTTTTCCAAAACTTTTATTTTTTCAGTTATGGTCGATGGAAAATCCAAAAATTTGGAAATTCGGATTTTTCATCAATTATAACTTGACGAATAATTTTTTCTTTAAATATTTCTTTGCATATTCGTGATCTACATCTTCGAATTGATGAGAATAATTAATTCGGTTTCGATCCGAGCAAAAAAAATTTTTTCTAAAAATTGCAATTTTTGCCAAAATTTAAATTTTCTCGGATCACTACCAAAATTCACTTACTTACAAAATCGAGGGCGTAGATTAAGAATATTTTTGCAGATTTTTTCCAAAATCTTTATTTTTTGAGTTATGGTTTATCAAAAATGCAAAAATTTGGAATTTTCCATCAACTATAACTTGAGAAATAAATTTTTTTTGCATAATCGTGATCTACGTCTTCAAATTATCAAGGATAATGAATTTGGTTCAGATCCGAGCAAAAATAAATTCCAAATAGTATATTATGAATATCCAAACAGATTCTGTATAAAACATTTTTGAGTTTTGGTCCATGGAAAGTCTAAAAATTTCACCTTTGCGGAAAAATTCATAAAATCTGAAGTAGTCCAGATAGGATCATGAAAATAGTACCATTTTTTTTTTGGCAAAGATCTAACGTATGATAAAAAATCAGCATCTTCAAAGGCCAATATCATATCAATTCTGATTGAGAAAATAAATCATCTTTTCTAGTTGCGTTGCATGTTAACTTATTCTAGTTGCTGTATGTTTTATTGAGAATTATTAGTTGCTTGATTAATAATCATAATAATAATAATAATACCATTTATTTTCATAATAACAAATCAGCCCCACTCAAGCCACTAATCTCAACAATCCTCACGATGATCAATTGCCATCGTAACTTTTTTTTTTAGAGCAGACGATATCACTCAAGGCAGTTAACTGATATGATTGAAATGCTAATTGTTTTCTGTCCTAACTTGAACCAACATTTTCGTAGAAAGTAAATTTTTTATTACATTTCCTATGTCATTTAATATTATTTCAAAAAAAAAAACTTATTCACAAATTCAGCTATTGTAATCCTCAATAACTTACCATCGAAACACCATTCGTCGTCCAGACAGAGCCTGTTGCTGAACAAACAGCCTGAAACAAAACAATATCTCAGGATTTCCACTTCGCCTCTTATCTGTCTGGTAGTTTGTAACATTGTCCTCGTTAAATTGATCATTTCAGATTTGTTTCGTTCCTACGCAGTTCATTTGTCCGATTGGCCTCTTAGATAATTAAAATGTCTGTTCTTGAAGGGCTCAGACTCAGACCTCCAACTTATCCAGGATCGCCCACGTGGTCTGGTTGACCCGAAATCAATCGAAAGCTCGACTGTACGTTCGTCTTTATTCTCCTGCTATTGTTGCGAGGTTATGGGACTGTTCTCATTTTTGAAGATTTTCCCAGAGCAAGAAAGCGCCGCCATCTCAGCAGAGTATTGGCAAACTGGTTTCGTCGATATTGAGACTCATCAGTGTCACTTAGCTCGGCCAGTAATAGCAGTATAGAACGAAGGAATAATATTGTCAATGATGTGAATCTATACATTAATGGTACTATCAAATACCAGCAATTCTATAGGCTCATTGAAGCATATGCAGACAAGAATAACATGTCTGATGACAGAGATTGGCTTCCAAATTAGACAATGAAATGGAATATCAAGAACTTACTGGTTCAAATTATAACGAACAAAAACCGAACAGCAATTACCCTTGCCTGTTCGGTGTAAACAGTTCAGCAACATAACTATAGTGGTTTTAGTGTGAAAGCGCCTTAAAATCGACGCTGTAGTCGCCCAATTACTCACTTGATCCATAACGCAAAGCCAACATAATCAAGGCGGCCCCGATACGTGTCGAGGCTTGTTTGAAAACCTTGGACGAAGCGGTGGGAACATGTTCGAAACAATCGGACGCGACTGGTTACATGAGGCATCGATTTCAGCCGAATTAATATTCATCAGAGCGACAATAACAACCGGGTCGCCTAATGGTATTATGCAGATGGCAATCTGCTGTGGTTACCTGCATCGAGCAGAAATGAGTTCAGGGAACTTCATTAGAGTCGAATGAAGGATTCAGATTGAATAAGGTTCCAATCAAAGAGTATAAAGATGGAAAACGAAGCGACTACAGTGATGTGAGCGACATCTGTAGTTTCAATAGTAAACGGGTTATGGTTAACTTATTTAATTAGGGTCCATTTGGCAAGATTATATAGGAATTATTAGTAGGCTGTTATCAATTTTGGAAGAAATACTTGAATGAATATTTTTGCTGAATGATTGTATTTTCTCGTATACGCGTATTTTTCACTGGAATAACTCGAAATCTACAAGAGTACCACAAAGCTCACTCTATAATCTTTGCTTGTGTGTTTTTCTGTTATAAATTTTGTGTTAGAAACTGGCCGACATTTAAAATTGCAGAAATAAAAGAAAGAATAATCCTGAATGTTCATTCTTTTCATTAACAAAGAGAATGGAAATGTAAGTTTTGAAACTCGTATCATGTAACTGTTCATTGCTTTTTATTTTCGGTGCTGTCAAATGGATAGAGTTTTCGGAGCAAAAATATATTGTTCTGGATAACGTATAAGGAACTCTTGCTGGGCTGACATACAGGTCTTGTTGTACACCTCTGATATTTTTCTTTTATTGTTGTTCAAACATTATGTAATTAATAAACAGTGGACTCTCGTTAAGTCGATTTCCTTGGGATCAAAAGAACTGTTCGACTTATCTATTGTTCGACTCACCAAACATTCGAGTTATTGAAGTGAGACTTCACTTTTACACAATCATATCAAATAAAAATATAAAGAATCCAGAAGCTTATTTCATTTGATTCAAAACAATGTGTAGATAGAAAATATCATCCTGATCAAAAAGCGGAGCCCTGCTTTTGTTTTGTCGATCAAGATATTTCTTTAAAAGCTCGACAAGGAATACTCAATTTAATGGAAATTTATGAGAAGTATAATTCGAATTCCGCGCCTATCAAAATAGTTTTCTGTACTGAATATTGTTTTCAGCGCCCTCTAGGTGTCAAAAGTAAGAAACTAGCCAAAAATCGTAGTCAGAATTTAGTACCTAGGATGTAAGGGCGTTTCCTTTCTTTCTAACTCTATAATCTTTAATTGAGTTTTTTCCCTTAGGATTATATAGGAGTCAGCGACAATAAATGGAAGATCAGTAAAGTATACAGTAGGAGTACTTTTTCTGTTTACTTCGGGGTTAAAATTTTAACTGCCAGGTCTAACAATTCTTCCAATTCCGCTTATCCCACCGTCGTAATAATAAATGACATCGGTGAGCTTGACCTTTTCGCCCTTTCCAAACCTGCATTCGTCCCACGCAAAGCGAAAGAACCATCATCACCACCCCTTCAATTGTTAAAACCCTTACGGCTGTGACGTCACGAGGGCGTCAGCAGCCCTGACGTCAGAGCTTAGGAGGAAGGGGGAGGTTTAGCGTGGGAGGTTTATGTTCCGAATTTGTGGAGAATCAAGATGTGGATCCGAATTAAAAACGGTATCTTGTGCCTTATCGGCTTTGCGCTTTCTGGGACTTTCAAATAGGGACAAAAGGGACCCTTGATCATTCTGACAGGTCTTGAATTGTCTGTTTTTCATCTGGAGGTGGATTTGAAATGAGATTAAGATGCTGAGGATGACGGATGTTGTGTCGTTTACAGCCCTGCTTTGTGTGTCACATGATTTCCTGTAGGAATTCATTTGAATAATTCGGTTAATTCTCGAAAATTTTGAGGTGAATGAGGGTGGTTTGAATTGGTGAGATGATGAAGGCCTGTAATTTTCCTAGAAGAGAGTTTTTCAAGAAAGGAGGCTAAATGAAAACGTTGGGATTACCATTTATCTTGAGTGCTCTATCGTCTTAGAACGAGTCATCGACTATTCAAGAAACTTTGCTCTTGGGGCAATAGCTAGAGGACGCTAGATCTTCTGAATCAGATATCCAATTGTTCTAGACATTACCAAATTCCAAAGATGATGAATTCTAGAATTCAGGTATCTTACATCGAGTAAGTATCTTGCAGCTGTGATGACGTTAGAACCTAGACGAAATAAACTGCACCACGTGAGTTACGGATATTTACAAAAAAATATAGTTTAAATGAGATTTTGTGATAAAAATTCATATTGATATGATTTCAAGGTTAAGAACAATCGAGTAAAATAACGAAATTTTATTCCCAGAGAAGGCAAGCATTTTAAGACTATCAATACAATGTATGGCTTCCACGGGCATCAATAACAGCTTGACATCTTCTTTGCATACTACACACGAGGTTTATGAACATTTCTTGAGGAATTTGGTTCCATAAACGGGGCAGAAGCTCTCTCAGATCATTTAAAGATTCTGGGATAGGTTGATGATTATCTCATCTTCTTTGGAGCATATTCCATGCATGTTCTATGCAATTCAAATCTGGTGAGTGCGGAGGTATTGGTAAAAGTGGAATACCAAGCTCCTTGCGCACATTCTCAACTATGGCTGCACGGTGCGCTCTAGCGATATCGTCTAGAAATTGAAAAGTTTCACCAATAGCAGCGTGGAAATTTGGCAAAACATTGTCAATGACATGCTCCCTATAGTGTGGGGCGGTGATATTCCCAGGATAAATGTGTAGATCTGTGAGCCCGTTGAAACATATCCCCGCCCATACCATCACACTATCCCTCGGAATGGTTAGACATCTTGGAGTTGGCGACGATTACGGGGTATGCGTGGGATTGCCCACACCCTTATTCTTCGAGAATATGAAAATCGTCCATATCTTGATTCATATGTGAGAAGGGCACTACGCCATTGATTGTTGCAATTGATATGTTGCCTTGCCCATTCCAGTCTTTGACGCTTATGGTCACGTGAAAATGGAACCCCTCTTAATGGAAGTCTATCACCTAGATTCACCTCTCTCAAACGTCGTCTGATGGTTTCGATGGAAACTTGGACCCCATCTGCATTTTGAAGAGTATTCCGTAGATGTAGGCTTTCTTCTTGTCGAAATGGCGATGAAACGATCCTGAGCAGGTGTTGTTTTTCGTCGCCCACCAAGCCTTGGTCTTTCCAACAGAGAACCTGTCTCCCTGAACTTTTTCCAGAGTCGAGATATCACACTTTGGCTGACTTGGAGCCTTTCCGCTACAACAACCTGAGTAAGGCCACTCTGTAGCATTCCGATAGCCCTATTAGCTTCAGCGTTTGTTAATTTACGTCTTGGCTTTTTCAGAAAATTCGTTTCAAATCGAAGCCGTTGATGAACTGACCCCATTTCAAAATAAGAACATTCATGAAGAATATGCGAAGAACCAAACTTCGAAAAAAATGCGACCAGATTAACGAAATGTCTCATACTGATTTTTATTCGATCGATTCAAGTTGTTATTGAGTTTTAAATGATTTCACAGCGATTTTCTCGAAGATTACATATTTTTCAAAACGATTTAATACGGCCCTAACTCTTGTGGAGCAGTTCAATTCCATCAATATGAAAGAAGTAACAGTTGAATTTCTGCTTAGGGATGAAATTCTCAGAGCTACGGTTCAAACTCAAGGTACTCTACGGCCTTCCACATTTTTCTTTCAACTGAGGCGATCTTAACACGGTTTTTCTGGCTGCGTCTTGCAAGAATGTCTTCTTCTGCTGACATTCTTTAAGGTGTTCCACAGGGCTCAATATGGGTATCACAGGAAAAGTTGTTGAAAGTCTCCAACTGTTTGCAATGCTACAACACTTGGAGGAATACTTAAAATTGAATAGTGTTGAACGAAATCTGAATCTCTCCTGTTCTCTGAAGTGAAATGAAAATTTATTATTATTATATAATATAATCCAGTCTTGCCCGTATCTGATATTCAATGCCATTTAGAAGTGATGAGTCGATGCAAATGCATCAGAATTGAAAAATGTATCGTCTCAATTTCCAATATAGACGGCGATAAATAATTCAGAAGTCGTCATTACCGAACTGACATTTGACGGCTCGTAAAAAAGGGCTACTACAATAATATATAAGTGTTTTCCGATCCTAACGACTGCGGCAATTGAAACAACCGTTCAAACCGATGTTTCCACGTTGTAGAAATAGCATGGAAGGGATGAACGTTGAAATCAATCGAAACCTTATTGGAAAACATCAATTTCGGCATGCCCGGGGCATTTTGATTACTCCGAAAACGTCCGTTGCGGCATCTATAATTTTTGCGTTTCTCCGTCATTTCGGTGAATAATTAATTGGGTCACGGGACCAATTGGGATTTTGCTGATGCCGGAATCGAAATCCGATCCAGCGGTGATTTTCCGGAGGTTTTCTTTCGGTCTCCCGGGTTTAGCAGAAAATTGAAATTTCATGGTAGGCCGTTCGGCGTGACCACTTTTTCCATTCGGGCATCGACCATGTTGAATAACAGTGTTATCTGGTGTACAGGGTGATTCACTTATCTTGGTAACACCAATTTTCTCGAAAACGTCCGAATACTTTTTCATTCTGTGAATGGCATTTTGAACAAGTCAGTGTCGATATGAGATGTGCCTAAAAATCTGTCGAATAAATGAAGACGTCAGGCGTCGCGGCGTTATCAGAAATTTTTTCTCCAGGTACATACCTTTTTTGTCATGTCATTCGGAAGATAATTTCATTCTGTACTTTTTTTTCGAATACAATTTTTATCCATTTCTAATCGTCAGCGATCTGCAGCGTGTTTTATGTTAATTCTTTTCCATTTATTTTTTTCTGTATTGTGGTAGTTTGCCTTCATTTGGAGACATAGATATGATTTTGTGCCTTGAATTTGAGAATGCTAGTTTTCTAGTCAATGTGCCTCTTCAAATAAGATGAAATATGTGGCTACAGCAAGATGGGGCTCTCCATGTCGCAACATGACATGATAAAAAAGGATATGTCCCTGGAGAAAAAATTTTTGATAGCGCCGCGACGCCTGACGTCTTCATTTATTCCGCAGATTTTTATGCGCATCTCAAGTCGACATTGACTTGTTCAAAACGCCATTCACAAAATGAAAAAATATTCGAACGTTTTCGAGAAAATTGGGGTTACCAAGATGAGTGAATCACCCTGTACAGATGAGTGTGAGATAGGATTAGGATCTCGAGAAACCTGAGGAATGTTTTTTTTTCATACTAAAGAATATGACCTTCAGGAAATTTAGAAATTTCTCTTTATCTTTATGTACAGACGGGGAGACAAGATATACAAAAAATACGGTAATATTCTTCAATCGGTAAGGAAAAAAGTATTATGAATTTGGTGAATTCATAATACTAACATTATATGTTAGATTATTTACAGTTTCATTAAGCTATTTCTACATTGGTCTCTCTAATGAGGCGATCTTGATACTCAGCTCTGTCCAAACAAACCGTTTTCTCTTCTTAGGATTTTTAGAGGTGTTCCACAGGGCTCAGTATTGGTACCAGTTGTTTTCTCTCGTATTCGCTGATCATTGTTAGTTTTAATTATCGTTTCATTTTGAAGAAAATGGAATAGTCTTTCAGACCAAAGAAAGTTGAAATAAAATCTTTATGGTGTACAACTTACCAACATTTCCTTCGCATGATATACCTGGTGGCTTCAAGATTGCAGCAAGAAGAACCAGAATAAAGCTCAATGGTGTGGCCGGCCACGGCATGGCCTGAAAATTAAAAAAAAACAAATTATGGGGCAGGGATCGATTTTTTGAAAATTGTTAAATTTTGAGTTAGAGATGAATTGAGTCCTGAACGCTTACAGTGTTGCAATTAGAAAGAAACAATCAGGAAAATTCATGAATAGTTGGAATTAGAAAGAAACAATTAACAAAATTCATGAATAGTTGGTGTTCTTAAGAATACCATTTCTCATTTGGACATTGAAAGTTCAATTCGTAATTTCTATTGATCTCTTGCGACATCATATTTTTCGTCGCTCCTTTATCTCCCCAATCGCATTGATATCGCGTTCCAATTTTCACACAATCGAGGCTTTAGATGGGGTTCAGATAAAACGTCCAATTCGATAAAGCGACATTCTACCCTTCATCAATATTCATCGGTCGAATTGAATTTTTTTATTCGACATAACTGACAGGGCGTCAACATTTTGCATATGAATGAAATCAGGGGATTATTGCCTGATAACGTAGTTTTTTTTCAAATATTGATGATCTGAAGAGAATTTTTTGGAACATGTTTGGAGATTTCTTGACGTTAACTTCTGCTGGACATCTTGGATCTTTCTTTCTATTCTTTCCTACTTTTTGGCCATGTGGTAAAACAGTGTCCTGTCAGCAGCCCAGTCAATAGTTATACTAAATAGTGTGAGGAAAATACAATTTCAGGCTAAGACGTAAGATTGAATATCTGCCAGGCTGAAACACCTGGAATAATTTTATAGCGACACAATCTTTCCAGTTCACGCAAAAATTCAAATTAAAACGCAATTTTCGCTCGCGTGTTGTTCGTCTGGATCTCAAACGTGGCAAAGGGTTTTATTCAAATATCTCGTTACGGTAGAAATGGCGTCTGGTATCCATCGGGGCGTGTGATCAATCCAAACACAACTTGCTGCTCGATAGAGTTTCTACTTTCGCAATTAACCTCTCACATATTTTTTTCGATGAGATCAAAGCAACTAGCTAATTTTCCAGAAATTGCCTTCCCTCAGCGTTTCTTCAGAGGGTAATGAGTCCTTGAAACTGGAGGACACGCTTCGCATAAGTATTTTATTTTCATAATTTCTAATGATCGATTTTTTTATGAAAACAATGAACTTTCAAGTTACCTATTCAAGTTGTGGGTTCTTTAATTTTGTATACCAAACATTTTCATTTGAAATTTTCCTTTCAATTTTTTGGTCCAGAATTGTCACACTAATTAAAATTCTCATTGAACATTGACTAACACCATAAAGGAAGAAATGTACCTTCAAGCAGGAATTTTTGAATGATAAAACCCAGTTATCTACCCATGTTGAAGTAAAAGAGTACTTATTACTACGTTCTGCTCGAACAAAAATAAATTCTTTGTGAGTTCTGGTTGTTCTGAGTTAACTTTAAGTTTTGTTCATTCACTGATGATTAAAATTAGGAGAAAAGAATGATGGATGTTTTTTATGTAATCATTTTTTGTTACTTGAATATTGCAGTTGTTTTTTGAATTTTTTTTATTTTACAACAAACCAGCTGTTCCAAATAACGTAGCCATGTGTACATGGCTACGTTATGTGGATGATACTTTTGTCGTTTGGAGTCATGAACTTGAAGAATTGGATGCTTTTCTCTCCCATCTTAACAGAAGGCACCCAAATATTCAATTCTGTATGGAAATTGAAAAGGATGGTACTCTACCCTTTCTAGACGTCTTGGTTACTTGAAAGCCTAATGGGAAGCTAGGACACAGTGTTTATAGAAAACCAACTCTATAACGATAAAACCTTCGTAGACAGACAGCATGCATTATTCGCTAACGGATATAATGCTAAGGAAATTCAGAGGGCACTAAGACCAAAACTTTCCACACGTGATGATAACACGTCACAACTCACCCCCAATGGAAGAGCTATCGTAACATATATCCCCAAGGTCACCGATAGAATTGGTAGAATACTAAAGAGGCACAATATAGAGACCATCTATAAGCCAACTCAAAAACTTGACAAAATGATCAGAACTACCAAAGACAAAGTCGACCCACTCTCTCAACCCGGTATTTACAGGATACCTTGTGACTGCGGCGAAGTCTACATTGGTACAACGAAGCGAAGTATTAATACGAGAATTAAAGAGCATGAACGATGCTGTCGACTCAATCAGACAGAAAAATCCGCACTAGCGGAACATGCTCTAACAGATGGACATTATATTGTTTTCTCAAAGGCAGAGGCTATTTGGAACATCAAAAGTTTCTATCCTAGGATGAACATGGAAGCCATTGAGATATATAAACATAAGAACAACATGAACAGAAGGGAAAAAACTCCTTTGGTTGCCGGTGTTGGAAAAGACCAAAATCAAGCCAATACGAAGTGGGAGCGATGGACCAATCTACATCGCGCGAGTAAACCCACCAACTTGTCCCGCCAATGATCAAGGTATAAGTTGGGCCAACGGATCGAATCCAGCATCACTTTCGGAAATTTAGCAGTCGAGTTAAAATCTCAGACCAAGAATTCTCTGAAGATGCCTACCGCAGTTGTGGGCGAAACGTTAGGTGAAATAATTCCTAATAGACTACTGTCAATAAGCCGATAGACTATCTTAATGTCACCTCGTTTTTTTCTGTTCAAATTTTGTTTATTTAGTCCTTGCTATACTATCTATGTTTTACTAAATAAAATTAAGATTTAAACAGCCCCTTTTGGATCTTGCAGTTTCTTTGTCAGTGCACATTCATTTCAGTTTACTAACTTCTCGAGTACTTGGAAAATCCTTTGTCTCGTCTACTGGAGAATTTTCGATATCACTGAATCTAATAAATCGCGGGGATAAAATAAACAACATTTTATTGATTTCCTCGATTAAATTACGTCCAATAATAGGAGGAGAATAATGTTTTTCCTGCCGATTCTTATGTCGTTTCAAGGACACTTATTTCGTCCCTTAATCTGACATATTGGACGTGATTCTGTCGGGAATTGTTGAAAGAAAATTGAAGAAACGCGGGGAGAGTTAGCTGGTGATGAGGAATCGAAAGATATAACCGTATCCTGCTGCAAAAAGTGCGAATCTCTTCAGCAGGTGATAATTGAACCAAACAGGTGGGTGCCCATCGATCCAGAATAGAGGAATAAAACCCGGAATGAAAAACCTCGCAAGATTTCGGTGTTATTCGCCACTCACCTGTAAATAGCGTAGAGCCAGTCACAGCATCTCTGGGGTGAAAACTCGACACTCGAAAAGAGGTAAATTGTCGGATTGTCGCTGGAAAAACGTACTGTACGTGAACGGGCCCAGCCGCCTATGATTTTTCGCTCGTGCGAAGTGAAGAACCGGTCGGCGCAGGTCCGTTTCGTTCTTGCGAAGGCGTGTGTGGGCTGAAAAATCGATTTCCACGGGGGAAGGTCTACTCTGTTTATTCCGGGGTTGGTTCGTCCTCATTAGGACCGGAATCGGAGGCGAGAAGGCGTCTTAATTCGGGAATTTTCCAGGTATCTGGGGACGTGGAGTTATGGACTAGATTAAGATGAACATTCTTCGGGAACGATTGGGTTGAATTGGGTAATTGCGCAGTGTGAGCGACCTGGGAGGATTGTACAGAGTGTCCCGTATTTGGGATGTAGGTTAGGGCTTCTTATTCATGTACCTACCGTCTGGGTTGGTGGCAATCTTCCTAGTTTTTTCATCTCTAATTCTGAATCCGCGATTACTATTCTAGCCTTCTTTATTAAAATTTGGAAAAAAGAAGGGTTTACAATTTCTTTATTAAATTTGTTAATATGATTTTTTCCGCGAAGGTCTGAAATTTCGGATTTTCCACAGACCATACCTAAAAAAATAATTGTTTTAGAAAAAATTTATTTCCAAATTTTTTTTGCTCCGATCAAAATCAAATTTATACTGTTGACTAGTTCGAGGACGTAGATTACGAATATCCAATTAGTTTCACTCCCAGATCAGTATTTTCGGGAATAAATCAGTTTTTGTGGAGAATCTTCGAAATTTTGATCAAATTTGAAGTGCTGTAGCAACCAGAAAAATCATACTAGAGAAATGCAAATTTTTTTGCTCATAGATTGATCTTTTACGAATAGAAAAGTATAGTTTTCATTCACCTATCACGAACATTTCAAATTTTCAGATTTTTTCCGAAAATGTCCAAAATTTCTGATTTCCCATAGATCATACCTAAAAAAATTATTGTTTTAGAAAAAATCTGTTTGCGTATTCGTAATCTACGCCATCGGTTTAGTCAGTGGTCAAACTTTGTTGTCGATCGGAGAAAATTTATTTTTTCGTAAAATTTCCATGCATACGTATGGAAAAATTGCGATTTTTCGAGAAAAAATTTTTGGCTCTGATCGAAACCGAATTCATACTGTTGACTAACGCGAGAATGTTGATTACGAATATGCAAACAGATTCCTGCTAGAAAAATTATTTTTCATGTTATGATCGATGGAAAATTCAAAATTTTGGTCCTTCGCCGAAAAAATCAGAAAATCTGAAATGTTCGCGATAGGTGAATAAAAATTGGAACTTTCCATTCTTGAAGGATCACTATATATTAAAAAAAATCACATTTGTCCAGTTCGATTTTTCTGGCTGCTGCAGCACTTTATATTTGAGCAAATTTTCGAAGATTTTCCATGAAAAGTGATTCATCTTCCAAAATACTTGTCTTGGAGAAAAACTAACTTCATACTCGTCATCTGCGCTCTCGAATTAGTAAAAAAAAAATACTCAGGTCGACATAACTCGAAAAAAAAATTTTTTTTAGTAATCGCCTGGAAGAATGAGGTTTCTGTAGGAGTAGTACAAGTTATTTTCTTTCAGGTTCATTGAATTTTCATTGAAATTAATGAAATATTTAAATTAATTTTGTTATTTTTTTCTCCAAATTAATAATTTACCTCTTGCTATACTATTTTAAGAAAAAAAATTTTAAATTTATACAGCTCCTTTTGGGTCGACTAAACATGAAAAATACCAAAAAATTAATTGAAAATATATTTACAATGTTCACTAGTACAACAACACATACAATTTGTACTTAAAACTATAAAAAAAACAATAACAGGCAAGATACAAACAGCCTGGCATAAACAGTAGACTTTTTACACCTTACAAGCAGAATAAATTGATAATTATATACAATTTTTCTAATTCATCTGACATTATTCCAAGCAAAGTGTTCAATTTTGGCACAGTATCTATCTGAAATACTGCTAATAAATCACTAAATAAAAAGAATCTATTTTCAATAATTAATTATAATCAATTCAATAAGTAGGTCAAGGCAATAATAATAATAATTACTATATTATTTACATTTCTAAACCCTATATGTGTATCACAAATTCAAATTGCTTCAATTGGAATATTTAAAGAAAAAATCACATACATTCAAAGAAGCAGAACTAGTTTTTCAATAAGTCTCGAATATACTTGCCGTCACCACTCCTCTTACTCGGTAATAAATAAATCCTGACATTCATCCAATAACTATTTGAAAGCAAAGCCATTTCGAGACTCAATGATAACATAAATGCGCGATTGAAGTAAAACTGCCAAAAATTGTGTCATCTCTTTGAAAGCTACTTGCCTATCGAAAATTCAAGTGTTATAAACACCATAATAAATATGTATGCACAATATTGCACATCAATTAAATAGATCAGTCTATAAGTTAATGTTTGATGTTTTACATTAAGGCACTGAGATGTAAATGAACAGATTCAGACGTGAGACTCCAAGGGGACTTTGAAAACTGTCGATTCTGGAAAACTTTGAGGTCGGTTCCCGATCAAATGTTGTCGAAGAGCAACAACCATATTTTCCGGTCCAATCAGATTGATTTCGAATAAGAGTCTTTCGCGTCTTGTTGAACTCAAATCAGGTGAACTGGTTCTAACATTCTTTTCCTTATCTTCCTTATTGGGGTTAACTTCTTCTTGGTACTTATCTAATAAGGTTACTTTATCAGGGTCCTTTGTGCCTCCAACTGTGTGCCTCCTTTTTATCGAACGATCCGGCATACCATTTTTTCGTTTTAGTTCTTTGGATCTTTTTGTTAATAGTTCCCTTTTTTTACTAATGTTACTTTCTGTCTTTTCTGTTTTTGTTAAACTGTCTGAGCGTTTTAATTTATCACCGGTTTTGTTTAGGCTTTCTGACCTTTTCACTTTATTATTCATTGGCGACACTGTCCTTTCAGGTTTGTTTAGCGATTCAGATCTTTTCAATTTCGAACTTGTGTTAGTGCCATTCAGAATGTTGTTTGAAATGAATGTCAGTTTGTGTGCTGGTAAGTGTCTCTCGTTGTCAGGTACATTTTCCTTCAATACAGATGAATCCTCATCCTTTTCCGGCTCCAATTTAGCTTCTTTCGCCTTAGCCTCTTCTTTCTTAAGTCTCAGATTCAGGTTGTATTGGTATTTATGCAGACTCGGATTCTTGTAAAGGTCGCAGGGTCTGTTTTCTTTGTCGGACGCGTAGGTTTCTCTCGTTTTTTCAGGCGATTCGTCCGCATAAGGTAAACCTTCGCCTGTTAGTATACTGGGCTGAGCGTAGTCCTCCAATTTTTTGTCGTACAGCTTAGTCATGGCGGATACAAGGTCCGTGTCTGAAATTAGAATAGAATTAACGGAAGTCATTCAGTGGTTAATGCATGCGTTTCGCAAAAATCTTGAGAATTCGATGAATCTGAAAGAAGGTTTAGTGAAGGGAAAACCGAAGCTGTTATATCAAAATCAGCAGGTCACTTCAAACAGAGAGAATATTGAGATCACAACACACACCGATAAACCAAAAGACAACAGAAATTTTGATAATTGCAAGCTGAGTTCAATGCTAGTTCACTTGAGTTGTAATAAAATGATTAGGATGAGTTCGTATTACATGAAAAATCATTTTTTCAGTGTGTGGAATGATCTGACCATTCTAACCCATGCGGAGAAGCTGGGTTCATCAGCGTTCTACCTCGAAACTAGAGCCTGTTGTGGAAAAGCTGACGACTACGAGGTGGCCGTTGTGGGGCCAACTGGGGTCTAACTGGTCTCCAACCTTTCGGACAAGCTGAAGATGTGGACACACCTAATTTATTAACACTGACATAAAGTATTCCACACTACTTCATACACCTAAGGTAGGTTCGTAAATATTAAGATATAGGGTTGGTTTCACAAAACTTTGATAACACCGTTGAATTAATTGGACATTTGACATTTCAAAACTAGGGTTTCGATTGGTTCGAATTGACGTGAGGTTTATTATTCGCACAATCAGAGTTTTTCGAAACCTGCCCATAATGATTTGATCTCTTTCGAGTTAATAAAGATGCTGAAATTCTTACCATCATCTGTACCACATTTATTCATAGAGTCCAAAGAGGTTGTCCTATGAAATTCTCCCTGAAAAATAATAAATTCTCTGTTAATGATGAATTCTTGAATGATATATTCGTATGATCCAGATGTTGGAAAAATTCTCACCTGATTCTCGTATTTGACCTTCTTTAGAGAGGCGACGTTGTTGCCATCTGTGGAGTCGGAATTGAGATTCTCGATGGAACTGTTCCTTCTAGCCGACGTCCTTTCCCTCCCGCTCCCCTCCCTGGATAACGCCTGCGCATTTCTGCTCTTGCCTTCCGCGGATTGCACCTTAGTACTATAACGCATGTCTTGCGCACTTTCACCGTTTTTTTCACTGACGAAATGTTTACTGTATTGGAACATATGCGAATTGTTGTCCAGCGAGTTTAAACTGTTCCTGTTGTCAAACGAACCAGGCGCCCTTGATGCGAAGACACTGGACACGCTGTGTGTTTTCGTGATGGGGTACTGAAGTCTGGGAGCTCCGGATGAGGTTGTTAGTGATGTCGAATTTCGCGTCCCTGAAAAAAAACAGTCTAAATGAACTTTATGCAGATTAAGGACAAAAATAAATTCTTATGTCCTTTAAATCGTTCTGAAAGGCACATTCATGCAAACGCTTGACTCAATCATTACTGCACTTTGAAGTAGTAATAATAATAATCATTTTGAAAGAACTGAAGACGTATTAATGAAGTTAGGAATTTTGTTTACCTCTATCAACTGTTATTTCTAAACACCTGGGTCGAGTCAACATAGCTTGTGTTTCGTTCTTAAACTTTTCTATCCTCTTTTGGAACTCTTCTTGGTCTGTGGCATAGTTGAACCATGGTACCCTTTCCGTTTGTTTAGTATGTGTTTCTATATCCCTTACGGTGGTAGGTATATTAGTAGTCTTGTTATTTTCTGTTGTACTCTGAAAATAAAGTGAACGATGACAAATCTATTTCGAAAATGAATAAGTACGACTTACATCTTTGAGATCATTTGGTGAATATGGTGGTAAGCTGTTAGGTCCTGTAGGTGAAGGTAGATCATCTTTGCTTTCGGGCAAAGAATTTGGTCCTTTGGTTTTGCGTTTTACCTTTCTCTGCGCTGCTGATATTATGGAGGAGAAAAGAGCCCCATTCTTCTCTTTGTGAGCTGGCATAGCCTCCAATTTGGAGATACTTTCCAGCAACGTCTGCTGATTACCTGGTTCGGTTTCTTCGTAAACTTCTTGGATGGAGGCCATGTCGAGATCGCCTTCGTCTTCACTTTCGGAAAAAAACCAACTCGCCTGAAATAATTTTGTTCAATGAGGGAAAAGTGACGGAAAATTTTTGATATATGAGACTTACGTGATTCAAGAGCGTGACCAGGATCTTGCACTGATGAGAATTGTTGCTGACCATCTCTGCCATCGTTTCTTCCTCGGGTCTGACAATGTTGGGCCCAAAAACGATAGCCACGTTTTTGGCGTCCATTTTGTTCACCTCGGAGTTGGCCATCACCCTATTCAGGTGGAAAACTAAATGTTTCAAAGTGTGGTAGTTGTGTGGGGGTAAATGTTTGATCAGACGTTTCAACTCCTGCATCCTGTGTTTGGGGTTCTCGATCTTGTCAGCCCTGATGAAGCTCAAGTAGAAGCTGTTGGTCACCAGAGAATCTGGAAGCTTCCTGAAAAAACTCTTCAGCAGGCTGCTGACTACGTGGACGTCGGTCCATCTGACGTCGTCTGTGGGGACGTCTTCGTAGTTTCTGTTGACTTCTTCGGACAACGCTGTGATGGAGGCATTGTTGCCGGGTACTCTGTATATTCCGACAGTTTGCAGACCTCTTTCGTCCACTATATCGGTACAAACTTCGACGAATTTCGGAACGTAATGGTTTCTCGAAGACGGCAGACATTGCTCTAGAGGAACGCCGAAAGTGGAACCTTCTGGTGCGGTTGGAGAGCTTGGCGAGCTGGCCCCTTGGATCTTCCTAAACTGTTTGGCGACGCGACCTCTCCATGTCTTCGATTTAGGGCTGGTGTTGGGATCGCCAGGGTGCTGGGATGGTTTTCTGGTCTTGCTGACCGGCGATTGACCGGTTGGAGACCTGTTTCTGGCCGATACCGTTTTCGATTTGATCGGAAGGGGAGAGAGACGACTGCCTTGCACCTGTATGGAGGTCAGAGCTGGTATTGACTGGGGGACCGCTTGCTGTTTGTTCGCGATTAAATCCTGGAAATTGAAGAATGAATGTCAAGAGTATGTAGAACGTAATCTTTGTAAGATAGCATTAAAATTAACAAAGCCGAAAGGTTTTCAGACAGAAAAATAAATTTTTGGGAGAGAGAAACCAGATTGTGGTCATAACAGGCATAATTTAATTTGAACATTGCCTAGAAAAATGGAATAGTCATGTTGATACGTTAAAACGATCAGAATATTTTTTATGAACGTAAATGATGATAGTAAGAGCTTGAAGAACTCATTGGCACAAGCAACATTTAACAATATAAAATAAAGCAAGGGAGCAATATTAAATTATCTTTGCATAATGTTTATAAGAATTAAAAGAGCTTCCTCCTCACTCGAAAAGAGCATAAATAAATCTATTATATAAACCAACATGATGCATATTGATCAGATCATGATGCGAAGATAAGATATAGTTTCTTACAAATAATACGTTGAAGTAGTACTGAAAATGATTTGAATGGTGATCCTTTTGAACTTTAATATTACTGGAATAGAAACTGGAGACCATAAACCTCGTCTTTTCTGATCGAATGTTTTTACTATATGACTAAATTAAAGTTCCAATTTTTCTCACCATACGTTTCAAAACGCGTATCCTCTTTTTCTTGTGCGCGATCGTTTTCACGAAGTAGAACCACAGCCGATTCTTCACCATTTAAATGGCAGTTTCACGACGCATCACCAAGTAAAAAAAAAATACGATTGACACTCTCAACTTTTCGCACGGGATATCCGCAAGAAGTGAAACATTGCGAGGAGGAGCAACTGGGCGACTGGTCTCCGAAATCAATCCGTCGACAATGGCGATTTATCAAAATTCGATGCTTACCCAATCTGATAAGGATCGTAATTCAGGCCGCAGTGTCAATAAACAAATTGCACACCTCCGTAAATTGGACTGATTTCGAGGTTTCCACGTTAATTTGAAAATGCGCATTGGAATCGGAGGACAAACAACGATAAAATTGCGGAGGCGGTTTTAATTTCTCTTTTTCAGGAATCTTCTCGTTGATACTGTTATCTCTCCAAGACGACTTTCGCGGAAACGGACTATAAGGTATAAATGACTTGTATTCATTTGGATTTGTGCTGATAAAAGTCTTTACATAGTTTAGAAGAAAACAGTTTATGGTCAAATCCAGTTTGTGGGATCCAGGTCCAATGTGGAGTACCGCAGGGATTTCATCTTGGACCCTATCAAATTTATTTCTTAGTATCCATCATATTCTTATTAAGAAAATTTTCAGAAAATACTCTTCAAGAAAGCATTTATCGTTCATTTGTGTTTTCCTCGCAGAGGATTTTTACTTTGAACGTTTAAGATTTCAGCATATCACTTTCACAAAGACTCTAAATGTTGGAAGGTCATCTTTTTTGTCGAGTTTGAGCCGAAAAGGGTAGATAATGCTAGAGATCTCCAAGTCTTGTTGAGATGCTTTGGTTTGTTTTGATAATCACGTGAAATTTCCAGAACCTACTCAGATTGAAAACTCTGTATAAATTTTATGAAAAATCTTTAATTGATAGTTTAAGGCTTTCACGATCGGATATACTGGTTTTAAGTCTTCCGGGCTTATTGGCCGTGGTCCATTAGGAATTATTTCACCTAACGTTTCGCCTACAACTTCGGTAGGCATCTTCAGAGGAATCTAGGTCTGAGATTATACCTCGAACGCTGAATTTCTGACACTGTGTCAGAAATATAGCGATATAGATACTGTTCAGAAATTATAATTCAGGGCTGCGTTCACAAACTGGCCATATGATCAGAAATATACTTCGGTCTTTACTCCACACTCGTCGTTCACAATCTTACTCTGACAAATGTCATTCAAACATTGAACAAAGGTATTGGTTATGAATAATACTTTTGCATATACTTTTTCTATATCTCATTTTAATATTGAATTGTTGCTATCGTGAATGAATAATAGATTTTTAAGAAAAAAATTCTTTCTAGTCGTACATTTTTAGTTGTGTTTTCGATGTACATATAGTCTATTTTTCTTCTATTTCAAAAGCAGAGCACAACCGGGTGTTTTTGATGATTGTGAGGGAACTGATAAATGTTCTCAGGACGTTGAATTACTTCTAATGAGACAGAAACAATGAAAAAGGATATTATTGTCTATAATCTTTTTTTGCAAGCAGAAAATTGAAAATGTTATAACATGTTTTGTTGACTCTACGCCAGAAAAAAATTTTATACTTCGTAACAAGAAGTAGTTTCATTTAAGGAAGCTATCAAAAAAGTTGAAAAAATGTTGTATGAAAGATAAGCAAAATATGAATTAATCTTGACAGATCTCTTGAATATAACAAAATATCAACGTAGATTTCTAATCAGGTACAAAAAACAGTTATTGTGGGTCTTTTCATGTCTCGATTTATTTGAACTTGAACGGTCCACTCTAGGTTCTGCAATACAGGGAGAAACTCTTTTCTTCTTTACCATTATCTCTTGGTAAAGTTTACTTCGAGCTTCGTCAATTCACTGCTAGCAATGTCATCAAATTTATTAATCATTAAAGTAATTCTTTCCTATATTTCTTTTTTTGACAGAATAGTTGTTTCACGTGGAAAATTAATTGTTTCGAATTTCGTTATTGTAAATGAAACAAAACCAGAAATAAATACTTATTCGAATAATATTCAAGTTTCAAAAAATATGCCGGAGCAGGACCGAATGAAAATCGTACTTCACAACTGTCAAAGTATGTGTTTACTCTCCCAAATAGCAGAGTATCCAGAGCTTACTCAGAGGAGGTTTATGAACACTCACAGAGTATACTTCGAGGAAGACAAAGTGAGTTTGTGATAGCTTCAGAGTAAGGAGAGCTTACTCTGAGTAAGTTTATGAACGTAACTCTCGAGATCGAATAACATTCTTTCCTATTTTGTTTTAGTACAATATGAAATATTCTTCTTTCTCATTTGTCTGTTTGTGTTTTTCTCCATGCTTTCTCTATACATTGATTTAACCATCTTCTCCTAGGTTATGTAATTATGTAAAAAATTGTTACAATTGTGAATCTGATATTGGGAACTTCTTCGAGGTTTTATTAATGAGTGAATAAAAAAAGAGGATATAAATCACCCAGATAGAAATTAATTTGTTGCCAACCTAAGCGATCCTCGATACATTGTACTCGAATAGAAAACGTGCAAGTATTTCACCTCGCATCCTTACGCAATCCGTTTCCCGTTCACGTCGTTTCCAAACACCGACAATTTTCCATCATGTCCAAACCACATTTTCACTTACCAATTTGGCTTCCACCTCAGTGGCGGTAGCGCCTTGCTCGTTAAGCACTTTCACCCAGTCGGCTAGCTCCTCGCTGTTCTCCGCCTGCAGGAGCAGCTCCGACCTGCAGGGGTTCACGGAGGACACCCTGAGGACGTGCTTCCTCTTGGTGTAGTCCTCGGCCACGCGCACCAGGCTCGTCCTGATGTCCACGCCGTTGGAGAACGACTGCTCGAGCAGATCCGAGGTGCCTATGGGGCTCTGGAACGAGAGAAAATGGTTAGATATTTTGCGAGATATGGAAGGTTGAAGGAGCACATATATCAGATGAAAGATTTGAGGATATGGAGATATAATTTGGACTCAGGGCGTTGTTATCAAAGGACTGTGATGAAATGATCCTCTACATTACAGTAAAACGAGCAGGAATTTTGTTTTATAGTTTGGGTTGATATTAAACTAGTCCTATTTTTATTTATTCAGATAGAAGTCATTGTTTTAATGCCATAATTCCCCAATTTTTGATTGTTTTTGTATAGTTCTTGGACGGACACTCGAAGAAGGATATACACAATTGAAGGTACAAGATTAATTATACAGGGTGTACCAAGTTCGACGGCCTATTAGGCGTTTCTGGAGAACTGGACCTATTTGAAATCTGAAAATTGGGATTATATTATTGTTTGACATTATCTACCGATCTAAAATATTTTTGGAGCCTGACCACTTTCAGTTATACAGGGAGTGAAAAAAAATGTTCAAAAAATTTTTTTCTGTTTTTTTGTTTTCGAATTCGATAGAGTATGCAATTCGGAATACATTCGTATTCAAATCGTTGCATTCGTCGAAATACTTTCAAATATCGAGAAAAACCGGAGAAAAAAGGGAGATAAGTGTATTCGGTATTATGTTTGTTATTCCTAACCTAGATATCGAGAGCACAAACCGTTTTCACATTTCTGAAGGCGAAGAATGTGGAAATATTGTACATTTTCAGAATTTTGAAAAACCAGTCACAGGGTGTTCCAAATGTTGGTTCAAAAATTGGGATCAAGATTGACCCATAACTTTCGTTTTTCAAATTAGAACCCTATTTTTTTATGATTGCGTTGGATTGTGCGAAGAAAAATGATGATAATGTTCCAACATGTTAATGCTCCGGGTTATTCAAAATTCTGAAATTGTACAATATTTCCACAATCTTTGCCTTCAAAAATGTGACAACAGTTTGTGCTTAGGATATCTAGGTTAGGAATAACAAACATAATACCGAATACACTTATCTCTCTTTTTTCTTCAGTTTTTTCTCGATATTTTGGAAAGTATTTTGACGACTGCAACGATTTGAGTACGAATGTATTCAGAATTGAATACTCTATCAAATTCGAAAACAAAAAAAAAAACAGAAAAAAAAAATTTTGCAAATTTTTTTTTCACTCCTGTATAACTGAAAGTGGTCAGGCTCAAAAAATATTTAAGATCGGTAGATAATGTCAAACAATAATATAATCCCAATTTTCAGATTTCAAATAGGCCCAGTTCTCCAGAAACGCCTAATAGGCCGTCGAACTTGGTACACCCTGTAATTAATTCATACCAACTTGAATATTCAATATTCTTCCGTTGGGATAAAGGTTATCCGATCAAATCTTTCCCGTTTCATTTCTGGCGCACCCCGTATATGTCAATCGGCTGTTAAAATAATTCATCATCTTTCAGATAATGAATCACCAGAGAGTAAATGATAAAATACGGCTACCACGTCGCGTATCGTAGTAAGATACACCCATTCATTCAAGATTGCAACAAAATAAATAATGTACAATCGAACATAATACATTTCTCTGTAAGCATTAATCTGTTTGGTTATTGTGTTTGTCGCCCATTCAACTTTGGAATTTATTCATCTGATACAGGAGAAAACCGTTTCTTGGAACGTGCTCCCTAGAGAAATTTGGAAGAACAGTTCGTTATCTTTACTGTTATCGGGAGCTTTTCAGGGAGAAATTCGTCATAGATAAAAGGTATTATTCGGGTAATTGGGACACGCGGATCAGGGGAAGACAAAAACGGGTTTTGAAATAGAAATCGAAATGGGAAATAAAAGCTTTGAGGGTTTTTATGGCTTGTGAAACATAACTGACCATAATATATAATGCAGAGGGTTCAGATGAGGTGAATTTCTGATCCAGGTTCCTCTTTTCTTTTTTTACGAAATATAACCTTCGAATTGCATTTTAGAGTTTAAATTCTTGCACCAATCGAATAAAATAGGGCTGAAGCTTTAGCCAGGGTTTTGAGATGTAGCTTATATATGCAGCATTTAAAAAGTTTTCAGGAAATGCCTGAGGCAAGATCCGCTGAGTGTTCGAACGCGACCAAGGCAACATTGACATATTGACTGCAAGGCTATCGTGTTCTGGCCAACCTGCCCGATACCAATCGAATAGATGCGCTTTGTAAGTTCCTGCAGAACAAATGGCCGTCTGATAACAGACCGCGGACTGTACAGGCCGTTCCTTCGAGCGATAATCACGGGAGGCGATGTGTTACACTCGCACCGTATAAGGTTTCGACGTTTTAAAATGCTGAAAACCCATAAAAACTCGATGTTACTCAATTCAGGGCCGAGCGATTGCGATTCGATGAATTATACATTGTAATGTTGGCAGTGGTGAGTCGTAGACGGTGATATGCTTTCTAAATCCGGCGTTTTTTAATCGTTGCATGAGAAAAACCTGAAATCGCCCATTGTGTGCATTCGCAAAAGCGGTAGATCGTTGTGAATATATCACGTTGCCCAATTCGAGTAGCGAAATTCGAAAGAATTCACCATTTCCGCAATTCCAGAAGACGACTAGAAAGTACGTACAGAGAATTCGTTCAAAGGTTGAAGACATTGTTGAAGTTTCCACAGGGATTCTCTATACCGCAGTCTTTCTAGGTCTAGATTGAAGAAACTTAATTTGATAAAATTCAGACAATTTAATTCACGAAGAATTAAACATTATACATCATTAGGAGGCGATGAAATTCACAGAATAATGGACATTTTAACGCGCATAAACATTACTCCAACAAACGGTATACGTCTGAGGCAATATACACTTTATCAGATGATGAAATGCCCATTCAATGAACTCTAAGCATTAATATTGATGCTTGACAATCCACTTGTTTTTCCATAATCCAAAAAAGAGTACGCGAGGAACTACACTAACCAGTAGTTAATTACTGGCAAGCAATGATGCCTACTGCATTCACGTATTATTTCGAGAAACGAACAAAAAATATCGTAAAAGCGATAGGAAAAGATCTGCAGAAAGCTCATTTCAGATAACATCATTTGTTAATTGCACCATTTGCCACTATCGAATACTGGATCTCTCGAGGAGAAATCCAACGATGAAAGTGTACAACGGGTGAATCATTTAATTGAGATGAGATGTAAGCAAATTCTCGTACAATGTTTTCGACCCGGTGTTGTACAGTCGGTTGGGAAACACATTAACAATCCGAACCAAGGCTGGATCGTATTCGGTACGTAGGCAATTAAATTTTCTATACCCAGCAAGCGCAGCCTAATGATATTGCACATTCTTCGGTATGATGTATGAATTCGTAGTGCTAGATCTTAGCTCGTTCATTGCGACCGTCTGAGGATGCACAAAGAGCTAAACAAGAATCGAGTGAGATCCACAATGGTACCAATGAAAAAATGAAAAGTTGTTTGACCAGACCACCACCGTGGCTCTAAAGTCTGGAAAGGGTTCCAATAGAGCTTAAGCCTTCAGTTACCTAAGATATTTGTATGCTTATCTGGACGTTAAAGAGTCATACCTAATTCTTTATACAAGGAAAATATAAATATTGCATAACAAAGAAAGAATTAAACAAAGTAGAGAGAAGGTATGATACATAACAATGGGTGCAAACCAAATATCTCAAAAGATCTATATTATAGGGGGGAAAGGATATAAATCCCATGATAACCATCTGTCCTGAAGGATCTTAATTTGAAAGACGGATGAAATCTGTACCTCAATTCCTTCAGATTCACGAAGACGTTGTTGAGATCGAATCGAATCGCGAGGAAGAGGAATCCTCAATTAAAATACCAATTAATCTGATCTTACGATCTCTCGCGAGGAGAATTCAGCCACTTGAGCGTATCGAGATGGGATCGACGAAGATTTCAATTTCAGAGTTGGACATAACAATGCGAACTCGTGCCAAGTAATGCACCAGCACGACGTGAGCTTTGGTGGGATATTATGCTCAATTTTCTCGATACCCTGAGATTAGATCTCGATTTATTCAATGAATTATATAATGGAAGGCTCATTCACTTTCTTCGGTGATTATTTCGGGCATAATTCAATCTGGCCGTGTGTGACTGGATTTATGCGTTTGCTCGCCTGTAAAAGAACGATAAAAGTTGATTGGAATACATGTTTACATTAAGGTCTCTAATTCACGTGGTAGATATCGATGGGAAGGATGAAGATTACGATCGGATTTTTTCATCTTTCTTATAACGATTCGCTATCGCCTGTTTGCGTTTTTGTATTTCCCAGGGTCGATTCATCTCCCAGAGATGGATCAATAAAAAAGGTTCCTGAAACTACACAATTCGAAGAAGGTTTCTGGATCTTAGTAAAAACTAACTACACATTCCCACATGCTTCTTTAAGTGGTGAGAACAGCTTTGTCAGAGGACACAATAGACCATAAGGTTGTAGTGGACTTCGACCCCTTTTAAACTAACCAACTAGCAATCGAATATCCAAAATTCAGCTGATACAGAAAAACCTGGTAAAATACGCTGCGCAAGAAAATTAACGCACATTATGGAAATCTCAAATTTATTCTACAACTGAAGGTGTTCTAAATGATAATTATTTTTATCAGAATTATGCATGCATGTGTTATCCACTTTCAACGGTTTTTTTCAATACAGATGTTTTTTTCCAGCAGGAATAAAAAAGATGATATCAGATTTTGAATATATTGGCTCCATTCTAAAATCAGTTGTTGTCGATCAATTCTAATGATCAATAATTTTTCTTTCGTTTGATTTTCTACACTCGATCGCTATGCAACGCGAAACACGCAATTCGACCCAAGAGGAATGTGCCCAAGCGGTAGTTTTTCGAGAAGAAGGGTGGACATACACAAGAATTGTAGAAAGGTTTGGAGTTTCCCATACAAGTGTGTAAAGAATGTTGCAGCGATTCAGGGAGACAGGTATGAATGTCCGAAGACCAGGACAGGGTAGACCACGGGTAACAACTGCCATTCAAGAACGTTACTTGAGAGTTTCTTCGTTGAGACAACGGTTTGCAACCGCTCGCCTCCTTCAAAATCAGCTTGAGCAAACTCATGGGGTGCAAATAAGCACTCAGACAATAAGAAATCGCCTCAGAGAATATGCCCATCGAAGGGCGCGTTTGGATTTTGCGAGAGAGCATATCAATTGGGAAGAGGCCGATTGGGAAAGAGTTCTCTTCACAGATGACTCTAGATTCTGCCTCTACCATTGTGATCGATGTTTCCTTGCATACAGACGTCCACATGAAAGATATGCTCAGGGCAATTTCCTGAATACTACTGGTTTTGGGGGAGGATCGATTATGGTATGGGGTGGAATATCTTTGACTGCTCGCACAGACCTAGTGGTCGTTGATAATGGAGCTATGAATGCTGATAAGTATATAAGGAACATTCTTGAAGAGCATGTAGTGCCATTTGCCCCATACATTGGTGAAAATTGCATTTTTATGGACGATAATGCCAGACCCCATCGTGCGCGCATCGTTCAGGAGTACCTTGAAGAGGTTGAATCCTCTCGAATGGAATGGCCAGCAAGAAGTCCAGATCCCAATCCGATTGAGCAGGTTTGGGACAACCTCAATAGAAGGCTGAGAAGTTCAGAAAATCATCCAGCTACTCTTAATGACTTAGGAATCCAACTCGGAGAAATCTGGGAAGAATTAGATCAGAACATTTTAAGATCATTCATTCTGAGTATGAACCGTCGTTGTCGAGCTGTAATTAACGCAAGGGGTGGAAATACAAAGTATTAAATCACTTATCAGAATTTCAGTATTTTGAAAATTGTTAATTTCTTTTCTTTCACATAAGATTCGATGAAATCCTGAATTTTTCTTCCATTTAATGCGTCTTGTTTCGTTCGAAACTTTCCCGAGAGAACATAAAAAAATAAGTTATAAAGTCAATGTAGAGTTAACTTTCATTAAAATTGAGATTTTCAGAATGTGCGTTAATTTTTTTGCGCAGTGTATTTTGGAGCGGTAGAGATTTCTGGAGTATTTCATAGTGTCCAACATAATATTCTCTGTGGTGACTTACCCAGGATCCAGTAGACCCCCACCTCCTCAATTTCCTCGGGAAAAATCCCGTTGCAGAGAAATGGAGCTGCAACGGTATGCAGGAAACGGTGCCGGACTTATTCCTGTGGCTGTCGTTAAGCACGTGCTGGGATTCGAACATTTTGATCATGGAATTTACGTATTACAAATCACAAGACATCGGTATGAACCGCACGCATTTCTGTCCTTTACGTTAGACGCTTTTATCGATCCAAGCGTCTGTCGGTCAAGCTAGATTCGCCATCTAATTAAGAACGAGTATCGTCGCGAAGAGATGCTGTCGAAAAAATCGCTCAATTAACATTTCGTCGGGTTGTTCGAAGCACGTTATTCACAAGGTGTCATCTTTGGAGAACATATGTACGGACATATGGTTGAGAGAAAATATAGCAAAATATACGTTTAGAATACTCGGCAGACGGTGAAATTTCAACGTTTACTATGCAGGAATAGTATATGTATAACATTACTAGCAAGGTAAGAGGGTTTTTACTGGCGAATGGAGGATATAACTGACGAGCCGCAGGCGAGTCAGTTACCTCCTTGAGCCAGTAAAACCCGTTACCTTGCATGTATTGTTTTATATTTTATTTGTTTCTCATTTGTAAAAAGGTTAGATAAATTCCAAAAAAATCTCAATTATTTGTCGCAAATGTCGTAAGCTATGAAAGCGTTGCCATGAACATATCTGCCAAGGTATCAAGTAAAGAAGAGGCTGAACAGTTTCTTTTACATTCTCCTGATGACCAGTGTTTGGTGGCGAAAATTGTAACAATATTTGGGAAATTCGGATGTTGTCGATGTGACAAAATTCTCTCCTTAAACATGAATGATGTAGAAGATATGGAAAAATACGTTATTCTGACATTGCGGCAAACAAAAACTTTAACAACAAGAAGATTCACCATAACCAATTATGGCTGCAGCTTCAAGCCCTGCATGTTATACAGAAAATAAGTAAATCTTCGGCCTCCTGGAACAGAAAGCCTAAGATTTTTTTTGACATACCGACATGGAAAGTGCATTTCCCTCAATGCTGGCCAGCACACTATTGGTGGTGTCCCAAAGCAAATAGCTAAATATTTAGGTTTAAAAGACCCAGAGTTATACACCGGCCACTCTTTTCGCAGAACTGGAGCCACTATGGTTGCGGATTCGGGTGGAGATATTTTAGCACTAAAGCGTGCAGGAGGGTGGAAGAGCACCGAAATTGCGATGAATTAGTCGATGATTCGGTCAACAAGAAAATCAAAATGTCTAGCAAATTATTTGGTAGTAAGGAGAGTAGAAATATTCTGCAGTCTTCGAGTTCAGCAGTTTCTGAGTCAACAGATGGTTCATCATCAGTATCAATTCTTTCATCATCAAAAATCTGTGTTACTGGAAATAACAATTGTACCATGATTTTCAACATATATGACGACAAAACAAATTTTCTAATGTAAATAATACTACTAACTTGTAAAAATTTTGCAAGTAAACTCACAGTTTTACAAGTTAGTGACTTGATAAAATAAACGTTCTTGATTAATATTGTGTTTTTGGAAACTGAAGTTTAAAAATGAGAAACAAATAAAAAAAATAAAACCTACGAAATGATATTTCGGAAGATGAAATAACGTTTTCTGTTGTTCGGGAGTTCTTGATTTTTTAAGATTTATTTTAGTTCATGTCTATCAGAAATACTCTACAGAATTATTTCGTATTTCAATGAGCTTACAAGGTTCTACGACTTGAAATGTCAGGAAGTCAAAGTGAGATATCAAGTTTATTGGCGTTTTGCTACTGCAATCGTTCATCAGAAGTGGTAGATCAGGGGTGTAATGCCAATTGAAGACAGTTTTTCAAGTCTTATTCAAATACACCACAACAATCTCGTATTCTTTTACGAAACTAAGCTAAGTTGATACTGCATGCAGCTGATATCTACATAGGTCAGCGTTGGCTGAAATTTGAGTTTCCAAAACGTGATACAGTTGTGTAAATTCATCTGCAGAATTTCAGGCTTCGAACGTTCATTTGACTGGCGCCCTATTCACGTTGAAGCTATTTAGGAGTACAAGTCGCGTTGTAAAATATCACTTTCGAACAACAGCACCATCTGGCGCGTCTAAGGCGAGAGAGTGAGGTTAGAAACAGCATCTAGCAACACCCTTACCGCCTCAACGATGAAGCCTATCTCGGCTGAATTAATGACTCTGTCCGATACACCTACGAGGCATATCTTCCGCGGACTCCGATTTCAATTAATTTCGCACTTGAAATTCCCGTTCTACCTGTTATAATTCGCTATCAGCCACGCTACCAGGTTTATATTTAGAGTTAACCCCCGTCGTGGCACGGTTAATTTCGCGCCAAAATGGGATGCGAGTCCTTAACGAGATGACTGAGATTTTCTAGAGCCGCGGGCATTCAGATGCAACTACGATACGCGAGGAATATGCTCCGCAACACCGACAATCAGCTCAATAAAAAAAAGGGTAAAATAAAAGATAATTCAAGTTCCATTTTTTCAAAAACAACTATGAAGATGTGGTGTAGCCGGATATTTCAGATATGGATCACTCCTAACATATAAGCTCCCTTGTGTGAGAGAAGAAAATTTAATATGTACTATCACAATTATTTCGATGGGTTTACAAAGCTCATTTCAATTTTATGTGTTGCAAATTTTAGGGAATATCTCGCATTCTATGTATGCATCGAAATTGTCGAGTATGAAATTTTCTACAATATTAGTATATACAACGTAATCTTTTTTTTTTTTCATAACAAATCTTCATTCACGATCCAGTTACAAGTTTCTCTTCAGGAGTAAAATTTTTCGATCGATTTATTACTTTGTTTGGGAAGCATGTTTTAGAAAGCTGACGCAAGGCGAAATAAATACTTGGTGAACAAAACCAACAGAATAGGCAAAAAACCAAATCGCTTGATTTATGGATTAACGCTCTCCCGAAATCTGATAGCAAAATGGAATTACGTGAGATTTGTATGTTGGAATGATTTTCAATGATTGTGGGAAATCGATTATTCAAATCACGATTTGATGATTATTTCATACCTTACATCGATTGTGAACGACGTTGAAATTCAATAATAACTAAATTTTCCAACTTTTTTGAAAGCTTTTATCAGATTACCTCATATTATATAATCGACAAATATCTTCTGTTAAACAGACTAGTATCATCAGAATGAAAAAAAATAATGCCTTAGACCGAAAAAAATACTTTACTTCATTAGCAGAAGGTTTTATATAACAGAAATAAAATTTAATTAGCAGAAGAGAGTGTGGTGTTTTTCATACTGAAATTCAAAGGAATATCTTCGAATGAGATACGTACGAAATAGTATATTCTAAAACAAGTTGCGGAATGAGCTCCTATTATGAGTGTTGGAATTGCCTTCTGCAACGAGTATTAGACGATATTTTCTCTATTTCAGTCAAGTTTTGTGAAATATTCTAGAAATTCAAATAAAAATTCAGATTAGTGACTTTTATATTTCATCTTGGCAGTTGGTGTGACTTACGAAATTTGACAGATTACGGAATTTGAATTGATTTGATTCGAAACTTGATTCGATCGGAGGTCAGTACTGACAACCACAAAACGATAATTATAACTGAAACAATGCTTTAATGAGTTTCATAACAGCACAACTTTTAGTACTGTAATGAACTCATTACGATACTGAAATGGAGAAATTAAAACAAAACATCCCATGCATTTTATACAAAAAATGAGATATTCTATATTCTGTCATCACATACCATACATTATTTTATATTTCCAATAAATTCACCTTTTGCTCTTATATTTTGTATATTTTTGAAAATGATTCGAATGCTTCATTTCGTTGACCTATTAGATGGAATATATAAAAGATTTCTTTTTACTCGACTATTGATGAATGGTGAATCGTTGAATAATATCGCCTTATTGAATAGGTACCCTACAAACGTTTACTCTAAAATAACTCCCCGAAAAACGGAACTAGATGACACCTGTGTAAATAACCGCTATCGCACTATCCAGTGACAAAAACTCACGCTGTTGTAGGAGCACCAGAACGAAAACGGGCGAAAAAGCGCACAAACACGCGAAAAATACTCGCGTAGACCCCGCGCAATTTGAATTCGTCCGCCGTGGCGACCGGCACAACTTCGAATGGGGTACTACCATCGATGGTACCAGCATATCGCTAAACACGCGTTGGTCGCCGTTAACAATGGGTTCCAAGTCGCGAAGGCAGAGTAAAAGTGAGCGCAGATGTTTACGATTGATGGTTCTCGCCGAGAAAAAATGAGGAAATGCTTTCAGAATCGCGGCAAGAAAAGAATTAACATGGCATAACTGCGAGATATCGATAACTTGATTTTAACAATTTTATTCGTCAGTTTACAAAAGCATAATATTAATCAAGAAAGTTTATTTTATCAAGTCACTTACTTGTAAAACTGACAGTTAACTTGCAAAATTTTTACAAGTTAGTATTATTATTTACATTAGAAAATTTTGTTTTATCGTCATATATGTTGAAAATCATGGTTCAATTGTTATTTCCAGTAACACAGATTTTTGATGATGAAAGAGTTGATACTGATGATGTTGAACCATCTGTTGACTCAGAAACTGCTGAACTCGAGGACTGCAGAACATTTGTACTCTCCTTACTATCAAATAATTTGCTAGACATTTTGATTTTTTTGTTGACCGAATCATCGACATAACTCATCGCAATTTCGGTGCTCTTCCACCCTCCTGCACGCTTTATTGCTAAAATATTTCCACCCGAATCCGCAACCATAGAGGCTCCAGTTCTGCGAAAAGAGTGGCCGGTGTATAACTCTGGGTCTTTTAAACCTAAATATTTCGCTATTTGCTTTGGGACACCACCAATAGTGTGCTGGTCAGCATTAAGGGAAATGCACATTCCAAATGCACTTTCCATGTCGGTATGTCAAAAAAATCTTAAGCTTTCAGTTCCAGGAGGCCGAAGATTTACATATTTTCTGTATAACATGCAGGGCTTGAAGCTGCAGCCATCATCGGTTATGGTGAATCTTCTTGTTGTTAAATTTTTTGTTTGCCGCAATGTCACAATAACGTATTTTTCCATATCTTCTACATCATTCATGCTTAAGGAGAGAATTTCGTCACACCGACAACATCCAAAAATCCCAAATATTGTTACAATTTTCGCCAGCAACCACTGGTCATCAAGAGCATGTAAAAGAAATTGTTCAGCCTCTTCGCTTTCGCCAAAACAAATGTAAAGAAAAATAAACAGACATGTTCATGGCAACTCTTCCATAGCTTACGACATTTGCGACAAATTATTGAGATTTTTTTGGAATTTATCTAACCATTTTACGAATGATAAACAAAAAAAATATAAAGCAATACACGCAAAGTAACGGGTTTTACTGGCTCAAGAAGGTATATCCTCCATTCGCCAGTAAAAACCCTCTTACCTTGCTAGTAATGTTATATACTATATTAAATTTCGATTTCATTTAATTTAGACGTAGGGAATTTACAAGGGAGTACGCAAAGTGATCGTAGCAGGGCTTGGGAATACAACTGAATGCATGCGAAAAAGTACCACTCAGCTCACTAAGAAAAAAGTATGCCTGGATACTTGCAACTTCTGATTCTGTGCGGATAAACATTTCAACTCCCATCAAATCCTCACAGTTTTGTTCGGCGGTTTAAACAATGATCGGGAAATGAAAGGTCTCTCTTTGTCGCCCTTAAAGCAGCCATCACGAAACGCAATTAAAACTTGTTGATGATGAGGAAGGATCGAAACTTCATTTATTGAGTTTCTCAATCTTGATTGAGAAACTTAATGAGGAAATTATGTATTGTTTCACTTCGATTCATCTGGTTCGTCCCACGATACATAGGTTTTTTCGACAGTGAAAGTTACGTGATTCCTCGAGTGTAAAATTGCTATTTGAATGAAAAAATTACGATCTGCGCAACATTGTTACGGCCGGCTATTATGTATATATTTTGATTGATGCCATCTAATGATAGAGAGAGAATCGATGAAAAAGTTGGATTAATTTTTGAATTTGTGTGATTATACAGGATCGTTATGATTTTTCTTATTCTGTTTTATGAAAAGATGATGATATGTGGGATTCACAAACTGTCAATGGTTTTAGAGCTAAACATCGACAGTTCAGAAGTCTGACTGAATGGATATGTTTTCATTTTTTATTTAATTAGGAAAATTGAATCTGAATTCAGCCTTCCGGGAACCTCGACCGCAATAAATTTGATTTGGTCCAAATCCCTCATGTGGGCAATTTTTCTGGTCATTTTTGCATTTTTTTTCTGAACTCTCCAGGTTTTGTGAATCTCTTCTATGTGAAGGCTTTTATCTTCGATAAATTTCAATAGAATGAAACAAACCTCACGATATCAAGTTCGAAGCGGCATTCCTTTGAAACGCCTACCGTACAAAAGCCACCCATGTCGCGAATCCGAAATTATCCGACATTTTCGATCGGTCCTTGAAGAGGGTCTACGAAATTTACATTCGACCCCATTCACGGCTCCCCGCGATACCCAGAACTGGTCCTCTTTGATCGCGAGGCGACTAATTGAAATGTATACGCAGGTATTATCCTTGCTCGACATACGAAAGAATCCATTATGAAACGCGCTTGAATTAAAAGAATCTTTGCGAGACCGACGACGTCCTTAGAGCCGTTCCGATATTCCGGAAAGGAGAATATTTTGGTCACGGGACGGAGCACCGTGAACGGCGTGTCCTTCTCGCCAGCAGAACCTGATACCGGTAAATAATCGGGACAAGTTTATCGTGTTCGACGTAGTTATTTATAATGAACCCTACGAAGGTATTCGGATGGAATAGCTATAATAATATTCCTAACTTAACAGAAACGCAACTCAGTTTCAGATTTACAAAATTATGCCGTTTTCGCTTTTTTATGACAGGCGTTAGAAGTCATCAAAATATACTGAATGACAAAGAAACGCCAATACCCAGAAAGAGCTGTTTAAATATTAATTTTTCCTCGTTAAAACATAGATATTATAGCAAGGAGTAAATGATTAAAATTTGGAGAAAAAATCGTGAAGAATATTCATGTAGACGTTTTTCATTACTTAAATATTGTAGTCTTTCTTTACAAATTTTGAAAGTTCATATGTACGCGGAATTTATCGCTAAGTGAATTTGAAAGGGGCCGAATTCTTGGTCTATTTTTTCGAGAAATCGCTAACCGTACGAACAGAAATCTAAATACTGTTGTGAGATATTGTCCAGCGTTGTTTGATAATGTCCAAAATCAAAGAAGACCGGACGTCGAAGAAGTACAAATGAAGTTCAAAATCGACGACTAAGACTTATGGCAATTAGAGACCGATTTGAGACAACTATACTGAGCAAAAAAAATTAACGCACGTTCTGAAAATCTCAATTTTAATCAAAGTTAACTCTATATTGACTTTATAACTTATTTTTTATGTTCTCTCGGGAAAGTTTTGAACGAAACAAGACACATTAAATGGAAGAAAAATTCAGGATTTCACCGGATCTTATGTGAAAGAAGAGGAATGAACAATTTTTAAAATACTGAAATGCTGATAAGTGATTTAATACTTGGTATTTCCACCCCTTGCGGTAATTACAGCTCGGCAACGACGGTTCATACTCAAAATGAGTGATCTTGAAGTGTTCTGATCTAATCCTTCCCAGATATCTCCGAGTTCGATTCCTTAGTCATTAAGAGTAGCTGGATGATTTTCTGAACTTCTCAGCCTTCTATTGAGGATGCCCCAAACCTGCTCAATCGGATTCAGATCTGGACTTCTTGCTGGCTATTCCATTCGAGAGACTTCAACCTCTTCAAGGTACTCCTGAACGATGCGCGCACGATGGGGTCTGGCATTATCGTCCATAAAAATGAAATTTTCACCAATGTATGGGGCAAATGGCACTACATGCTCTTCAAGAATGTTCCTTATATACTTATCAGCATTCATAGCTCCATTATCAACGACCACTAGGTCTGTGCGAGCAGTCGAAGATATTCCACCCCATACCATAATCGATCCTCCCCCGAAATCAGTAGTATTCAGGAAATTGCACTGAGCAATCTTTCATGTGGACGTCTGTATACAAGGGAACGTCGATCACACTCTGAGGCGATTTCTTATTGTCTGAGTGCTAATTTGCTCAAGCTGATTTTGAAGGAGACAAACGGTTAAAAACCGTTGTCTCAACGAAGAAACTCTCTCAAGTAACGTTCTTGAATGGCAGTTGTTACCCGTGATCTACCCTGTCCTGGTCTTCGGACATTCATACCTGTCTCCCTGAATCGCTGCAACATTCTGGACACACTTGTATGGGAAACTCCAAACCTTTCTGCAATTCTTGTGTATGTCCACCCTTCTTCTCGCAAAACTACCGCTTGGGCACATTCCTCTTGGGTCAAATTGCGTGTTTCGCGTTGCATAGCAATCGAGTGTAGAAAATCAATCGAAAGAAAAACTATTGATCACCAGAATTGATCGAGAACAACTGATTTTAGAATGGAGCCAATACACTCAAAATCTGATAATATCATCTTTTTTATTCGTGCTGGGAAAAAACATCTGTATTGAAGAAAAATGTTGAAAGTGGATAACATATGCCATGCATAATTCTGATAAAAATAATTATTATTGAGAACATCTTCAGTTGTAGAATAAATTTGAGATTTCCATAATGTGCGTTAATTTTTTTGCGCAGTGTATCTATATTTTACCAAAAAAATTAACAATTCAAACAGCTCCTTCTGTGTCTTGCAGTTTATTTGTCAGTTAATAAATTATGTTTTGCATCATAAGAATGTACGTGATGTACGTTTGCGAAGAACTATAGCGTAGCATATTATAAAAGTTGGCTGCACTGCCTAAGGAATGCGTCCTCCTGTCAGAACCGTCCAACGCAGCCTTGATCGACGATCGTTATGGACCTAGAAGGCGACGATGAAAAATTCATCGGTCGCCTCGACAACGCGTCAATTAAACAGTCGCGCTCGGCGATTAACTCGATTTTTAATTGACGCACGTCGCTCGCGCTGCAATAGGGGGCGGAAGTTGCCATATTCGACTGCGATTTCCGCGCCTCACGGTCTGGCTGTGCCCCTTGCGAGCGGGCTTACGAAACGCGACGCGGTTTTCGCAACGGCACGCTCCGGGAATTCGTGATCCGAAAACGAAACGACCTCGGCGGATTAGGAGCGATCGCAATCTGCGGCGATTTCTATCTTCGCGCCGTCCAGCGTCCAGATTTCGCCCGGTGGACTTCAGGCAAGGACGCGAGGTGTTTGCAGGATGAATTGAAACACCTGCTGTTGCCCGCTTATTGTGCAACGCACAAAGTTACTATTTCCGCTCAGAACTCTCCATATTTTTCAATAGAAAATTACTGGATTCAAAAGAAATACACTCCCGTTCAATAAATTCCGGACAGGCAAAATTTTTGTCAAATTCAACACCCTGTATCTTTTTTCGTGGTTCTCCGATTTTGTTGAAATTTTCACCAGGTATAGTATTGGGTCTTGTTATATAAACCTGAAATTTACTTTGCGAAAATACCTGTAGTTGATCCGTTATACAGGGTGAAACAAAACCTTGTTTCATACCCTTCATTTCTAAACACCTGTGGTGAATTTGAGGCGGAAAATTTGATATCATTCAGATTTAATTTGAAGTGTGACCCTTTCTCAACGAAATGTTTTTTGATTTACGTCAGTATCTGCTTCAAAAGAAAGATTTTTATAACAATTTAAAACATTACATTCCTTATCGACTAGTAAACATAAACAAACATCTGAATATTAATAGCGTGTATTTCCACCTCGCTTTCTCATCACTCCTACCATACGAAGTGGCATACTTTCAATGCATTTCCGAATTGCTTCTGGGGGAATATTTTCCCGTTCTTCAAGAAGGGCTGTTCGTAAATCGGGCAAGGGCTGCCGATTTTGAACATGTCTACCTAGCATATCCCATACATGTTCAATTGGATTTAAATCCGGCCTTCTGGCTGGCCACACGAAACGTTTATTATTCGCCTCTTCAAAGTAATTCAGAAGCAATTCGTAAATGCATTGAAAGTATGCCACGACGTATGGTAGAAGTGATGAGAAAGCGAGGTGGAAATACAGGCTATTAATTTTCAGATGTTTGTTTATGTTTAATAGTCGATAAGGTATTGTAATGTTTTAAATTGTTATAAAAATTGAAAAAATGGAACACTTTTTTTCAAAATGTGTATCTTTTTTTTAAAGCAGATACTGACGTAAATCAAAAAACATTTTGTTAAAAAAGGGTCACATTTCAACTTAAAACTGAATGATATAAAATTTTCCACCTCAAACTCACCACAGGGTGTTTAAAAATGAAGGGTATAAAACAAGGTTTTGTTTCACCCTGTATAACGAATAAACTACAGGTATTCTCGCAAAGAATATTTCAGGTTAATATAACAAGACCCAATACTATACCTGGTGAAAATTTCAACAAAATCGGAGAATCACGAAAAAAGATACAGGGTGTTGAATTTGACAAAAAGTTTGCCTGTCCGGAATTTATTGACGGGGAGTATAGTATATCACATAACAAGAGTTGTAAGAAGCATATTACTCACGACAAGAAAAAGTTAAATTCTAGAAGTGCGTTATTGTCTCAGACCTCCAGTTGTGTACTTTACTTTTTCTACGACCAAATTCATTCCCATAAAACTTAGAATTTCATGAAGTGAAAAATCATACCAAACTCACGATGGCTTCATTGTTTTGGACAGTTTTTCAAATTATGCTAACATAACATTTCCTAAAAATGAATTCATTTTGTATTTCAGCTTCAAATCCATGAATTTTTGATAAACTGTTTCGTATCGTTCACGAGATTTTGAGGGTTATAAATAATTATATGAAGATGATAAGTACGAATTTCGTTACTTTCCTATAAACTGTCTGCCCTATTTCATAATTGAAGACTCTCGTTTTTTTTGACAAGGAATCATCTGTTAAATTTACGTGCAACTAGCATTATTGTTTTCTTCTGGCTCCATTATGTACAGCTCTTCGTTAACAGAAGATTAACCAATCGAAGCGAGATGGGACCTTTGAAGGAATTCGCTGATGCCCATCAACAACAATCGGCATGGTTGATTGATCCCGTGGACTTTGACCGTATTATTGACTTGCAAAAATGAATCAGTTACATAAAACGCTCGATACGTTGAACCGTATACATAGTAAACATATTCGTGACAAATATGTCCTTAAATGAATTCGTTTCAAGTAGAACGAATATACTAGGCGTCTCAGTGAAAACGCTAAATCAAAAATGCATTCAGAAAAATAAAATTCAAAATTACCTTCTTTCCTTGAAATGAAGTAGGTACGAAGCTGATAGAGGGATTAACAGTAACGATAATTAGAAGTAATTATGCCAGGCTCTTTTTCATATCATCGAGACGCGAGCAATTAGGAGCAAAAAATATAGAAGCCACAAGGTCTCACGGTAAAATGGTAATTCGTGGCATTGTTTCCGAGCACTTGATTAGCATCATCAAAACACAATATTTTTGCCATTAACGTTGCCCGTAAAAAGTTCCAGTTCCGACGAAAATGTTGTCTCATTTGCGGCGACACGAATTTTCTTGTTTTTATATTTATGGATTTTGTTTGAATGTCTATTTCGCTTACGTTATTTCTTTTCTGATGACAATTTTTTCCGCTTTCAGGGTAGAACGTATACGAGGAATTGGGCATATTCATTAGGAAAATGAGGATGAAAAGCTTGAATCATCGATGAGAATGGAAAATCAACAAAATCATTAAAGTGAGTTCAATTTAAAATAGAAAAATGAGAGCTGACAAATAGTTTTCTGAAACTTTCTGGTAATGAAAACAAGTATGAGAAAATGCAGAATCATCCTCAGAATGAGTTTCAATGAAAATCCCAAGTTGGTCAACTTTATTTCGATTTTTATTGCTGAGTTCATCTTGCTTTCATTGTGATATAACTGTTTAAATTCTTTTTCTAATTTTTTTGTTTTTTTAAATATTTTTTTTAAACTGAAATATTATCTCAACCGACGATCGAAAGTGACGTTTGACGGTTTGTCGGAATTCTGGAGTCCTTGGCAAACCCCCGAGGAACATTTTCAGGATCGGTAACCGTGACGATAGCGCTATCGCAACGATCGACCAAGACATATGGTTCCTCGCGAGGTTCCATATGGGCATAACCGACTCTCTCTCGTTCTTGGGGCGCGACCTCAAGGAACACCAAGAGGCAGTGAAGTATGGAAAGACCATACCGGTGCGGAAGGACACGTGCTCGTGTTCAACGGACCAAAAAAACATTTTTAGCGGCGATGGGGACACCGTTATCTCGCCTGATGCATTTTTAATGATCGATATGGGATGGAGCGGGCCGTTATTTCGCGATAACCCATATCGAACGGAATAAGAGAAGAATTACTATTTTTTTATTGGGAGGAATCATCACGCGAACTCTAATTTGGCCGAGCAATAACCATGGATTGCGGTGAGGTTTTTACACCGAAAGAATTCGTTTTAGGTGCGAGATATTTTTTTTTAGAAAAATTAAATTCATATTGTATTGCTTTTATGAAACAAATTGCAGAATGGGCTTCTATTCCAACACGAATGCGAAATTGCCTTCTGTCTCGATTATTAGACGATCTTTTCTCTATTTCAGTCAAGTTTTGTGAAACACTCTCGAAATTCAATGGAAATTTCAGATTATACATCCTAGTGACTTTGTATTGTATCTTGGCAGTTGGTGTGTGTGACTGTTACGAAATCTAACATATTACGGAATTTGAATTGGCGTGTGTTAAAAATTTATAGGATCGGAAGTCAGAGTTGACAACCGCAAAACGAAAAATATATCTGAAAACTATGCTGCAACGAGTTCATTACAGCACTACTTTTACCCTGAGTTGCAACGTTACTTAAAATTTAATGGTCCATTACAATTTGAATCCTTCATTTAATCGCATATTCCATAGGCGTTAGCCATGGATAGTCCGTTTAAGGGAGGATTAAACTTTTAAAGGACCTTTCTCTATTTCAGTATCGTAATGAGTTCATTACAGTACTAAAAGTAGTGCTGTAATGAAACTCATTACAGCATTGTTTTCAGTTATATTTTTCGTTTTATGGTTGTCAGTACTGACCTCCGATCGAATCAAGTTTCGAATCAAATCAATTCAAATTCCGTAATCTGTCAAATTTCGTAAGTCACACCAACTGACAAAATACAATACAAAAGTCACTAATCTGAATTTCCATTTCGATTTCAAGAGTATTTCACAAAAATTAACTGAAATAGAGAAAATACCGTCTAATACTCGTTGCAGAAGGCAATTCCAACACTCATGCTATCGAAAACTCGCTCCTTCGTCGCTCGTTTTCGAACTTCGCATTCGTGTTGGAATAGGAGCTCATTCTGCAACTTGTTTTAGAATATACTATTAAATTTTGATTGACGTTGCTGCAACTCAGGGTTAGTACTGTAATGAACTCATCATGATACTGAAATAGAGAAAAGTATATTCTAAAAGAAGCTGCAGAATGAGCTCATATTCCTTCTGCAACGAGTATTAGACGATATTTTCTCCATTTCAATCTAGTTTTGTGAAATGCTCTCGAAATTCAAATAAAAATTCAGATTAATGGCTTTTGTATTGTATCTTGGCAGTTGGTGTGACTTACGAAACTTGACAGATTACGGAATTTGAATTGATTTGATTTGAAAATTGAGAAGATCTGAGGTCAGTACTGACAACCACAATACGAAAAATATAACTGGAAACAATGCGTTTCATTACAGCACTACTTTCAGTACTGTAATGAACTCATTACGTTGCTGAAATAGAGAAAATTACATTATTTGGGTTGAAGCTGAGCAGCTTCATTTATTACATGGATGGGTGAACGCTTTGGCACTGAAATTGGAGAGGATCAACGCCTTTTTCGAATACTTTAAATTTCTGATTTCTTGTCCTTATATCAGTAGAAGAAATCGAGTTTTGTGGAAATAATTGAATCTGTGAATGACTCAAGAAAACTTGCCTCTATATCTACAACATTTCCAATTGTAATTCAGAAATCGTCAATTGACATTCAAAAAAGATCACTTGTATTTCAGATTAGTCAATTGTGTTTCAGGAAACATCAAATGTTATTCAGATTTGTCAATTGAATTTCAGAAAATATCAAATGAAATTCAATTGAGTGATCCGAAATAAATTTGATGTTTTCTGAAATTCAATTGAATAATCTGGAATACACTTGACGGTTCCTGAATTACACTTGGAAATTTAGAGGAAATTCCATCAGCTCTTCCAGAAACATTGTTTGTTGACAATATCCTAGGAGAAAAAGGAAAAACAGCAAATAAAGGAAAGAAAAGCCATAAAACTCGTACGCAGTCCGACTACCACCCCACATCTACATTTCATCAAACAACCCTCTTATCGAAAGCGCGCTTCCCTCTTCCGAATTTCCTGTGGGACTTGACGCGCCCCGCATCCGAGAACCGAAGAAAAATTAACTCGACCTACCTGGTGATTCCTATCCTTATACAGGAACAGCTTAGGCCCCCTGAGGACAGCCCACGTTTGTCTCCAGGACCGGATGGCGGGTCGCTGAAAATGAACACGGTGAAAACTTTCCGCCAGCCCGAACGTTTCATATACAGGGTGTACCAAGTTCGACGGCCTATTAGGCGTTTCTGGAGAACTGGACCTATTTGAAATCTGAAAATTGGGATTATATTATTGTTTGACATTATCTACCAATCTAAAATATTCTTGGAGCCTGACCACTTTCTAACCTAGATATCGTAAGCACAAACCGTTTTCACATTTCTGAAGGCGAAGAATGTGGAAATGTTGTACATTTCCAGAATTTTGAAAAACCCGTCACAGGGTGTTTCAAATGTTGGTTCAAAAATTGAGATCAAGATTGACCCTTAACTTTCGTCTTTCAAATTAGAACCCAATTTTTTTATGATTGCGTTGGATTGTGCGAAGAAAAATGATGATAATATCCCAACATGTTAATGCTCCTAAAATTAATAATTCTTGAGTTATTCAGGATTTCCTGATTTCATGTCGTACGTACCGTCAAATTCATAGAATCTGTTTCATATCAACAATGACCTTGGTCATAGAAGATAAATTACTCAAATAACTCACTAGTGACTTCCTCTTTTCTGAATTCATTTATCATTGTTGATGTAAAACAGATTTCATGAATAGAAACAGATAATCCTAAATAACTCAAGAATTAGTAATTTTAGGAGCATCAATATGTGGGAACATTATCATCATTCTTCTTCGCAGAATCCAACGCAATAATGAAAAAATAGGGTTCTAATTTGAAAAACGAAAGTTATGAGCCAATTTTGATCCCAATTTTTGAACCAACATTTGGAACACCCTGTGACGGGTTATTCGAAATTCTGAAATTGTACAATATTTCCACAGTCTTCGCCTTCAAAAATGTGAAAACAGTTCGTGTTTACGATATCTAGGTTAGGAATAACAAACATGATACCGAATACACATATCTCCCTTTTTTCTTCAGTTTTTTCTCGATATTTTGGAAAGTATTCTGACGAATGCAACGATTTGAGTACGAATGTATTCAGAATTGAACACTCTATCAAATTCGAAAACAAAAAAAAAACAGAAAAAAAAAATTTTGCAAATTTTTTTTTTCACTCCTGTATAACTGAAAGTGGTCAGGCTCCAAAAATATTTAAGATCGGTAGATAATGTCCAACAATAATATAATCCCAATTTTCAGATTTCAAATAGGTCCAGTTCTCCAGAAACCTCTAATAGGCCGTCGAACTTGGTACACCCTGTATACTAACTGACGAAGAAACTGTAAATTCCAGAAGGAATAGTATAGCAAGTACTAAATGATCGAATTCTAAATGGCATTCGTAATCAACTCGCGTGCCGAAGTGTACTTCGGCACGGAAGTTAGGCGGATGGCGTCCTCTAGTACTATTCGAAATGAAATTTGGGACCAGCAAGGAATTCGACGTCGGCAAAAATTCTTGTAAGTTCATGCGCAGTGCTTTGAATCACGTGTTTTACAATTTAACCGTCATTCGAACTAACTATAGTGGTTATCTGTTTTTTCAATCATAGCTGTTCACTTCTGAGTGTTGCAGTTTCTTTGTCGGTCGACATATTTCAATTTTCCCTCTTACCTTCCCGTCGAGCTCCGTTATCTTGCAGTTCAACGGCCCCTCCCGCACCACCCCGTACCTTTCCTTTTCGAAGGGGCTCCCGCTCCTGCCTTTGTCCCTCTCGAGAGACGTGCTGCTGCTGCTGTTCTCGCTCGCGCTACCGCTGGAAGGAACGATTGTTCAGATTGTTGGATTCGAGGGTTTGTTATGCGCCAAGCCTATACTCAGTTCAAACCTAAGCGAGAGCAGTTCGCGGCAAGGGTTAGAGAGCTTTCGGATAGTTACTTTCCGTCCAGAGTCGAATCGAGGAGATTTCATACCATCGTTCAGTTTTAACTGAATGGAAAGGACCCAAATCTGGTGTTTCTTGAAATTACTTTGTCGGAATCTTGCAAGATTCCGACCCAAATCTCTAAAACTCTGGTGCTTCCTGGAATCACCTTGCCGCAATCTCGACCATAGATCCGAGTACGACCCTGGCAATCTTTTAGGGCGGTCGAAGGGAGCGTTGTTATGACCCTTTGACCAATACGAGCTTTATTGAGCGCAAACCAGACGATTCTGTTTATTGTTGTTGCTCCTTCTTAAATTTGAACAGAGTATAGATGGGAATCGGGAGGTGCAAAGGAACAACGACTGGGTTTCTGGTTCCCTACGATCGTTAGTAAGGAGGTGCGATACGAGGAGAGACAAACTTTGGGAGAGTTGAAGACAAATGCACCATCAAGGAGAAGCCTGTATCAGCTCTACATGTCACCAACGTTAAACGAAAATCAGGACACGAGGATACTCAAATTTCGGAACTAATCCTGTTCCACTAGAACTTAGGTCTTCGAACTCACTTAGGAAACTCCTATGTTTCCAACTATATTTTCCACATCTGTATGTTAACGTGACTCATGCAATCAATAATACTTTTGAGACGCATTGAACCTAGATACCTGGACAAAGGGAGACTCGGCATGCTGATCTCCAAATTTCCTTTGGGGAGAATTAAAAAAATCTCAGTTATATTAACCGAAGGAGTATCTTGATGGATATGTCAGCAAGCAGGCGTAAAACGAAGAAGCCAAAAAATTTTAAACCAGAATTTTCTCACTGTTTTATTTTTTCGACAGAAAGCCCGAAACAGCTGTCTACGGTTCATATATATATCATCTTTGAGTCTTTCAAAAGAGCCGGTATATCCAGTCCTGAAGCCTTGAACTATTTAGTTATGAAGATAATGGACATCCTCAGTACAATACCTTTCCAACTTCAAATTGAGACTAATCACATTCAAATTATGATTAAACAATTCCAAAATGAGAATAAGCACCTTCAATATGGTAAACACAATCGAATTGGGAATAAACACATTCAAAATGGGAGTAAACAATCTCATATTGGAAAATGACATTTCTTTTTTATATATCAGAGAATTTTCAAGGTTTTGAAGACTTTCATGAATAGAATTTGCTACAATCTCGCTACAGTTCGAAGGGTCATTTCTTTTTATATTGTCACGCAACAACACTTTGTGTACAAGACCTACACAGTGGTCTTTTTTCTATTATGTATTTAAAAATTTTTCTGATTGATTTTTGATCCAGTGACTGGGAGAGAAAAACTTGAGAAAAAATGCAGAGTATTGATTCCCACATTTTTCAACGAAATCTTTCATACATTTATATACACATACACCTATGCATTGTTAAGTTATTTCAAAATAATATGGAACTGTTTGATGTCAATATGAATATGTTTAATTGCAATCGGATTGTGATAACCATTTTGAAATTGTTTAGCCCCATTTTGAATGTGTTTATTCCCACTTCGATTGTGCTAACCATTTTGAAGTTGCTTATTCTCATTTTGAATGTGATTAGTCTAAATTGAAGTTGAAAAGGTTTAGAATCACCAGACTTTATAAATCCCACTCTAGTTAATACTGATCAGTAATTTCACTTAAATTGAGTAGCTCATGTGAATAGTCTTGCCCACGATTTCGAAGTATTAAATAAGTATTGCGGATTTTTCATTGAAACTCTCAAGAAATCAAGCTAAATTCACATTCCTTGAAAGAAGAATATGAATTTTAAAAATCGCTTCAGCAACTACAGTGTATTTAGCCAAGAATCGAGGAACGTTCTAAAGTAGCAAGTTTTCCTGAAATTTTTGTACTGACTTCAAGAGCTTTTTCCAGATTTTCTTGTGTTATATATTCGGTTTTGGGTGTTTCTAGTTTTTCTTCCTTCTTTTTATTTCGAGGCATCTAGCTGTCCAAATAATCGTGCTAGGAAGCTGAGAACTCATTCAATCAAAACCCCGCATTTTCTCGAACCAACAGACGCCACTGCCGGTAACTTCTGGTGCATTCAATTACCGCTCCATCAGATTGCGCATACAAAAAGAGTCAGCCGTGATCTATTCATTATCTTTCACTGGGTGCATGCACAACAATAACGGCGCGATATCAATCAAGGAAACCGTTTCTCGATATTTGCTCTTCGGAACGTACAACCACTACCGTAAAATCGGTAATGGCCATCTCAGACCCACCGAAATTGAGCCCATTGGCGTTGAACAGATCGAGCCAGAAGCTGCGGCTTCGCTCACGAATCCAATGGCCGGCTCACGAAGTCTAGTCAAGGCGGAAGGTCAGTTATTCCAGCTCTTGGAAATTCCATGGATTGCCAATCTACTACTACTAACATTCATCACCAATTTGCTCACATTCCTAGTGTTACAGAAGACGTTCAAAGTTTTACCAATTTCACAGGGATACAACAGAACCCTTCATAGATATTTTCAAGACCTTAAAATCAAATTTTTTCAACATATATTAATCCTATCTATTCTCTATTTTGGTTAACCTATGTGCGGACCATTTACTCTTGTCCAAGCTAGTTCATATCAAATAAAAGACTCCTCGGGTATTCGCTCAAGCTCAATTTGAAAGTCAGCTTAAATGAGAAACAGGTATCATTTTCAATGAAAAATTTATTTCTTTCGTGGAACTTAGGAATGATGACATTGGTTACCGAGAGCTTCAAGAGATTCTCCTGAAGCCGAAAAGGATACATAAAGATAAAACCACCCAGTCAGCTTAAATGAGAAACAGGTATCATTTTCAATGAAAAATTTATTTCTTTCGTGGAACTTAGGAATGATGACATTGGTTACCGAGAGCTTCAAGAGATTCTCCTGAAGCCGAAAAGGATACATCAAGATAAAACCACCCATTTCACCATATATTTAATCGAACACGTTGTTCCTGAATAGAAATCAACAAATTCAATTCACGAATTCTGATAATTCTGTGAGTGATTTGTTTGGAGCCTGTTGGCAACCCTGCCATTGAGTAACAGTCCGTCGAATCGCGCTAATCCGTTGTACGTTTCATTGTTATGGCACTTTCCCTCCTTCATTATCAACGCTCTCGTTTCCCCGTTGTTGTTTTTTGCTCATTAGAGCATCCTATCATTGCGCAAAGCTGTAGGGATCTTGTAACACGAACCTTCGAGGAAGTCTGATAAGTGGAAACAATGCGCTTCGAAACGATGAGTTTCTCTCTGGAAATTCTTGACGGTGAATGATACCATCGACATGAAAACGTAGAACTGATGGTGCCATAAAATATACTTGACTTTATGGTTAAATGGAAATTCGTCAATTCGAATTGTGGAAGGTTAAATCTGCTTCATAGAGAACGCGAACACAAGTTGTTGTTAGTGGTTAGTACTGTACAGACAGTTAGTACTGCGAACATGCAAGCAGTTTCTACTCCAGCTCACCCCAAAGAGGATGCAGCATCTTCGAATAGCTTGCGAAGTTGTTGAATATCACCAGGAAACAAAGGAGGTCGCCACCGTCTGTGTGCACTGTTTACAATTACAATAATAAAGAACTATGTCCACCTAGGGAAGAATACGAGGGACGTTTTGAACCAACCGCAATGTAAAGACGTATACCTTTTTTGCCTCGAAGTGATGTTGTCGATGTTATACCAGCATTCCTCGGAGTATAAACATGTCCATTTATGCCACAGTTAACAAATACCGAAAGGAGAAAAACAGTTACTTCGACTGCCTACTATCAGCGTTCGCCATTCATTCAGATCTGGCAAAGTTATTGCGATAAATCAATTTAATAACGTGAATATGTAAGCAGCGAAGTAATAACCCTTCGTATACATCAGCATCAATCAATTTAACAAGACGTTCTGATCGACTGCTGACAGACGCGCGTTTACAGAAGCCGTTCTCCTCTGAGTTCGCGGGATATCTGAAAGGAACCTACCGGAGATCGTTCAACACGATATCTATTTACCTCGACCTACAACCAATTAACGAGAACACGAGGTAAAAGGCAATAATTCTCCAGAATCCTAATCCTTACGAGATTGAAAGTTGGTTCAAAGCGTCCCTTGCTAGTGTAGAAAAAAGATACCAGAAGCGATGCAGCTCTACCCACCGCTACACTGTTAGGGTACTATTCTAACTCACCTCCTCAAGACTTGCGGGGACGTTTCTCCATCGCTGAGGTCGCATTCAAACTGAAGACGACTTCCCTCTGTGGCCTTCAAATACGATTCTCTTCGTGTTATCCTGTCTTCGCTACCTGAAACCGAAAATTAAGTATATTTAGTTAATTCCTTTCAATAGAAACCACATGAATTCTTACCAATATTTTTGTTCTTGATTCTGCGTCTCACTATCGGCATTTCCTCTCCAACTGAAAAAAAAGAACATATAATTCAATAAAAGAGGATAGACTAAACCAGGAACAAGACCATTATGCAATAAATTCTACGGAAGGGTCATTAGAACTACCACGAATCCTTCTACGTTCAAACAAGATTTCCAGTAAGCAGGCCACTAAGATCCATAATCCGCCAGTCACTTTAAGGTTAATCGTTAATAGGAAATGAAAAAACGAGTGGTTAGGACGGTTAGGAGATGCTGAAAAATCGAAGAGCGAGAAACGAAAAACCACCGTGATATAGAGCTCGAGATCAGAATGGTTGCAGATTGCGATATTTTTGCTACCAAATCGATCTACGAGCTCTATACAAAGTCGGTTGAATGACCAGAGTAGAATTCATACAGTAGAATGACATGTCATACAAATGATCTCAGTTTTTCTTGAGTTTAGGAACTGTTATACGCATGATGAACGTACAGGATTAATATTCTGTCAAATGGGCAACATGAACAGGGTGGGGCAAAATTGGTGATACTTGAACTACAACTTTTTAACCGTGAAAGATAGAGAAAAATGAATGACACGTTACGGTGGTCTTTTTTAGAGAAACTGATAATGTCATCAACTTCTTTTCTCTATCTTCTTTTGTTTTCGAGTTATAGGCCAAAATTGAAATTTGGGCGATTTCAACTTTGGTCATTATCTCCGTTCCTGTTTGTGCTAGGATGTTAAAATAAAAACATTATACAGGCACTTTTTCATTGCAATCCAGTAGCGTACTTTGTTTTTTCCCAAGAGGTTTCCTTGCTGAGCTATAACATGAAGTTGTATTTTTTCTTATGGAAACAATAGTTTGAAATGTCTTAGGAAGAATCGCCATTTTTTTCCCGTTTCAGAAATATATCATACATCATACATCGCCCTCAGATTCATTCATTCAGATATCATGAAAAATATAGTTTGTATGTAAAATTTGAATTATTGAGTATTAAGTAGGCTTAATCACAGAATAATATGTCTCTACGCATGGTGTCATTATAATTTTGTGATTGAATAATTGATTCAATTCTCCGTGGTTTGATCTCTGTTAAGAACAACTGTCTGTTTGATGTGTAGATGGCGTTAGCCTAGCACATTGAGAAAATACAAGAAGAAGAAGAAGAAGAACATCTGTCAATAATTGTAGAAATTCGAAGTCATTATTGCCGGCAATTTTCGGAAATTTCCATATTGTTGGCAATAATGACTTCGAATTCTAATAATTGACAGTTGTTCTGAACAGAGATCAAACCACGGAGAATTGAATCAATTATTCAATCACATACATAATAATAATGACACCATGCGTAGAGACATATTATTCTGTGATTGAGCCTACTTAATACTCAATGATTCAAATACAAACTATATTTTTCATGATATCTGGATGAATCTTTGGGCGATGTACGATGTATGATATATTTCTGAAACGGGAAAAAATGGCGATTCTTCCTAAGCCATTTGAAACTATTGCTTCCATAAGAAAAAACACAACTTTATGTCATAGTTGGTGAAAAAACAAAATACGCTACTGGATTACTATGAAAAAAGTGCCTGTATAATATTTTTATTTCAACATCCTAGCACAAACAGGAACGGAGATAATGACCAAAGTTGAAATCGCTCAAGTTTCAATTTTGGCATATAACTCGAAAACGAAAGAAAATAGAATAATGCAGTTAATCGCAATATCAGTTTCTTCAAAAAAGACCATCGTAACGTGCCATTCATTTTTCTCTATCTCGTTGGGTTAAAAAGTTGTAGTTCATGTATCACCAATTTAGCCCACCCTGTACAGGTGAAATGGACCTTCTTGAGTTACTTGCTTATTGGGTGTCATCTATTGTATTCAACAAATGTAAATTCCAAGCTCAAACACTTGAAGCTAGAAAAAGACGACATAATTCAATATCCAATACATATTTCGCGTTTCGCTACATTCGAATTGCGACACTCGCCTTGCGGCTCGTATCCCGAACTTCACCCTCGTGAATTAAAGGAATCATTATGTGCTCATCGAATAATATACTATTCTAGCCGTAAAGGCATTATCATTTGAAGAATCTGTGACGTCATTCCGCTGTATGAATCCAGGTTCCGTGTTCGCAAGATGCAGGTCGTTGCCAAAAGTCAAAAATCAAGAAACCAACGGACCTTCTGCCAGCAACTGATCGATCGGCGAGTCCACACTGGCCCTGGGCGGTCTCAGATACCTCATCGGCCTGACGGGCGCGTCCAGATCTAGCCTCGTGGGCCTGATGGGCCTGGGCAGGTCCACCGGACCAGCGGCGGGGGTCACGGATACGACGGGAGCGGCGGGAAAGAGTTTCACGGGTTCGGGAATCAGGGGGGATAGGTCACCGTTGTTCGGTGTTCGTCTCGCGTTATCGGGTTCTGAGAGAGAAAGAGAAAAAAAAACATTGTGAGTGTGCGGGAAGCGAGAGGTGTGCGAGTGGTGTTGGTGTAGCTAGGGGTTAGCAGGTGATCTGTTTAAATTCGTGGCGGAGGACAAAATTCATAAAATTATCCTTTCCCTAATTTGAATATGAAGAACACAAAATAAGGCGAAAATAAAAAAAATCAGGATTTTTGACAAATCCAATCTTCAATTATAGTTCTCATTATAACCCTTGAAATTGATTAATCATTTTCAATACAACTCTAATCTTACATCATTCAACAAAATGCAACACATTCAGGCTTATTCTGTTTGCATATTACTATGAATCTTGCTGTTATCATATTTATATCTTCTAATTCCTAACAATATGGCTTTGATATCACGTATTTTGTTCCGAGCGTTATTGCAATGTTATTTATGAATTTTATTATAACAATATTGCTATCAGTGTCTTCAAGAATCGGCGATTTAAGATCTGACAAAACTTTATTTTATGCAATGATAGCAATATCTTTATCTTAGCAATATTGTTGTGAGCAAACAGAATCGCACTGAATATGTCTTGACTCAATCTGCCCTAACCCAACAGTATGAAAAGCGATTCAGTAGTTGTTCTGAGTTTCAATACACAACCATGACCCATTTCGTGGTTATTATTGATTCAAATTTCCCATGAAAATGATGGTGAAGCTTCAACAAATTTGCGAAAAATTCAGACAATATTAATCAGAGTTAAATCTTCCCAGTTTTCTTTCAAATTTTTAAGATGAAACATGTTTTTTCTAAGATTGGCCTTCTTCACCAACAACCTCATTATACCTATAACGTTATACTTGTAGATTATCTGAACTTTCTTAACAAATTGCAAATTTTTGAAATCGACCTGTTGTGTCATTTGTCTAAATACAACTTAATTATTCGAAGTAGACAATAATGTACCCACTTTCATCTTGTGCCGATTTCTCGATAACAGTGTCCTGTCTGCTGAGCTTCCTCTGGCTGATGTCGTCTGAGCCTCCGGTCCAAGAATCCGCGGAATTGGATCGGAAGTGTATCTTGTTCGACAGATTTTCCGAGACATCTGAAAGAAAAAAAGGTTCAGGTGAAAAACTTAACTCCTGGAAAAGGATTTCACAAGCTATGTCAGCATGATGCCCTCATCTCATCTTGAAACAAGTTTAAATCGTCCACCTGAAGTGGACTAGATAAAAATGTATTCGTTATTATAATTTTTCAGTTTCCGACAACCAAAAATTATGAAGCGGAACGAAGTTGACATTTTTTGTTAGATACAATTTACCGATCACTCTTGTCCACTTTTAGTGGACGTTCTGCACTAGTTTGAGCCTCACGCCTTAGACCGAGTTCCCTCAGAAGCAACTGTAGGCGAAGAGTGAGATGCAATTTCTAGTATACCACAAATTGATTTTCTACATATACCTAATATTAGTTGAGAGCATAAGTAGAAGCTTCAATAGATATGAAAACCGTCTATCAAACACCAAATGTTCTGCGTTCTAAGAGTTTCTCAACACCAATCTACTTGATAAGTACTTGATATTCAGGCGTTTTTTAATTTACTTCAATTTAGGCCAAGCTTGTGTTGATATCTTCTTCTACATGGTATAATTGACAGCTTTAAAAGAACCACAGCATCAAAGCGTACGCCAAGTAACATCTTCTGCACCAAGCTGCGATTCAACCTGTAATTACTCAATTACAAAGTAAACATGATTCAACACGGCCGACGTCCGTTTATTTTCAATCGATGATTCCGATATATTTCCTGCCTCTCCGATGCGCTCGAACATAACTCATCTCGTTGTCATGCCAGAAATAATTTATTATGAAATATCCGCAATTTGTCATGCACGCAGATAAGATGCGCTACTAATTAGTTCTTGACCTGGCCTAATCTATCCGATTAGAAGTATGAATAGTCCATTAGACCTGAGGAACGACGTAAGTCGTAGCCTGTACATAGTAGTTATTTACGACGCATGTCGCGGATTAGCATGCCCGGTCTGTTCTAGATTGCAATGTATGGCATCGTTTATAGGCGTTACCATGAAGAAGTAATTAGGAGAGTTTCTTACCCTCAGTTGAAGTTGAAAGTTCCCGAATAAAAAATCGAATCTGAACTTTGATCTACACTGCGGAATGTCATATATGTATATGTACCTTAACGCATTAATAATATATCATGTTTCCGATGTCCTATTTTCACCAAGTCGATGAGTCTGAATACTATTAAAAAATCAAATAGGTGGATTTCACAAAACTTAAATAGTGCGATCAAAAAATCAATCGAATCGCGGTGGCTCCAATTAATTTGACGTTCCAATCAAAGTTTTGTGAAACCGACCCTATATATAAGATTATCGACAGGGATTACCTCGCAATATCGGATAGACTCAAGCAGAATATTAGTATCGAAAAAATCACACTAGCAAACTTCTGTTAGAGGCACACATCTGACCTGATTTATTCCTGCCAAGTTCCGAAGGTAGGGGGCAGTGGATAAATTTACTTCCGGTAGAAATGATTACATTTCCAGAAAGCGTTTTACCACCATTCAACGTCTCGTTTATACTGGAACAGCTCCCTTATCGAGACAAAAACAATAACATAATAAATAAGGGAATTTAACTCAGGGCCGATTTATTCACCTACCGGTAAACTGTCTGGTAGTGTTACCGGAAGGAAAGTCATTAGTATTTTCACCTCCCAGTAGATCGAAGTCGTGTGTAAATTTTGGTTACCGAGCAAATAAATTTACAGGCCACTTCGACCTGTCAGTAAACGTCTACCAAAGGGAGCCTACCTCATAGTTTTGTTTGTAAACTTTGAATTCGGAGGTTTCGTACAGCAGTCGGCAGTAGCTCAAGTTGTATGTTAGGTCAAACAAAAAAGATGACATGGGGATGAAATAAAAGCGTTTGAGCCTTGCGGCGTTTTCTAACAGCTTACCTGGTGGCCGACACAAATTATTTTAGTCTCCGAATATGATTAACCGTTTAAAAATATTCACTGTCTTGTATTTCTTCAGTAGCTACCGAAAGGATAAATGAGGATGAAAATACCCTAAAATCTCTTACAGGTTATCTGTAAATTAGACGAGCAAGTACTTAACGCATACTTTACAGAGAAGGTGAATAAATCGGCCCTTAATACCATAAATCCTATGTAGTAGGTACTCACCCGAGCTGTCCAAAGACCTGCTGTCCCGTTGGATCTTCTTCAGGGAGCTGGAAGAGGCGTTTGCCTCCCGCCTCGGATCGACGCTTCGGATCTCGTACTCTTGCGCTCGCTCCGTAACATTGGGCACCAAACGTTTCGAGCTGATCTTGGAGAGCTCGCTCTTGTAGAAGCTGGTGCGGTCACTCAGTAAGGGGTCGTCTTCGGGCAAAGGCCTGCCGCTCTCGAACTGCTTCGTCCTCGTGAAGACCAGCTGGGTAGGAGAACACACTCTGTAACAGGAAGGCGATCAAATAATGAGACTTTAACTGGATACTTCATGTATAAATGAAATGAACAAGACAGAGAATCTTCATCTATTTGCATAATTGATCGGAGATGATGATGAGATTCAATGAAAGTAGAGAATGATCATGTTAACTCACGTCAGAACTTAAAACAGTCCCAATTTTGCTGCTCTTGTTCTTTGTTATATTGTTCTAATTGCCAAAAGGGTTCATTTACATCGTTATAAGAATAAAAGATCTTCATCCTATCAAGTTAAGAGGAGTCTTATGTCTTATACCACGGCCTTCTAAATCCCCTGGCCCGGCGCCTCAAGCGGCAACGCCGCAAAAAACGAAGTTTGGAAGGTATACTGCTTGCGATGCTTAGCGTGAGAGATACGATATTTCGAACGTATCATTTCATTTCCTGATGTTGATAAATGTGTTTTCCGATGAATATCTAAAAAAAAGGTAGAAGTATGCCCTACTCAGTCAATTAATTGAATATAAATGAAAAACAAAATTGAAGCGAATTGATGGATGTTTTATTCAATTTATTGTCCAGCAGGAACCACGGGGAGGTCTAGGGCCATCTCTCGCCAAAAAATGACTCAAATATAACTCTAAAAATAAAGTAAACTCCAATAAAATTATCTATATAGATAACAAAATGAATTAGAATTCTCAAAAAATAACGTAACATAAAATTCTTTATAATACTCTCAATTAATTTGGTTTCGTAAGGTATGGGGGTTAATTTGGAAAAATTTTTTGGGTAGCGCCTTCTTTCAATTTTGGAAATCTCAAAGAACTGAAATATCCTCCATTTTTGGTAGATGGATATTTACTTCTACACGATGAAATACAATACGTTTTGACCATTTTTCAAAGCAGATGATCTCAAGTCAAAGTTGAATTTATAGGTTAGTTATTAGATAGATGGATGGACCAATTATTCTGTTATTCCAAAGATAATTCACTAACATCAATATCACACTTTTACTGTACACGGCACTCGAACAATCGCAATATAATAATAATCATTTATTTATTTTTTCGCATAGATGACCAGAATAAACACTAAACTGAGCGGAGGCTACAACAAAAACGCGGGACGTTTCTTGTTTTTTTACCTCCGCGATATGTCGAGTGGCAATCCCTCAGTGCAGCGTTGCCGCTCTTGGCAATGCCCGGGCCAGGGGATTTAGAAGGCCGTGCTTATACGGTGGCTTATTCAACCCTGATGAGTCAGTAAACTGTTTGAAAAGAGCTATACCTTACCTCTTATCGTCTCCATTCTCGTTGGAGATGGGCTCGTTCTGATTGTCAACGTGGCAAACGTCAGAAGGCGCCGAAGCGGCTTCCTTGATGTACTCCATCCTCTGAACGGAGTCCCTGGGAGACCTCGTCGCCTTCTGTTGGACCACGCCAACGACTGGCTGCATGGTCAGGTCCCTCTCGTTGTCGATATCGTGTTTAACCCGCTGGAAGTTGTGATGCGTTGGTTTCGTGGTTCGCGATGGCGAGTCTTGTTTGGGCTCGTTGGGAGGCCACTGGGGCTTCTCCAACTTCTTAGGCCGTCCGTAGAATTCCCTTTGCTTGAGGTTTGGCTCGTACGCGTTGTTGGTAGGCATCCTGAGAAATTCCTCTTTCTGCTGGAAGCTCTTACGGTACCTGGACAGTATCGCGGAGTCGTCAGTTTCTTGTCCCGTCAACGTCGAGTTGGTCTCGTAGGAGGACAGGCTGTCCTTGCTGCCGTCAGCGTAGGAGGAGGTTAAGGACGACGTAGATTCTCTCCTGTCGTCTGTGAGGCTCAGCCTACACCCGGCGCTGCTTGGATAGGTTAAAACAGACATGTTAGCGTTCGACTGCGTGTTCTCTGGTAAGTTCGACTTGTATAGATCCCTGGATTTCTGATTGTTCAACACCATCTCGTCATCGCTGGCTATGCTGGAGTACTCTGGGAGATCGTAGTACGGTTCGCAGCTGTTGTACCCGGCACCGTCGCTTGCCCTTCGGCCCATCTTCTTGTACAGGGGCACCTGGGGTTGGGCCTTGCTGTGTCTGGTAGGCGCGTCATGGATCTGGATCTCCGTGTAGATCTCATTGGGAAGCGGCTGCGACCTTCTGGACAGGCTGTCCGAATACCTGTGGTCGTACTGGTAGGACTGCGGTCGTTTGTCCGGTCTCGCCTGGTTGTATCCGAAGGGGTATCTTAAGGACCTCCAAAATTGTGCGTCCACCTGCAGCTGACCGGGTCTTTGATTGATGGTGTTAGAAAGGAATTGTTGGGCGCTTCTCCTGTCCACGGGTGGCGAATCCGGTATGAAATTTTGGTTGCTTACTGGATTGTAGGCCGTTTCCGTGAAGAGCTATAAAAGAAAGTTTCAAGTCAATATCACAAATTGAGTTTTCAAAATTGATGAAATATTTGTCTTACCCTTTGTAAGGCGTCCTCCTCTTTAGGTACGACGAGTAAATGTAGATAGGCGGGACTTTTCTGAATGAGCTGTATCACAAAACTGTATGGTTTATCGATCACCTGTATACCGTTCACTGCCACTATTCTGTCCCCTTTTTGCAAACCCGCCTGATGAGCCGGTCCTGGATTCCTCACTTTTCGAACGAATATTGTTTCCATAGGCGCGTGAAGCGCGCCGACAGCGGCCAATCGTCCATCGTCTTCTTCCTAAAATACCAAGAAGAATATTAATTTGCCAGGTTATTGCTCATAAGCATGTCCATGAACAGTTCACATTAATCCTTTAAGTGCCGTTTTCATTGGTAGAGTAAATAGTCGAGTTTACTAGCATACTTCTTTACGGAAATACCCTACTCTACTCATTTCGGTAGAGTAACTGTTTAGTAATTTGAGAGGATAGTTCGATGAGCCGAATCACATAGAAGACTAGGAAGATGTACTTTCCTCTCCTAAAACCGGGCAAGTGACTGTCCACGTTTCTATAGTAAAGTATCAAACCAGTAGAGTAGAGTGAAATTTTTTAAGTGGGGATGGGATAGTCGAGTGTACTATTCCACATGTTCTATCCACTCCACTCTACCGTTTACTATCTTTAGTACTCCACCGTTACTTGCACGAACTGTTTTCATTGTGCTAGTAGGAGGATAGTTAGTACTCTACCATTTACTCTACCAATGTAAACGGCGTTTTACTCGCTCAAGGAAACTGATTCCCTCTATTCTTTTACTACAAATGATCTAAAAATTATCTAAAAAAGGTCTTCGAGAATTTAAGTATCCAAGATTTAGTATACCCGTGTGAGAAAGGCTTTGTAGACTGTTTACTTACAGTTAGGCCGTCAGGTGGGTATATAATGAAGTGACGTAATGTGAATCCAAAGTTTCCTCCGACTCGTTTCAGGTATAAACTTTTCGGACCTCTGCAACCTGGGGGCAAGTTGATTATCCCGGTTGATCTATTCTGGAATGAAAAAAACTTCATTTAGCATCATACTCCTTTGCCAATTTCAAATAATTTCATGTGGGAGGTGACAAAATAGTCCGAACAGATAGTGGATAGAACATTTTTTTTTAAATAAGATTTCTGTTTTGATGTTTCGAGTGATTACAGATTGAAGCATGAGAAAGTGCGGTTGAATTGTACGAAAAAAGCGTTTAAACAAACTGCGTTTTGGGCTCCACACAATTTTTTGTCTTCAAGAAGCCAGTATGGTAAAAATTTCAACTAGTGACTCTGTATAAAAACAATCATTCTTTATATGTCTGCACTAGTGAGATGCTTGAGATTTTATATGTCCATTGCCCGAGCCCCTATCGTCGAAAATTCCAATTCAAATTCGAATTATTCTTGCGATCTAGTGGTCAACGACCGCTTCAATTTCCCAGCAACGCGTACAGCGATTTCTTATTTTAAACCGAATACAAATCAGGGCAGATCATTCTACATAGGAATGAAGAGCAGCTTTGGAGTTGGCAAAGTAGTTCAAAATTCTTCGTTTCTGGGTCTTAAAATGGCAATACTTTGCAACTGACCAAAGGAAGTCTGTTGAATCGGCTATGCGTACTTTCGAATTGAGTTTTACGTTTTTTAATTAGTATCCACCGCCATAAATTATAAGGCCTCGTTCCCATTCGTCGAGAGCGAACTTTTTACGGGCCGTACCCCGAGGATCACGCACTAAATCTCCTTCACGTCCAGCAGCTCGGAGGATTTCGATTACGAATCGACGACAGGAAATGCAAAAACGCTTGCGCAAAATCGGCCGAGTAGGCAGGTTGTAAATTGATCAACTTCTGTATTGGGATTGTCTGATTGCGATTTATTGCCATTGTGAGGGACCCCGCCGACTGCCGCATCGATCATAAACGCGCTGAAGACGACGCCCAACATGGAAAAGCATCCTTGCGAAACGGGCATTATTTAGTCTTGAAGCGAATAGTGATGCCGAAATAGTCTTTGATTGATTTCTGCCTTAACCTAATTACTCGAAAACCTACAGTTGAATTCAAATGTTATAACGTTATAAACTTCATCAATTTCTTTACTCTTGTCGTCTGAGAAACATCTTCTCTAGAGAGGTGGAGGCAGAATCCAGGTAAGGAATAATCAAAGATCTTCTCCAGTATTCGGATGGGCTAGCAGCTCCTTGGTAGCTCCCATGACTATGTCTTTCTACAGTCCAGGGAATGACTCAAATTTATTTTCTAGACTGAGATTTTCGGTTTAAAATAGGCATCACTACGGTGACATACAATCATTTGCAAATATTCTTGTATGTCTTCTGAGACCTTGATTATATCTAGGGATATAGTTTGTAGAACGTTTACTACTAGCTCTAACACAACAGAAAATTTTGACATTAGGAGAATGCAAAGAATAAAAGCACCTTTTGCAGCTCCTCAAAAATTACGAGTTCCTTGCACCTAATCCAGATACTCTTGTCGTCGACAAAGTTAAGAGATCTATTGCCATAGTTAATGCAGCACAGCTCTCGAAAGAATCCCGTCAACGAACGGTATTTTAGAAATGTGGAGGTGAAGACAGAAATCAATAAGTCATACCGCGATACGAGATTCAATTTGTCGAATAATTGCCGTAGTTGCATACGATAAAGGTCGAACGTAGGTAGTTTATTTCGACATCGGAATTTTCATCAGAATGTATTGGCTGCGATACAACACAAAACCTTCGTGGCAGTCGAAAAAATCGATTTGATTGCAGGGCATGCGAGCTATTCTATTCGAAATGTAGGAAATCATTAGTTCCCGATAGGTATTTGTAAGGTTGGGAAATTTCCCAAAGGTTTCACTACTGTTTTCCAACAATTACTGAGGGAAAAACGTGTAGATATTCTCATGAACAAATTCTAAAATTCTATTTTGACAAATTGTCACAGATTCTTCTCAACTGTTCCATATTCATGAAAATGATTGAAATTACACTGCGCCAAAAAATTAACGCACATTCTGAAAATCTCAATTTTAATGAAAGTTAACTCTACATTGACTTTATAACTCATTTTTTATGTTCTCTCGGGAAGGTTTTGAACGAAACAAGTCACATTAAATGGAAGAAAAATTCGGGATTTCACCGAATCTTATGTGAAAGAAGAGAAATGAACTATTTTCAAAATACTGAAATACTGATAAGTGATTTAATACTTGGAATTTCCACCCCTTGCGTTAATTACAGCTCGGCAGCGTCGGTTCATACTCGAAATGAGTGATCTTAAAATGTTCTGATCTAAACCTTCCCAGATTTCTCCGAGTTGGATTCCTGAGTCATTAAGAGTAGCTGGATGATTTTCTGAACTTCTCAGCCTTCTATTGAGGTTGTCCCAAACCTGCTCAGTCGGATTGACATCTGAACTTCTTGCTGGCCATTCCATTCGAGAGACTTCAACCTCTTCAAGGTACTCCTGAAAGATGCGAGCACGATGGGGTCTGGCATTATCGTCCATAAAAATGAAATTTTCACAAAGTTATGGGGCAAATGGCACCACATGCTCTTCAAGAATGTTCCTTATATACTAATCAGCATTCATAGCTCCATTATCAAGGACCACTAGGTCTGTGCGAGCAATCAAAGATATTCCACCCCATACCATAATCGATCCTCCCCCGAAATCAGTAGTATTCAGGAAATTGCACTAAGCATATCTTTCATGTGGACGTCTGTATACAAGGGAACGTCGATCACAATGTAGAGGCAGAATCTAGACTTATCTTTGAAAAGAACTCTTTCCCAATCGTCCTCTTCCCAATGAATATGCTCTCTCGCAAAATCCAAACGCGGTCTTAGATGGGCCTCTTGCCACAACACGAGGACTTAAATTATATTCTCTGAGGCGATTTCTTATTGTCTGAGTGCTAATTTTGCGTGTTTCGCGTTGCATAGTGATCGAGTGTAGAAAATCAAACGAAAGAAAAACTATTGATCACTGGAATTGATCGAGATTCGATTTTAGAATTCAAAATCTGATAATATCATCTTTTTTTATTTCTTTCTGGGAAAAGACATCTGTATTGAAGAAAAACGTCGAAAATGAATAAAATATGCATGCATAATTCTGATAGAGAACACCTTCAGTTGTAGAATAAATTTGAGATTTCCATAATGTGCGTTAATTTTTTAGCGCAGTGAATAAAATCATCAGTGCAGTCGACGTAGGATCCGTCTCCTCGATGGATTTTTCTTCGCGACATCGGTACTGCTGTCGCCAAGCTGTCTCGGCCCGGAAACCTCGATAAAAAAAAGCGCGGCGATGTCGCGTGGGCGCGGCGATCGATCTGCGGGTTCCGTATTCCCGGTGCACGCGAACTCTTCGACGATCGAAAGCGAACACGGCCTCCTCCACGTCGTGGGCGAGGCCGGGGGCTCGGGCGTTATTTATTCTCGGATTCAATCGAGTGGAAGTCTGCCGGTTGTCACTCCATTGTTTCGCGGTTCGCTAATAACGTCGATGTTGACGTTATAAATCAGCGGATCGTGTCATTTCGATTTTTTTCCGACTGCGTTTGCATTGGCGAGTACCTCGGCGAAAGGTGGAATCATTTTTTTTTACAGCGAGGTCAAAAGAACTGTAAGAGCAATATATCGGAAGTATTCCAAATGCGTCATCTTATTCTGAGGATTCTTACAGCTACTCCTGGGTTCTTTCTAACGTTGTCTCTCCGCATATTCGCATACAGTATTGGATTTTTAGAAAACCTTCTAATACTTTCTGAAAGGATTCCCATTAATTTCTCATATAGGAGAAGTATTGGATTTCATCAGATCTCTGGGACTGGAAAGCTAGCTGTAAAAGGTGTGGAGAGAACAGTTTTTTCAGGGGCACAATAGACCTTATGGTCACAGTAGACTGCAACAAATATACATGTCTTAATAAAACTAAGGCTATGGTAAAATTTCATTTTTTATGAGCATTCCAACCAGTGTTACAAAATGGTGCATGCGCTGGTATTCTTTGGGTATTATTTCTCATCTCGTTCGTGGGGAATAATATAAGCAAATAAGCTTTAAAATTTTCCTATGAATGAACGATCCTTAAGACAGTCAAACGGTGAAAAAATTGAATCCAGCGAAAACAGAATATACCGATCCAATCGGACTTGGGTAAGTGAACTGATTCAAGAAAAACGGAGAAGAATTCGTTGCTAAAAAGTTGAATACACCTGGGAAATTCTTCAGGGTGTTTCATTGGTAAATGAACATACGATAACCTGAGCTAGAGCTGCCCTAGGCGAGTCCAAAAAGCCGATATATGATATGTCTAATCACTTTCGTAACTGAGATACAGGCTGGTCCATGTATTCACCGAAAATTTCGAATTTTGAACCAACCGGTATATTCAGTTGATATTTGAAAAATTTGGGACTTCTTACAAGCTGAGATTCCACACCCTGTATATTGAAAATTTGGAAGTAGTCAGAGATATTTGAAAAGAGCAGAAAATTTTTCATGGGGTTTAATAGATTTCATTGTCCCACATGTGATTTTGCTCAAAGAGAGTTTCAGGGAAAGATCCAATTGAAGGTTGAAATTCCAATAATTCCGTGGAAAACTTGTTCTATGCAATCGAATTGGGAACATTTCATCTAGAACTGATAAAATATTTGCAATATTTTATTGATTTTCAAAAAAAAAATCCCAAAAGGCTTGTTTCGAGTGAACTACGACAATTTCTACAAAATAAATTTTGACTAGTATCTTTAATAAAAGGAATTCGCCTAAATGGGATGAAGAGAATCCGCATGAGATCAGGCATACGATATCCGAATACAAATTTTCAACAAACGTGCGTTGGGGCGTTCATCAAAATCTATTGATTGGACCGCACGTCCTACCAAGACGGCTTACAGGTGATTTTTACTTAGATTCCCCTTCAAAATCATCTTCCTGTATTACTCGAAGGTACGCACACTGCAGGAATGCATTTTCAGTATGATGGAGCTCCACCCCAATTCAGAGTATTTTTCAGATATTTTTGAGATCATTACTTTCCAAATCTGCGGATAGGCAGAGGTAGACTTCATTCCGCTAGATCACCAGATTTCAATCCCGTTGATCATTTCATTTGGAGTTATTTGAGATATTTAGGATATTCACCTGAAAAAAGAAGTGAAGAAATATCGAAGTTGCTTGTGATAAAAAACGTAAAAATCCAGGCATGATCAAAAAACTATCGGACATATTTTGAATCGGAAAAGTATATGTAAATCACGTTGAGTGTTCGTCGTTGTTGAGTTCAAATAAATTTTTTCTAATCAATAATGTTCTTCAGGAAATACATTGAAATGATTCCCCAAAATATTGAAAAATACGAATGTGAAATAAGTGGGAAGAATAAAATTCAATTTGATCAAAATGTACGGTTTTTCTGAGAATTTAGTGGAATTTCAATATTAATTTTTCCCTGAAGCTTTCTTTGGACAAAATCACTTGACAATGAAATCTAGCGAACGTCATAGAAAATGTTCTGCTCTTTTCAAATATCTCAATTGAATCCCAAAATTCCAATATTGAATCTTAGTTTGAAAGAAGTCCCATATTTTTCGCACACGAACCTGGAATTTTTCAGGAATTTAAAGGTAAATCGATCGACCTGTAGAAGAATATGATATGTTTCAAGTATCAATTGAATATACCGGTTGGTTCAAAAGTTATTAGCAATTGAAATTTTTGGTGAATACATGAACCATCTTGTATCAGGGTTATGGAATTGATTAGACCTATCATATAGCGGATTTTTGTACTCTCCTAGGGTAGCACTAGCTCAGGTTCATTTACCAATGAAACTCCCTGTACACCTGACTCATTAGCTTTCTAGAATGTTCACGTCGAAATCACCAAATTTTCAATGTGAAACAAACATACGTTCTTTCACCGAAGTTAACAGAGACTCCGACTCGGATTTTCTGGAGCCGAAGGCGAAATTCACGGGTAAGATCCCGCTTTATTCAATTCGCGCCTTAATTTCAAGCTAGTCGTGCCATTTCATGTTCCTAACTCAATTCAACACGATGAGAACTCCGATCGGAACAAAAGAATGCATTTGGCCGCGCCAAAGGACCAATTAAACTTCATAGGCCAGCGCAGATTGGGATCGAGCGACGCCGCGGGCGCAGACGTCTGCTTCGACCTGCAAAACTAATAGACGCCCGTCGCCGAGGTAATTGGGTTTCGTAAACGCAATCCGCCCGGATGACCTCACCGACTCGTCGATGACGTAAGGAACCTATGCCGTGAAACGTGATAACTGAGAAGAAAGTGGCTGCGCGCTTTGACCTTTCACGTGCATCAACTATTTTCACAATCCGTTAACTCAAACCCAAGAAACAAAACTCATTTTCAACGTCCTTGATTTCTAGAATACACATTTTCGTTTCATGTCGAATTATTGTTTTGAGAATGAATAGAAATCGATGTTTTATTTAAGGGTTAAACGATAGTCTGGGATAAGATTGATTTTTTCATCATGTGACACTTCTTCCATGTACACTGCGCAAAAAAATTAACGCACATTATAGAAATCTCAAATTTATTCTACAACTGAAGGTGTTCTCAATGATAATAATTTTTATCAGAATTATGCATGCATATGTTATTCACTTTCAAAGTTTTTCTTCAATACAGATGTTTTTCCCAGCAGGAATAAAAAAAGATGCTATTATCAGATTTTGAATGTATTGGCTCCATTTTAAAATCAGTTGTTCTCGATCAATTCTAGTGATCAATAGTTTTTCTTTCTACACTCGATCACTATGCAACGCGAAACACGCAATTTGACCCAAGAGGAATGTGCCCAAGCGGTAGTTTTGCGAGAAGAAGGGTGGACATTCAAAAGAATTGCAGAAAGGTTTGGAGTTTCCCCTACAAGTGTGTCCAGAATGTTACAGCGATTCAGGGAGACAGGTATGAATGTCCGGAGACCAGGACAGGGTAGACCACGGGTAACAACTGCCATTCAAGAACGTTACTTGAGTGTTTCTTCGTTGAGACAACGGTTTGCAACCGCTCGCCTCCTTCAAAATCAGCTTGAGCAAACTCATGGGGTGCAAATTAGCACTCAGACGATAAGAAATCGCCTCAGAGAATATGATTAAGGCCTCGTGTCGCGGCAAGAGACCCAGCTCTTACCCCAGCCCATCGAAGGGCGCGTTTGGATTTTGCGAGAGAGCATATCCATTAGGAAGAGGCCGATTGGGAAAGAGTTCTCTTCACAGATGAGTCTAGATTCTGCCTCTACCATTGTGATCGGCGTTCCCTTGTATACAGACGTTCACATGAAAGATATGCTCAGTGCAATTTCCTGAATACTACCGGTTTCGGTGGAGGATCGATTATGGAATGGGGTGGAATATCTTTGACTGCTCGCACAGACCTAGTTGATAATGGCAGACCCCATCGTGCGCGCACCGTTCAGGAGTACCTTGAAAAGGTTGAAGTCTCTCGAATGGAATGGCCAGCAAGAAGTTCAGATCTCAATCCGATTGAGCAGGTTTGGGACAACCTCAATAGAAGGCTGAGAAGTTCAGAAAATCATCCAGCTACTCTTAACGACTTAGGAATCGAACTCGGAGAAATCTGGGAAGGATTAGATCAGAACATTTTAAGATAACTCATTTTGAGTATGAACCGTCGTTGCTGAGCTGTAATTAAGGCAAGGGGTGGAAATACCAAGTATTAAATCACTTATCAGCATTTCGGTATTTTGAAAATAGTTCATTTCTCTTCTTTCACATAAGATTCGGTGAAATCCCTAATTTTTCTTCCATTTAATGTGTCTTGTTTCGTTCAAAACCTTCCCCAAAGAACATAAAAAATAAGTTATAAAGTCAATGTAGAGTTAACTTTCATTAAAATTGAGATTTTCAGAATATGCGCAGTGTATATCAATCCATGATAGCCCCAAAAAAGAAATTCCATGATGTAAACAAACGGGTACGAGACGCGTATGATCCACCTGCGAAGTATACGCTAGTCAAGAGGCAATTCGAAACCCAATCACGACAATTCCGCTCCTTCGATAGGTTAATTGTTCTCGAGAAAACATTGTCCCGACAATGATGCATAAACATTTGAGCGGACCGAGTTCGCAATTCGAATTCAATCGACTCCATTCATCCAGAAACGGATCGTCGCTTCGCTCATGCGAACGCCTTTTATTGCCCTCGACAAGCATGTGACGAAAATACAGACGAGAAAGAAGACCTCTGTGGTCCGCACTCACAGTGGCAGATCAAGAGGGATCAAATTCTAAAATTCAACCATTCAGATATTTCAATAGCCCTACGCAAACATTCGAACGTGAGATACCAGAGATCAAAGCATGCAAATGAAGACCTAACAGTCCACGCGTTTGAAAAACCACACGGATCGATTCAAGCGATCTTGAGTTTTTACAAGACATCGACTGAAGCCAGCTGCCACTGGCTTCGAACACACGTTCGCAATAATCACGTAGGCCGTTCAGGACAACTATGGCAAATTGCAAATTCGCGCGCACAAGAAAACGAATTCTTGGCTTCTTGCTTTGTCAGACAAGATCACACGACATTGACAGCCTCCGAACGGCCTTGAAACTGCTGTTGATTGCCTTCTCCCTAGAGCGAAAACACCACATTTTAGACAACAGTAGAAGTTGAGTTTGAAATCTGCATATCTGCAAGTTGATGTGAATAAAACCACGACGTAAATTTTCATCAAAATGAATGGGGCATCAAGAAAACGCAAATGGTTCTCCCATTCGTTAAACGTGAAATATTTGACAAGTGGCCTGTATTAAAGACCTAGAAGTACCAATAACTTAGAATCTACCGTCTGCCGAAGGAGATTAGAAAATTACCTATAGCACGATTTCATCGCATCCTCTGCCCATTTAAATTGCTAATGGGCTCCTCTGATTGTAGACTGCTTCTTTATGCTATCCACTATATTGTTCTTGGCATATTGAGGCATTTCTAGGTGAATATCGAGTTCGTGCAGTCGGGGTTAATGTTATTCTATCGGAAGAAAAGATTGATCGAAACGGAAACCCACTAGTGAGATATCAAAACATAAAAATATAAAAAAATTCTGCCGCGTAACAAACTGCAATTCCCTATTACATTCTAATGATACTCACCGGAAATTTGTGTTCAGCTTGCGCTTCCTGTGTTCTGTGGAATGTTTCCTGCAACAAGATGTGAATTGTTAGCGGATATTAAAGACTCGTTTGGATCTGATTATTTTCATGGAATGCAGGTGCTAGTTCGGACAATGTATTAGGTGTATGCTTCCGTCGTTTTTTCCCGAAATTCGAGGCTTTATTGTGAAAAACTGGTTAGATATTTGTGCTTTAAAGTATTTTTCATCGCTGGCCACTATTTCGCCCATCTTTCGGGCAGCAGTATTTTCCAAAATCAGAACCCCGATTTTGAACATCCGGCTCGAAGGACCAAATGTTCAAAATCGGGGTTGTTCTGATTTTGTAAAATACTGTTTAGGACTGTATCCAGATAAATTGAGTTAGAGATGGTATTGTAAAAATATTTATTGACATCATTCACAACCATAAAATGAATAAGTCACCTGCATGAAGTTAATACAGTAAAAAATACAATATTAAAGTCATCTATAAAACTCAGAGTGATTATTCAACAAAAACAGAGGTGATCTAGAGAAGTTCAAAATGAGAGGTCAGATGAAGTCAGACTAAGACTTTGAGAGAGTTCCATTAATTCATAATTAAACACAGCGTTTACAGTGATGATGCAAATGAAATTGATTGCGAGAGCCTCTTTATTTCATCAGAAAAACAAGAGGTTAAATAATAAATTGTTAGAGTAAAATTGTTGCTGTAAAATCACTGTCTCTCGTTGTATTGCGACCGTTTTGTCTTCCGATGCTTGGCACAAAAGCATTAATTGCGTGCCCTTCAAACTGGACCAGCCTGTATAAGTGCCCGATCGTGGTCGGGCAGTGTCTTATTGCCAACTTTCTACCCGATCTCCTGGTCCTTTGTTTCCAGGATAATTGTGATGTCGATATAAATGCGGAAATAACAATATCGAAATAATTAATATCGAGACGGGCGTTTAATTGCACGCTTCGACGCGGGCGTGTCCTACAGTCTCTGGATCGGAGAAAAACTTTCACGGGTTCCCTTATTATTTATCCTCGGACGGATTTACGGTAGTCGTAAATACGAAAAGTTTTTCGCTTCGAAGTAGGACTTCAATTACGGCGAGGGAATCGGCGGCGAAATTAAAACTTCCGTGATGAATATTGTCAGTTTTCGAGGTGGGCGGACATTCTCTGTAATTTCGTGTTTAAATCTCTCATGTACTCGTGAAGAATTAGAAGTTTCGTAAAGAGGTTATTGCATGAAGAATTAGCGACATCATGAATGTCCACTTGCACCGTCAAATATATGTCTGACTTACGTCCAACTCAAATTTTAAGTTAGGTTTGAGACACCGATTCTCTTGCACCGCAGTTTAAGTGCCACATAAGTTATGACTATTTTGAGCCGCGAATATTCATGGCTTAAACAAGACTTTAGCCCGTCTCAAATATTAAAACGTCAAAAACGAACTTCAGTTTTGACGTGTTGTTTTTGATTGCTTGAATTTAATAATTATTATGGATCGATTTTTATTAAATGAAATTGTTGATCTATATGAGGATGATTTCGACATATTAGATATCATTGACTATGGCTTTCCTAGAGTCTAGAATTTAATAGGGCCGATCACTACCATGATATGCTATATATGCCATATATGCTATAAGACGTGTAAGGCAAATAATAAATCATCAAACGGCCCTTCAAGTATACTATGCTTTGTTCCACTCTAGAATGACTTACGGCCTACAAATATGGGGTAACTCAAATCATGTACAAGAAGTTCTTGTCACTCAAAAGCAAGCTGTTAGAGCAATAGAAGGTGTGTCAGCTAGGACTTCCTGCAGACCAATATTCACCAAATATAAGATCCTGACCGTGATAGCCGAACTAATCATAAGACTGGTTGTTGAAGTTGCTGAAAATAAAGGGGAATATGAGAAGAGATCCGATTGCCACACATACAATATACGATCGAAAGAGGACCTTAACATAAAGGGAACAAGACTGGAAACTACTGCCAGAAAATCTACTGGGCTAAGGCTCTACAACAAACTTCCTCTAACATGGAGAGAACTAGAGGTGAAATCTATGAAGAAAAAGATGAGAAAATTTCTACAGGAAAATCCACCATATAGCCTGACGGAATTCAATATCTATAATATCTATGAAATTTGAACATCTGTATTAATTGTGACCTAATTACTATGTAATTTGAATTAAAGTATTATTATTATTATTATGGACGAATTCGCATTTTTTCGGCGATTTCGTTCGGCGAAAAAAAAACTACTCTGCAACTGCTGAGATTAATTGAGGATGATTCAGAATTGCCAAGTGATATGTAAGTACATATCTTATTATATCTTATGTATGATGATGTCAAACCTCAAAGAAGGGAGTTTAAGCCTTGATGATTGTCGGAATCAGAGTGTATAACCGATGAGTCAACTCCTTACGTGCCTGCGATTCTACGCATCAGCAGGACATTTATTGGCTGTAGTCGATTTGATGAAAATCCACGAATCTACAGTATCGGGAATAGTTGTTCGAGTTTCAATATTCATAAAAATGCCTCAGACAAAAGCAGAATTACGTTCGGTCCTAACCCAATTATACCAAATTGCTGGATTTCCTCGTGGTGTTGGAGGAATTGATTGTACTCATGTAATTATTATTTCTGCAGGTACTATTTACACTTGTGAATATGAAAAGTATTACTTCGATGATATTCCACAGATGCAGAATTATGTAATTCAAGTTACGAATAAAGAATTGTTGAAATCAAATCAAATCATTTGCTTCAAATGAAAAAAAATTAGTTGTACTGTGCCAATTCGTCTGCGGCCCAAAGTATATGTCGTTCTGTGAACCAGAATACTGAAAAGGAAAATGCATAGACAATTTATCTTGTTCGTCTATGAATTCGCGTGTTCTTCTTACTTCGCTGTGCTCAGTGCCGAAACAAAACCATATGGTCATGTCAGATTTCTATGTCAAAACAAACAAATTCACTGATTTATACAGTGTTGCCATTTGGCATTGCTCAGCGCGTGCTTAACAAAGTCGTTTCTATTAGATATGCGGTGCAAGATCTGATCTTAACAAGAAAACGGTGCAAGTGGGCATAAGAAAATTAAGAAATACAAAAGTCCCAACACGGATCCTTGTGGGACTCCCAATGTTATGTAATTTGAGGTGCTAAACTAAAAGCGGTGCAAACTTGGACCACCTAAAGGCGCAAATAATCTTCTCCAACCAGTCTCGACCGGACCTCGGAAGCCAGAAATGGCGAATGGAGATAAACCAGGTCTAACGGAAAAGGTACATAAATTAATACGGTTTATTTGCATGTCGTTAACTTTCTAACCCCGACGTACGGCCTGGTCGCTATTTACACCGCCAATTACATACGGATCTATTGCTCATTTACTTTTAGCTAATATGTTGATGGCGGCCATCGTGGACGGCAGACCTGCAGAGCTGGACCGGGCAGATATCTCACGTTCACGCTGGATTTATGGGGTAAGGGAGCTACGGTTCGGATTTACGACGACGGTGTGTACTCTTTGCGGTAGAGGAATGCGCATAAATTAGACCGCGATAATTGATTTAAGGCAACAGAGCCACATTCGCACAGAAGAGTTTCTATAACACGTGGAGAACTGTTGGTTGCATCATAACTCGAAGCATTTATGCTATAATCCTCAGGGGTCCGTGCTGGGCCCACTGATTTTCATTTTATTCAATAATGATATCACGAATCATATTGACTCCAATATTTTGACTCTATTTGTGGATGATGCATCTCTTTTGGTCTCCGCCCGGACCCTTGAGGAACTCAGGTTCATGGTGGAGTTTTATATGGAAAAATTCAAAACATGGTGTCACTCCAATGGCTTGGTGGTTGATCTTGATAAGACCGAGTTTGTACATTTTAACTTACGCAATGAAAACCTACTGCGTATTACTTTCAATAATGCTTGTAAGACCTCAACAAACACTGTCAAGTTTTTGGGTGTATTCTTAGAACATAACCTTAAGTGGGATACCCATATTGACCATGTGAGTAAAAAAATAAATATAGCTAATTATGCTATATCTCGTATAAAGCATACCTTGCCTTTGAGTGTAGTCCTGAATGTATACTACAGTATGATCTATACTCATCTGTCATACAACGTGGGGTTGGGGTAATGCTGTAGGCAGCAAGAGAATTCTGATATCACAGAAGCGAGTAATAAGAAACATTTTTGGTTTACAGCGGTTGGAATCTTGCAAACCCTTTTTTATAAAATTTAGAATTTTAACATTTCCCTGTGTTTATATTTTAAATGTTCTTTTATATGTGAAAACTAATCTCACAGGCATGATCAGAAATTCTAATTATCATACATATGAAACCAGATCTTCCAATTCACTGAGAATTCCAAAGCATAGAACCAGCAAATTTGAAATGTTCGTTAAATACCAAGGCATACAGTTTTTTAATCACTTACCTGTAGTGATACAAGAATTGAATATAAAACTATTCAAAAAGCGTATAAGGGATCTATTGCTCAGCAATGCTTATTATGCTATCGATGAATTCATGGAAGATACCATTACCACCATGATCTGACATTAATGACTTTATTATTATTTTCAAAATCGTCGAGTTCGTTCGTTACAGTTTGTGTTTTATATTTTGTTCCCTATGTACTGTTTTTTTAATTGAACAGTTGTATTTTTTAATATTTATATTGAATTACCTAATACTTGACTTATCCTATACACTTGTAAAGATTGTGTCTTCTGGATCAATAAACACTATACTACTACTACTATACTACTATACATAGCAGGTTGAAGCACAAAAGATGTTTACTTTTCCTGGTATGTTTTCATACAAAACCTTGGTTTTTCTACATATGTATTTATGTTAGTTTAAAAAGATAACAGTCCACAGCGATCTTATGGTTTATTCCATAAGTTCCAGAGATCTAATGATATCCAACATCTAGAAAATAATTAGCGATCAAGTGAAATTTTTGGAAATTTCTGTTATCGAGAAAATATTTTCTAATAGTTCAGACGCGTTCAGTTTTTCTTTATTTTCTAAAGCTCAGGATAGAATAGAATAGAATGGGATAATTTCCGCAAATTCTTAATTCTGGAGAATTTCTTTTTTGTCGTGGTAGGGAAATTCAGTAATGAAATTGTTAAAAGTTCTGTTAATTATTCTTTCAAAAGCATAAAAAATTATTACAGATTTTTTTTTCTTTCCTGAGAATTTTTCACGTTGACTTCACTAATATTCACATTGAGAACTTTGAACCAATTGTTGCTCTCGCATTACAGATGATAATTCAAGAACTTAACTCGTCTGAACTTTAGAAAATATTTTCTCGATAACCGAGATTTCCAAAACTTTCACTTGGCTACTAATTATTTTCCAGTAAAAAAACACATTCGGAATGAGATTGAATTGAAGACAAAATCTTTTTTCCTGAATATCTCGAAAAATATTCATTTTAGGATAAAAGTCTTGGACGTATGCTCCTATTATTTTTTGACGAAAATTTCGAAAATGCTTCGAAAAAATGGGGTTTCAATTTGAAAAACACGATTTTTTGATGTTTCGTCACTTCTAACTTTGACAAAAAATTTATGATCTCCTGTATCATATTCTGAAAATCACGCTATCGAAAAAGAAGCATCAACCTTACTTCTCGGAGATTCTCAAAAATGAGAATTTTTGATGAAGAAACCTAGAAGTTGTCTATATTTCAACACAGTTCAATTTTGAGATTTTTTTTTCGTATTTCCTCATTTAAAGAGAATTTTCTCGGAAAAATTCAAACTTATGGAATCGAAAAGACTCAGAATTCAATGGAGAATCTATTTATTCAATAAAAAATGGGTCTTCCCATTTGAAAAACGAAAGTTGATGTCACTTCCGGAAAAACCGAAGTCCTAGATTCTTCAAAAAATATACGAGAAGTCGTCTTCTTACTTGAAGCTCACATTTAGAATTTCAATCGTAAATCTTGTGTCTTTCCTAAAAATATTCTATGGAGTCATATTCGTATAACTTTCACCCTATATCTAAGAAACTCCTTTCCCCAAATCTCAACTTATCATGAATGATGGATCTTTTTTATTTCCGAGTTCAAGTGTGCTTGTGATAGCAGATTTTCTGTAGTTTATCGTCTTTTTTTTACAATTTGTAGACTTGCTTTCTATTTGTTGCCTGATTGATGGTAATTTGGAAAATAAACCCATATTATCAAGACTTTAGCAATTTGTACACATGGCAGGTTACCTTGCTGAAGTTGAAAAGAGCTTAGAAAATAAGATCGAATATAAAATTTTTCAAACTGTGAGAGCAATAGAAAATGGAAGTACATGGAGAACATCAAATGAATAAAAGGGAAAGTTATCCCATCTGAAAGCTCCTAAGTGGAACTTAAGTTATCCGAGTTCCGCGTTAAAAAAAACATGGCACGTGTCAATTCAAATATTAAACGTGACCAGCAAAACTCCGAAGAAAGCGGTGAAATCTCCAGAAAACACTCGCAGAATGTCTAGAAAACACCTGAATTCCGAAACCCTCTCGGCTTCATTTCCTCTGAAAAATGAGGAAGGACAGTTAATCAATCATCGCGACAGCCGAACAAGCACGAGATCCTCGATGAAATTTCTCTTCTTGCGGAGGCTCGACCTGCAGAATCGCTACCAGGTAAATCATGTTCTAGGAGGGGCACGTCAACCGATTGCGCGAAGAATTCGCATTTCTCCTTTCCGTAAAAGTTCCGAAAAATACTCGAAAAAGACCACGTACCTTTTTTACGACAATAATTTAACTTGCTCCAAGCGAACGATGAAAAAACACAGTTGGAATAAATTAAAACTATAAAAATAATTTTTTCGCATTTGCTTCGTCTACATCTGTCGAAAAATCTGTCGTTCTTGATATATACACAACCAAACAATAGCTTCAACATTCTTAAATATAAGACGCTTAGCTAAATGATGCTGGACCGAAATGTGCTTGCCATAACCAACCCACAGCTGGATATCTACTTTAACAACCTCTTCAGGAGAAGATTTTCCTTTTATCTTCGGAATTCAATGTGTATGACTTGCCGAACACTTTGTGGCACAATTTCTGCCTCCTAAATGCTAACATCCCCTTCTCAACTCATCTTTACGGGGGTGGAAAGTCCCTGCTCGGTCGCCAGCTTTACGATCGACCTCCATTACGGCGCGACATAAAACTCAATTAACGAGGCAGATGCCGACGTCTCCTATGGCATTACCCGTTAATGAATAGAGTCAGATGGGAGAAGGATAACGCCCGGGCGGGTAAATCCTCTCCCGAGGATCTTATTAAGAAACAGAAGCCGGTCGCGCCAAATAAGGCGCACTCGGGGTGTTTATGGACCGGCCCTTGCGTGTTCGCGCGATGATCCGTATCGGTTAAGGTCGGATTACACCTTCGGGAGATAATTTATGGGGTACCTGAGTAGCGGCGGATCAGCGTGAAGAGCTACAGCCGCAGGTGAACGGGTCAAAACAGAACTGTTGCGTTAGATTTCGAAAATACGAGGTTCCTATTAGTTTGATAACAATTCAATCTACACTGCGCAAAAAAAATTAACGCACATTCTGAAAATCTCAATTTTAATGAAAGTTAACTCTACATTGACTTATAACTTATTTTTCATATTCGCTCGGGAAGGTTCTGAACGAAACAAGACACATTAAATGGAAGAAAAATTCAGGATTTCACCGAATCTTATGTGAAAGAAGAAAAATCAACAATTTTCAAAATACTGAAATGCTGATAAGTGATTAAGTACTTGGTATTTCCACCCCTTGCGTTAATTACAGCTTGGCAACGACGGTTCATACTCAAAATGAGTGATCTTAAAATGTTCTGATCTAATCCTTCCCAGATTTCTCCGAGTTTGATTCCTAAGTCATTAAGAGTAGCTGGATGATTTCCTGAACTTCTCAGCCTTCTTTTGAGGTTGTCCCAAACCTGCTCAATCGGATTGAGTTCTGGACGTCTTGCTCGCCATTCCATTCGAGAGACTTCAACCTCTTCAAGGTACTCCTGAACGATGCGCGCACGATGGGGTCTGGCATTATTGTCCATAAAAATGAAATTTTCAACAATGTATGGGGCAAATGGCACTACATGCTTTCCAAGAATGTTCCTTATATACTTATCAGCATTCATAGCTCCATTATCAATGACCACTAGGTCTGTGCGAGCAGTCAAAGATATTCCACCCCATACCATAATCGATCCTCCCCTGAAACCAGTAGTATTCAGGAAATTGCACTGAGCATATCTTTCATGTGGACGTCTGTATACAAGGGAACGTCGATCACAATGGTGAGGCAGAATCTAGACTCATCTGTGAAGAGAACTCCCAATCGGCCTCTTCCCAATGGATATGACCTCTCGCAAAATCCAAACGCGCCCTTCGATGAGCTGGGGTAAGAGCTGGGCCTCTTGCCGCGACACGAGGCCGTAAATCATATTCTCTGAGGCGATTTCTTATTGTCTGAATGCTAATTTGCACCCCATGAGTTTGCTCAAGCTGATTTTGAAGGAGGCGAGCGGTTGCAAACCGTTCTCTCAACGAAGGAACTCTCAAGTAACGTTCTTGAATGGCAGTTGTTACCCGTGGTCTACCCTTTCCTGCTCTTCGGACATTCATATCTGTCTCCCTGAATCGCTGCAACATTCTGGACACACTTGTATGGGAAACTCCAAACCTTTTTATAATTCATCTGTATGTCCACCCTTCTTCTTGCAAAACTACCGCTTGGTCAAATTCCTCTAGGGTCAAATTGCGTGTTTTTAGAATGGAGCCAATACATTCAAAATCTGATAATATCATCTTTTTTTATTCCTGCTGGGAAAAAACATCTGTATTGAAGAAAAACGTTGAAAGTGGATAACATATGCCATGCATAATTCTGATAAAAATAATCATCATTGTGAACACCTTCAGTTGTAGAATAAATTTGAGATTCCCATAATGTGCGTTAATTTTTTTGCGCAGTGTACTTCTTGCAGGTTCCGTACCTGCAATAGTCATCACTTAGGTATTGAATATATTTTAACAGTCAAAATCTAAGAAAAGCTGCGTGCTCAAAATTCTCGCTGATCCGAACGAGAACGGAATCAAAATGTGTTCATTGTTGCCATGATGACTAAATCGTTGTAATTATTTGTAAAAGAACTCTGAGATCACTCCGAACTAACTACGTAATCTCGTTTGATTATCTCATATATGCTATCTCGATTAACTTATTTAAAACGGCCGTGGGCTGCGTTTTTATTGGACAATTGATGCTATTCCCAGGCCGTGGAGCAAATACAAACGGGAACGAAAATAAACATTCCGTGTTTGTTAATCTTGATACTTGTCACGCTTTTGGGTAATTGATGGCAGCGGAGTCGATTTCGGGAAAAGATCATGGCGACTTTGGCCAAACTCTTCCAAGATTCAATTCACTTATTCAGCTCATGTTCAAGTCATGACATACATTTTCGTAATTTTGTGTTGCAATTTTGTCCGATAAACACTTCCAACTGATTCCCTCCAGAAGAAGTAGTAAAAAAATTGCATTACCATTATTTAAGTTTTCTTAATCATTCAGTTTCAGAGACTAGGATTGAAAACTGAAAAGTTTTGAATTGTTAAGTTGAACTCATGCCAGAGTTTTCTTGCAGCGATACACCCAGACACAACGAGTTCCCAGATCAAAACGAAAAATGTTTGTATTTATGATAGGAGCAGTTGGCACGAGCAGTAAATCTTTGTTTTCATCCCGCAATAAACATCTTCATATCAGATAAATACGAAGATTAACGTCTCGGAACCTGGTATAATTGTGTTTCGTACATTCTTCACTTCGTCTTCCTAGACGTTTTAATGCGATTATTATTTATATTCTTGCACGCGGTGGGTGCCATTGCATCCGATATGAGGAAGATGAAAAAAAAAACCCCCCAGGTCCGTCAATCTTGAGATAAATTTTACGTTCGCATTATCAATATCACTCCTCGTCCTAGAGACAAAAATATTCATAATTTCTACTCTTTTTTTACTTTTCGAATGCATTTTAAGCATTCCTCTTCAGCAGACCCTGCAACTTTTCGCTTCTCTCACGCTACAATCGAAATAGGAAAAAGATAAATGAGTATCCATTCTGATGCATGTACAGCTATTAGTACGAGATGGAAAAAGCAAACTCGAATTCTTATCAGAATCCTCGAATCTCCGATTTCCCGTAAGAACATTCCGTGCAGCCACGATCCGTGATTACTTCATGTTCCTTCACGGACCAGATAATAGCGATATTTCCGGCTTTTTATGTTAATTTTCTGTCAGCTATCTTAGATAACGCGGTACTTGTCGCTTCAATGGCTCGCGCATATTGAAGTCTTCGTAACGCCATTCACGCCGTATAATTTATTCTGGGAAACCTTCGCCGAGAAGAAACGTTTTAAAACACGTCGGTTGTTCGACAATCGAAAAAAATTAGCACTTGAGTTAATGGAGTTTTTTGTCGACAGTCTCGATGTACGGCTTCCAATAGAGGATAGTTATTCGAAGATTTCAAGTTCTGGGAATAATTCGTTCATGAAAGACCTGGACTGAGGAATTGTCGATTTTTTATCGTTGTGTTGTCATAACTCATCTCAACTCTCTTCTACTTGAGCACTGTTTGATTGTCATTATACTGCTTACAAATAACAAAAAAAGAATTTTTATTATAGAGGGATTCTTTTCATGTAAAAGACGATATTCACCTTTCTTCCAATCTAATATCTATTCATCTTCGTCTTTTTCAGTCGACAGAAGATACAAATGTCTCGATTTTCAAGTGAATTGTTTCGGAAAGGGCTTAGTGTGAATAAAATAAGATCAAAAACAAATAATAGGTGAAGAACAACACTTGACCTGAAGACCTGCACTTAATCTGCTCCTGTGGCACTAAATCTCTTGTAATCTTTGATTGGGAGCACGAATCGAACATTAAACTCTCGTAGATTGTAGCATCATAAACGAGCTATTTCGATCTTAATCGTACAGATTCAACTCCGCAGAGGTCTCGTGTAATCCGAAGCAGAGGACTCTTCCGAACGATTTGGTGCAAGAACCGATTGACCGTGCTTAATGAACAACATAAACGTCAAGAGGGATCAGCTTCTTTTCGCGTTACAATCGATTTAACGACGCGTGCTGGACCCATAATTGACTTCTGAATGTCGGATGAACTCTGGGGACTAACATCGCGATGGTAACGAGACCAAAATGAAATACTCAGGTTTCACCTTAGATACGGAAAGATGTTGTATCAACGTCAAGCTAGATCTGTTGAATTCGAATGTTGAAAGTCGAGCCAAAAATTGTTGAATTTTGTCAGAAAATTGTGATTTATTCTGAGGTGCATCCGCCATTTTGCACACGTATGTAAAGATTGCAGATTTAGGTCGACACCAGTAAAATTAATGATATTTCATGAGCAGAATAGGCAGCATGCTCGTATCGCTTGCAATAAGAAATACGATATGATCTTCTGAAACATCGTGTAAGAACAACAAATCAGAAGGAGGCCACTTTGCGTACAGTTGAATTTATTTTGTGCAGTTTTCTAAAACAGAGACAGAATTGCAATCTTGTGATATCAGAAGAAACGAGTCGATAAATCATCGACGGATGACGAAACTGAACGCACAAGTAGAGGTTCGAAAATAAAATACAAGGAAATGCAGTCAGTCATCGGCAGCTGTCGTTACTCCTATCCAAGATGGATGTACAGCGATGTTTTATTTCACAACCGGGCGCTCAGCCAGGCTCTGTTCATTGTTACAGGAACGCGCACGAAATTAGAAATCAGCAAAGGATAACAGATGCAGAACGTACTATCGCCATTCGTCATATGATGTTGGAAACAATTCTCCGTATGCCGACTTGTTTTGAATTAAGATCCACTGTGTATTAATATCATTGGATTGCCCCAAAATAACCACCGAGATTTCTTCCTCTGATCGATGTCGCCATCTACATCCGGCCGTTAGAACCGCAAACCTCCGATTGCGAAATGAAGAGATCGCATCCGAAGCTCTAATTAAATTTATCCGGTCGAGCGAAGCACCTCGTTACGTAATTCCGGAGCCATTCAAGCGGGCGGCTAAAAACGCAGATGCGTGGAACTGTTATAAGACCGGTACTAGCGGGTTGCAATTAGCCGCGGGGAGATTCACGTCGATCATCAAACAGAGGACAGTCGAAACCAGGAAATGCGAATTTGGTGCAGCTTCCCAGATAACTGCGAAAACCGAAATTTCGAATTTTAAAAGCTCGCCATTGACGGAGAAAGATCAACAACGAGAAATATTGAAGCAGCATAATTCACTGCGCAAAAAAATCAACGCACATTATGGAAACCTCAAATTTATTCTACAACTGAAGGTGTTCTCAATTATAATTATTTTTATCACAATTATGCATGCATATGTTATCCACTTTCAACGTTTTTCTTCAATACAGATGTTTTTCCCAGCAGGAATAAAAAAGATAATATTATCAGATTTTGAATGTATTGGCTCCATTCTAAAATCAGTTGTTCTCGATCAATTCTAGTGATCAATAGTTTATTTTTCGTTTGATTTTCTACACTCGATCGCTATGCAACGCGAAACACGCAATTTGACCCAAGAGGACTGTGCCCAAGCGGTAGTTTTGCGAGAAGAAGGGTGGACATACACAAGAATTGCAGAAATGTTTGGAGTTTACCATACAAGTGTGTCCAGAATGTTACAGCGATTCAGGCAGACAGGTATGAATGTCCGAAGACCAGGTCAGGGTGAAGCAAGGCTAACAACTGCCATTCAAGAACGTTACTTGAGAGTTTCTTCGTTGAGACAACGGTTTGCAACCGCTCACCTCCTTCAAAATCAGCTTGAGCAAACTTGTGGGGTGCAAATTAGCACTCAGACAATAAGAAATCGCCACAGAAAATATGATTTAAGGCCTCGTGTCGCGTCAAGAGGCTCAGCTCTTACCCCAGTCCATCGAAGGGCGCGTTTGGATTTTGCGAGAGAGCATATCTAATGGGAAGAGGCCGATTGGGAAAGAGTTCTCTTCACAGATGAGCCTTGATTCTGCCTATACCATTGTGACCGACGTTCCCTTGTATAAAGACGTCCATATGCTCAGTGCAATTTCCTGAATACTACTGGTTCCGGGGGAGGATCGATTATGGTATGGGGTGGAATATCTTTGACTGCTCGCACATACCTAGTGGTCGTTGATAATGATGGAGCTATGAATGCTGATAAGTATATAAGGAACATTCTTGAAGAACATGTAGTGCCATTTGCCCCATACATTGGTGAAAATTTCATTTTTATGGACGATAATGCCAGACCCCATCGTGCGCGCATCGTTCAGGAGTACCTTGAAGAGGTTGAAGTCTCTCGAATGGAATGGCCAGCAAAAAGTTCAGATCTCAATCCGATTGAACAGGTTTGGAACAACCTCAATAGAAGGCTGAGAAGTTCAGAAAATCATCCAGCTACTCTTAATGACTTAGGAATCCAACTCGCAGAAATCTGGGAAGGATCAGAACATTTTAAGATCATTCATTTTGAGTATGAACCGTCGTTGCCGAGCTGTAATTAACGCAAGGGGTGGAAATACCAAGTATCAAATCACTTATCAGCATTTCAGTATTTTGAAAATTGTTCATTTCTCTTCTTTCACATAAGATTCGGTGAAATCCTGAATTTTTCTTCCATCTAATGTGTCTTGTTTCGTTCAAAACCTTCCCGAGAGAACATAAAAAATAAGTTATAAAGTCAATGTAGAGTTAACTTTCATTAAAATTGAGATTTTCAGAATGTGCGTTAATTTTTTTGCGCAGTTTACGATTCCACACACGGCTAAAGTGTAAACCTGCCTTAACGTCCCCACATCCAGAAGTCCGTTTGGCGCCAGGTGCACTGGACAAAGCGGGGCGGCATTTCTACACCTGACCGCAATCGCCAGGTGACCCGTCAAATTCGCCCGTACGTACAAAAAATCCGCCACGGGGGGACCAGACGTGAATGCAGCAATAACGGAAAACGCGCGCTAATTATACCACGAATTCGTATGGGCCGGGAACAAAGAGCGGCATTGTAGGGAAGCGTAGGTGGCTAGCTCTCGTAGATGGCCGGTGTTTAATTATACGTTTTCTAGCGGATTTTTATTGTATAATTTGGGGTTTCGACTGAATCCCGGATGTTGTCGGGTCATGAGAGCTCGCCACATCTGCGAGCGGAATCTGGTCAAAGGTTTACGTGTTACGAAACGGAGGAAAAACGTTATTTTGATTTAAAAAAATAGGCGGAACCCATATATCATAGACACATTTTTTCAGATGTTTACTAATTGAATTTCATTCAACCGTTGATGAATTCAGTTAGTGTTTATATTTATGTGTCGTAAAATTTGTTGATCCTATTAAGACAGTAGTGCTTATGTTAGAGCTCGAATATATCCAAGGATTGTTAAATTCTGTGTACACCGCAAGATTTTTTTATACGCTGGCCTCAGAAAATGAAAAACCCATACTAAAGCTGTACTCTACACACGCCACTTGGAAAATACGAATTTTGTATGATTCTCTGCTATTGCGTTAATTTACATAACATTAATTTTCGATTCAATTTTGCTGTCGATTGGATCAAAAATTTGTTGCTGCGGCAATCAGAAAGCAATCTATGGAATCGCCTCATGATTTGATCTTCATTAGGACGTCCACATGACGAAAAAACTTGTATTTCCAACACATTTCACAATTAGACATCCTGTCCTGTCCGATAAATTCAAACGATCCGAAGTGATTAATTTAATGAGCTAAAAGACGCTGATAGCGTACGATATTTTTGTTGAACTTTTATACGAGAAATTGATGGTCGAGAAAGTCGAAATGATGATGACACTTTCACTTCGATTTTTTTTTTCGAGCTACCGGCTGGGGAAAAGCCTTCAGAGGTACTAGATTATAAAATGGGATGCTTTAACCAAAGCTAAAATATTTCTAGCGAAACATGTAGTTTCTCTGGGAATCTGTAAAAAATTGCGCATATATTGTTAGGGACAATATTGGAAAATTACATTATTTTTCCTGTGAATTTGACAGGATTCAAATCAGAGCATGAAGTTGTTGAAGCGGGCTAAAGCTATCGAATTTTCTTTCTCTGGCCCATTTTAGGTCAGGCCTCTTGGGTAGCATCTTCTTCTTGCTCGTAAACCATATCGGATAAGTGGGTTTACGACTTTTTCCAGGTTCGTAACGGGCATATAACTACGTATATTATTGTAATTTAGTACTTCTGGCGAAGTGATCGGGATTACGACGAGCAGCGGCCTGACGCGACTTATAAGACATAAAAATACCCATTACCGATGTCGTTATGACCCACACACAAAGCGGCCGTTGGCTACCGGAATTTGGACCAGGTCTTAAGTGTTAAAGTTCTTACGAGATGGTTCACGAGGGGGAGTAAAAACTACATCACTCCGCTCTTTCGACTGATGCTGTTTGTTATTGCAATTAAGGGTCGGTATCACAATTCGATTAAACTCAAAAATAACAATAATTCATCACATACTTTTATAATTTTTCACGTGAAAATGTTACAATCTCATGGCTTAGTTATTTTCTCAATGAGTGTAGGAAGTGATACTTTTCAAACGAAAACATGAAAACAAGCCAACTGCACTGCGCAAAAAGATTAACGCACATTATGGAAATCTCAAATTTATTCTACAACTGAAGGTGTTCTCAATGATAATTATTTTTATCAGAATTATGCATGCATATGTTATCCACTTTCAACGTTATTCTTGAATACAGATGTTTTTTCCCAGCAGGAATAAAAAAAAAATGATATTATCAGATTTTGAATGTATTGGCTCCATTCTAACATCAGTTGTTCTCGATAAATTCTAGTGATCAATAGTTTTTCTTTCGTTTGATTTTCTACACTCGATCGCTATGCAACGCGAAACACGTAATTTGACCCAAGAGGAACGTGCCCAAGCAGTAGTTTTGCGAGAAGAAGGGTGGACATACACAAGAATTGCAGAAAGGTTTGGAGTTTCCCATACAAGTGTGTCCAGAATGTTGCAGCGATTCAGGGGGACAGGTATGAATGTCCGAAGACCATGACAGTGTAGACCAAGAACGTTACTCAGAGTTTCTTCATTGAGACAACGGTTTGCAACCGATCGCAAAGCTTGAGCTAACTCATGGGGTGCAAATTAGCACTCAGACAATAAGAAATCGCCTCGGAGAATATGATTTAAGGCCTCGTGTCGCGGCAAGAGGCCCAGCTCTTACCTCAGCCCATTGAAGGGCGCGTTTGGATTTTGCGAGAGAGCATATCCATTGGGAAGAGGCCGATTGGGAAAGAGTTCTCCTCACAGATGAGTATAGATTCTGCCTCTACCATTGTGATCGACGTTCTCTTGTATACAGACGTCCACATGAAAGATATGATCAGTGCAATTTCCTGAATACTACTGGTTTCGAGGGAGGATCGATTATGGTATGGGGTGGAATATCTTTGACTGCTCGCACAGACCTAGTGGTCGTTGATAATGGAGCTATGAATGCTGATAAGTATATAAGGAACATTCTTGAAGAGCATGTAGTGCCATTTGCCCCATACATTGGTGAAAATTTCATTTTTATTCACGATAATGCCAGATCCCATCGTGCGCGCATCGTTCAGGAGTACCTTGAAGAGGTTGAAGTCTCTCGAATGGAATGGCCAGCAAGAAGTCCAGATCTCAATCCGATTGAGCAGGTTTGGGACAACCTCAATAGAAGGCTGAGAAGTTCAGAATATCGTCCAGCTACTCTTAATGACTTAGGAATCCAACTCGGAGAAATCTGGGAAGGATTAGATCAGAACATTTTAAGATCACTTATTTTGAGTATGAACCGTCGTTGCCGAGCTGTAATTAACGCAAGGGGTGGAAATACCAAGTATTAAATCACTTATCAGCATTTCAGTATTTTGAAAATTGTTCATTTCTCTTCTTTCACATAAGATTCGGTGAAATCCTGAATTTTTCTTCCATTTAATGTGTCTTGTTTTGTTCAAAACCTTCCCGAGAGAACATAAAAAATAAGTTATAAAGTCAATGTAGAGTTAACTTTCATTAAAATTGAGATTTTCAGAATGTGTGTTAATTTTTTTGCGCAGTGTACTACGTATTCAAAACAAGAACAATAGTTTGATTCTTAAGTTCAAACATTCTTCTTTTGACTCAAAAATCCTAACATCTTTCTCTGCTTCTTCCAGTACACGTGCTAGATATAATGTCGCTTACTTTTATTATCAATAAACAAACTCATTAATGTATTATTCTTGTTTACAGGAAGCTGACGCAGAAATTCACTCCCGCAAAACTCTTGAGGCAGTCTCAAAGTGTTAAGAGAAGTTCACGAGAGCGTTTTCGAGGGCATCTTCACCACTGGGCCGTCTCCAGTTACGGGACTAGTATTTGGGGCAGTTTCCTTAACGGTACCACCCGTCATTGTCAAAACGATGGCGCATTCTGCGGCGTACGTCCCAGATTCGTCGGTCGCTCGAACAATGCGACGCGTTGTCTTCTACATCTTGATGGGTTCCAATTTCTAATTGCCGAACGTTGAACGACAAGTGAAACGTGAAAGGCGATGACCGCCTTAAATAATGGCCCATTACTTAATAACAGTAAAACAAAGATTCCTTCAAGAACAATTGGGATTTCCTCAATTCCTATTCTAATACAGTTTTTGAACTGGCAAACCTGCAAACCTGATAGGGGAAGAATTATTGCTACGACAGAATGTATCTCATTGCCTTGGGGACACTGAATATAGACAGGGGAGGTGTCTTGAAAGGGAAACTACATAAAAGCAGGATCGCTTTGTAGCTCGAATAGCAAGAAGAAATCCCATCTAATCCCGAGCTTCAAAGGCAACAATCTTTTTTGATGTATAATGTAGTGCTCTTCATCAAAAGAATATAAATACATATATGACGAAACCTTCCGTTCCTCATTTTCTGGACCAGGAAAAACTCATTCATCCAAGCTTGATTCCTACATAAAATGATGGAAAACTCATATATTCCGAAAGCACTTAACGAAACATTACGCATAATGGTGTAAAATGTAGTAAACAGCATTTCTGCACCAAGTCGTAGTTTCCGAATCAAGAAGCACGATGTTTGCCTGTAAATATCGCTAAATCGATCCGTCGTTTCGCAATAACACCGCTGCATTTAGTTGAGTCACAAATCAATGCGCTCTCGACGCCGAAAAAAATTCAAGGGTGATCTCGATTGAGTCTGGTACTTGTCCGTTAGCTGCAGTTAAATGTTGCTCTGCCGGTTAGTCATGCCAGTTATTTCGATTCGAAGAGAGCGAGCGAATTAAATTTAAATATAAACGCTATTGATGTTTTGGCGATTTACTCCGAGCTCGCTCGGATTATGAAAGAGCTGCGTTGTTCGAGAGGAAAAAATCGAACGTCGACGTTTATCTTTATGTTTCCGGATCGGGACTAGCCTTGACTTTCGAAACAGGAGATATTCAGAAAAAAACCATTCAATTTTAAAATGTTTTTCAAATTCTTCCTGAGGTATATAGAAGAGATTCCTGCTATGCAAATGACGTAGATTTCAAAATTACAACGGAATAAACCTTGGAAAAAATCACAGATTCATATAAAATACATGTGTGTTTTCGTCATTTACTATTTTCATATTTTAGTGTTGGGTGCCTTGAAGAAGCAAAGAAGCCCTGCTTCTCTGAAATTTCAGCGGACAGAATTCGCAAAAACCTTCTCATTTAAATTTTACACTCATCACGGTTTCCATCGAAAAAAATTCAAAGACCCAATTAGAATAGGGACTGAATTCCAACAGGTTGTAACCTACCCACTCTTTCGTACCGAAGAGAAGCATACAAATTGTCGTCCCGCATCTAGACGACTGTGTACCAATTGAATTATTTGCCTGCCCGGAGTAATTACGTTGATAAAGTGTTGCAATGCGTGTTAAGTAATTGGATTTCGACCACATACCTGCAAGCTCGCTCCAAGCGAGGAATAAGGGTTAGTCAACTATCTGCAAAGCGGGAAAAACAAAAGAACAAATCCTATAGCGATCTCTATCGAGGAAGGCAGTGTAGGAGATCAATGGATTATTCAACATAGGAGTACATAAAGTGTTCAGCCCACATTCTCAAGCTACTGATAAATAACTAAAACCTTCAATTTTCAGATGGATGAAGAAATCAAATTTTAGAACAATATTTCGATGAGTTCGAGTGAGTTTTTGACTTGTACATAGATTTTAACAAAAGATTCTTGAAGTCAAATGAATAACTTTTATTCAGCTCAGATAAAAATATAGCCATTTAAAACTTTCATACTGAACACTTGCTAAAGACAAAAAGCGTTTCATTCGACTCAGAAATCTCCTATTACAATATATGTGTACAAGTCCCTAAAGAGATAAAAGAAAATTTGTATTTTTCCAAAGTCTCGATATATTACAAAAAAAGCCTCTTCATGCAAAAATATTTAAAAAAACAAAGCTTTCAACAGTGAACACTAGAGAATCAACCTACACTCAGTTAATCCTGCACGAATCATGCCAAAACCATAGTATTTTTTGAAGATACCATTATTTCATATTCCCAGATCGAAGCTAGACTTCAGATTTGACTAAGCAAGAAACGAATCAGTACATAACCTTGCTTTTCATTTACCCTATCTTCAGAAGATGAATCACCTCCACACTATTCTCGTTGGTTAACCTAATTTCTTTATTTTATATCGAGCGAAATTTTTTGCGTTGACCTCCGAAAAATCCGAAAAATGTATTTACGCCAACCTGCCCAGAAACATCGAATCACTCATCGTGTAATACCTATTAAAAAACGCTGACAGGACAGAATGAATAACAACCCGTGAATAATTTCCCAGTCATAGCCGGACTGCCGCGCTAATTAACTGTTTCGCTCGTCGGTAACAGAAATAATTACTTTCCGTCTAATTGATGATAAAATCATTGGTGTCGTCCGTAGCGTTGGCTACGTTCCAGCTCCACTACACCAGAAGTGCTCCTCAACTCGGGTTCTTCATTCTTCTTGTTCCTGAGGAAACTATCAATGGGTATCTGCAAATCTGAGGACGTCCTTGAAAGCCTTGGCTGTTATCTTATAAGGCTTCTCCATGGAGTTCTCAGGTCTGCCTGGACACTAGCATATACCATGTGTTCAGGGATTTTCTCATTCGATCTATAGAGCTCATACCTAAACTCCTCATTTGCGCATAGCCATTATAGCTTTAGGTGCTCTCAGGGATAGCAACACAAATATACTGCTCCACAAGAGTTAGGGATATCGTATTCAATCGTTCTGAAAAGTATGTAATCTTCGAGAAAATCGCTGGAAAATCATTTAAAATTCAATAACAACTTGAAACGATTCAATAAAAATCTTTCTGAGACATTTCGTCAATCTGGTCGTCTTTTTTCTGAAGTTTGGTTCTTTGCATATGCTTGATGAATGTTCTTATTTTGAAATGGAGTCAGTTCATCAACGGCTTCGATTTGAAACGAGTTTTCTGAAAATGCCAAGAGGTAAATTAACAAACGCTGACGCTAATAGGGCTATCGGAATGCTACAGGGTGGCCTAACTCAGGTTGTTGCAGCGAAAAGGCACCAAGTCAGCCAAAGTGTGATATCTTTGGAATAGGTTCAGGAAGCCAGGTTCTGTGTTGAAAAGACCAGGGCTTGGTATGCGACGAAAAACAACACAACGTTTGATCAGAGTTTCGGCGAGAAGAGAGCCTACATCCACGTGTATAATGCTACGGAATACTCTTCAAAATGCAGATGGGGTCCAAGTTTCCATCGAAACCATCAGACGACGTTTGAGAGAGGTGAATCTAGGTTTTAGACGTCCATTAAGAGGAGTTCCATTAACACGTGAAAATAAGCGTCAAAGACTGGAATGGCAAGGCAAGATATCGATTGGAACGATCAATGGCGTAGTGTCCTTTTCACTGATGAATCCGGATATGGACGATTTTCAGATTCTCGAAGAATAAGGGTATGGACAATCCTACGCATACCCCGTAATGGTAGCTATGTCCAAGAAGTCCATCCATTCCGAAGGGGTAGTGTTATGGTATGGGCCGAGATATGTTTCAACGGGCTCACAGACCTACGCATTTGTTCTGGGAATATGACTGCCTTACACTATAGGGAGCATGCCATTGACAATGTTTTGCCAAATTTTCACGCTGCTGTTGGTGAAGCTTTCCAATTTCTAGACGATAACGCGCGAGCGCACCGTGCAGTCATAGTTGAGAATGCGCTTGAGGAGCTTGGTATTCCACATTTACCGATACCTCCGCACTCACCAGATTTGAATTGCATAGAATTGACATTTCTTGAACCAATTGCATTCTTTTCAATTTTGCACTGCTCTTCTGACCTCGAGCCGTCTTGCACCGTGAGATTCTCGAGTGTCGACCACCGAAATAACTCCATTAACGTCTCGTGAAAATACCAACGCGACAATCTGTCTTTTTCACACCAATTTCGATGGTCATTCCACTCGAAGGACATTCCGTAATCAGTCCGAGGTTCACGTTAACGACGTTGTTATGCGTGGACACTTTATGGCCTGGTTCCCTTTATGCTCGCAGACGAATAATTTCGAAGGTAATTAATTTGTTTTAATTGTCCATTGTGCCGGTCAGCTTACGGGGAGGAGCAGAAATTGATGCCGACCGTTTTGTTTTAGCTGCACGTAGAAGGAGAGGCCCATCGACTTAAAAGAACCGCTTTTTCCAAGGTGGATTTCATTATGGGCGCTAAGTACCACCTACGTCTGCTTCAAACGCCAAATACGTATCGTCCATCCGAATTTATTGTGTCTTTTGAAGCCTGGAGACTCGACTTTTAAAGTTCCTATGTCAAAACTTGACGTTGCTACTTTTTCATGAAGTTTCGGAATAAAATTGTGGTGTAACTTTGAATGTCTACAGGCTCGCAACATCTGAGGATATGAAGCCTGGAGACTCGTCTTTTAAAGTTCCTATGTCAAAACTTGACGTTGCTACTTTTTCATGAAGTTTCGGAATAAAATTGTGGTGTAACTTTGAATGTCTACAGGCTCGCAACATCTGAGGATATCAAGTTCCTTTTATTTGTTATAGACCAAAAACTTATTAGGAAATCACACACAGAAAGTTGTGTGAAAGAATGTGGTGAACAATCTTTGCCAGAGGAGGTTCTGATGATGTTCCGCCAGATGTCACACCTCCATAGTATTACTCAGACGTTTTTCACATTCCCTTATGTTCTGTCCTACATGGTGTTTGTCTCAGGATTGGGTTGTTTGGCACTATTGAGCTCTAATATGGGCAGAACCCATAAAAGTTTTAGAAGGAAATCTTCAAGCTTTCTCTAATCCAAGAAAAGGGGGTATGACAAAAATTTGGCAGATCAAGCCACTGATAGTCAATATAATGGAGCATTTACACTGGGACAAATTGATAATTCCTTTCATTGAGACAATCCAATAATCTAGTGGAATGGCATCGTGTGAATGGAGACAATAGATGGGGACAATCCAGTACGTGAAGTCAATTTATAAGCCATTTCATTGAGCTATTGGATTGGCTTAGTGGAATAGCGTTGTTCAAATAGAGACATTCCGTTGAAATGGATAACTTTTTGCCAATGTTAGAAATACGGCCTCGTCTTGGCAATATTTCACATGAAAATGTTTTTGGTTGGATCCACTCTACTATTCATGTTTGAAATATTATGGATAATTCGAAAATTGTGCAATCCACGCGCAACGTCAAATTGAACCATCCCATTTTTCCACAAACCTGATAACTCTCAATTTCGATCCGTGTATGGCAAAAATGACTCCATACATCATCGGTCCAAACTGTGCGCCTCGAGAAACGAAATTAACTCCAGACGGGCAGACGCAATTTCCACCACGGTCGCGGCCGATCAACCCCGACGCGAGTGGGCCGATATGTATGGCGTCCCTGAAAAAGCTGATCGTATGGCAGTTCAAAGGAAGATCGATAAACGTGCACTTTATAAGTGGTGGGCAATTTGTCGGTAGACAAGCTCACAAACGGGCACGGCTGAGTTATGTGCTCGCGCTCGCCATGATCCTATATGGGAGGATGGATAGAGGCAGTCTGCCTGCGCGTCTGGAGATTGGCTTCATTAATAATTTTATATGGTATTTTTCGCGATAACCGCGTATAAAATGGCACTGAATCACGGTCTTCGCTGCTATCTAGTTGTTATGCATGACGAACAATCTCGAGTTATAAATAAAACTTTAAGTGAAACGGTAAGATCATTAGACGCAGCATTTAGGCCAACCGCTGGAGGCTATTTTTGCACTTCAATAAAGACGCAAATCACCTGGATCACCTTTTAGACGATAATTTGCGGATCGAGAACCTGTCTATTTTTTGCTAATTCGGAAGGCATTGTGAAATCGCTCACAGTAAACATTAAACCTATTTTGCCTTTTTTTCGCCCACTAAATTCAATGATTCTTATTGAACTGTCACAGTTTTATCATTCTCGGAATAATGAATAAATATTTTTCGCTTTTTTAGCAATAAACATTGATTTTTTTTCAGGTGAGAATTGATCGAAGCGCTGGATCTTTTTCTCTTCTAAAGTATCGCGTTTTTACACAGTGAGTCCATAACCTCCCTATAAATTGAGTTTAACCTAGCTCAAAATCCATGGACATGGGATTTGAAAAATTGTCATCTAAATTTAGACGTTGGCTTGAGACTCTTGAGAAAGTCATAGGTCAAAGATTGATTAAATAGAAACCTAAAAAATTAAGAGTATGAAAAAAATTTTTGCGTTGCGAGCCTTTTCCACGAAACCATTCATCTCTGAATTCAGATGTCGCATAGATGATTGAGTGTGGACGTCATGCAACGTCTAGAATTCCATCCAGTTATAAATAAATGCCATTTTTTCACCGGTTGAGATCGCAAATCATCGCGCATTGGATCGGTTCCAACGGCCCTGTTCCAATAAGTTATTAGACGTTCGTCCCAACATATCAATTACCTTTCCTATAAGATATCAGATAAGAAAACTCGTCATTGTGATCATTCTACCATAATTCGCCTAGATTCAGTAGGAGCAACCAATTTATTCTTGTCAGTCTTGGGCAAAATTCGTATCCTCAGTTGCGTTGACCATCTAATCCTTTCTTTACACGTGTACGCCTAGTTCTAGGTACAAATGTATTTTCTCTCGCGATTCCTGCGGTTTATTATCGAGAACAATAAACCGAAGAAGCGTTGAAAGCTCCTTGAGAGAAGCAAGATCCGCGATTCGGCTGTTTTTATGTCGTAAACAATGGGCGCCGAAAGCTCCTTTCGACGGCATTTCGCCAGTTACGTCGGTTGAATTACCGCGCCGGTATTATTTTCGGAGAAATCATGCACCGGATTCCTGACGAAAATATCGGACCCGCCAGCGACGAGAACAATGCTTTCCCCGTATCTGTCCGCCGATACAGGTTTCCCTGATTTATTTTCGAAACCTGTCTGTTTCTCGCCGATTCTAAATATAGCGCCACCTTCGTCTAGTCCAGGGGTGCACGAACGAATGATTCGCGTCTAGAATCTCGAAAGTCGAACGTAATGTTATATAGCCTTCAATAATTAAAAGTAAGAATTATCATGCCCTATAATCGGGATTCCACTGAACATTGTCCAATTCTTGCTCAAGAATGCCTCCAAGAAAACTGTATTAGAAAGTACAGTTCGCCCTCTTTACCCTGGAATCTCATAAAAGACTCAATGGATGCAGCACAACTGGCCAGAGGAGGAATTGTGATTCTACTATGGGTATCATAGTCGTGGCATTGAAAAAAAAAAGATAAATTTGATGAATTTGCGAAAAGAGCAGCAAGGATAACACCTGCGGCCTGCGCCCTTCTTTGGGCTTGTACAATACCAATATTAAGCTTCATTCCAACATCAGGAGGTGAACATTAGAAGAACCTTCTGGGGGAAGACTCCTAGACTTGCTCAGACAAAGATAAACTGCTCCACGTGAGTTAGGGATATTGACTTAAATTGCAAAAAAATATAGTTTACATGAGATTTTGTGATGAAAATTCATATTGATATGATTTCAAGTTGCAGGAAATGAAATGAATATAAGCCTGTAGGTCTGCAGCGTGTATACAGGCTGATCAATTCAAGCATTTTGAGACTATCAATAGAATGTATGGCCTCAATACCATATCATCATCATCAACAACAGTTTGACATCTTTTTTGCATACTACACACGAGGTTGTTGAACATTTCTTGAGGAATTTGGTTCCATAAACGTGGCAGAAGCTCTCTCAGATCATTTAAGGATTCTGGGGTAAGTTGATGATTATCTAATCTTCTTTGGAGCATATCCCATGCATGTTCTATGCAATTCAAATATGGTGAGTGCGGAGGTATTGGTAAATGTTGAATACCAAGCTCCTCGCGCGCATTCTCAACTATGGCTGCACGCTGTAGTCTAGCGTTATCGTCTAGAAATTGAAAAGTTTCACCAATAGCAGCGTGAAAATTTGGCAAAACATTGTCAATCACACTTAAGCTGACTTGGAGCCTTTCCGCTACAACAACCTCAGTTAGGCCACCTTGTAGCATTCCGATGGCCCTATTAGCCTCAGCGTTTGTTAATTTGCGTCTTGGCATTTTCAGAAAACTGGTTTTAGATCGAAGCCGTTGATGAACTGACCCCATTTCAAAATAAGAACATTCATGAAGCATATGCAAAGAACCAAACTTCAGAAAAAAAGCGACCAAATTGACGAAATATCTCAAACTGATTTCTATCGGATCGATTCAGGTTGTTATTGAGTTTTAAATGATTTTACAGCGATTTTTCGAAGATTACATACTTTTCAAAACGATTGAATACGATATTCTTAACTCTTGTGGAGCAGTATATTTCAACTACCACTTACTATTTTGATTGAAATATTCGAAGAACGGCCTGCTCGTTCTCCAGACCTTAACCGATTCTATTTTTCTCTTGGAAATATTGAAAACCAATATGCTCGCAAAAAGAGATGATTTAGCAGCATCTCGTCGGTTGATCCCATCTGATTTCGATCAATTTGTCACCCACCGAAGGTAAGTTATGCCAGCTACTTTCTACCATTTCTATTCGCATTTGCGGGAAAGTGACCGTTAATTGTCAATAGTTGTTTGTTCGCTGTCATCGCATTACCGCAGATTATGATGATTTACCGTTTTATATGACGCTTCTCTCTATCTGTTCGCACGGTTAGAAATCGTCTTAAAATTATTCTTAATTAACAGTAAAAGTTCGTACAAGAAGTGCTCGTATGAAACGCTCATTGGGTGCCTGAAATTTCAAGAAAGTGAAGAACGGATCGGGGGATACGTTGAAGCGCTATCCGTTCTTCCGCGTAAAGCTAGCGGTTTCGCAATTACAGAAACAAAAGGTCAGAAGAAATTCATAATGGTCTTCCAAGGATATTTTACGATTTCTCGCCCGCTTCTCGGAGAGACGTCTCTATTTAACCAGATTTCAGTGAATAGTGGGAGAAAACAAGGATAATATAGAATGTTAAATGTTCTGAAGGCGCCAGTTAAATTTGTTGGTTGGAAAAAGAGAGCTAAAATAATACAATAAATGTTGAAACAAAAAGTACCTGAGCTGAGGTAAAAAAAAGAACGGGGTATCATAACATTCTTCGTATGATACTATAGAATCATACGATACTATCATCACTAGTATCATACGATACTATACAGCCAGGGGAAAAAACCTCAGCCGAAAAAACCTGCCTCCTCGTAAAAAAAATAACATAAAATAATAAATATCAGGAAAATCTTGAAAGACATCAGTGTGATCATCTTCATGTTATCCGTCGATGGGCTCGGATAAACAGATTCTTCCCAAAACGACTCGCAATTCTCAATCTGAAATGAAAAATGACAAAAGTAGAAAAGAAACCGATTATTCAGAATAAATCAAATGCATTTTAGAAACGCATTTGCTACTTTAAAAAACATCAACATTCAGATTTCTTGGCCAAATAATGATCGGAGGTTTATAAATATTTATGACAGAAATGTCACAAAATTTGAACGAAATGAAAAAAAAAACGCCATCAATTTCCCCTTTCCGAATCTGTTGAAAATTACGAACTGATAATTTTTTAACATAACAAGGTAAACTTGTAAAAAATCAATTAATACATAACCTTTCAACTGTCCTCTTTCACGAGGATTTTTTTCTGTTGCCGTGTGGGTTTCTTGCAGAAGAATCATTTCGATACCATGTTCACCAGCTAATTTGGAGACGTAATCACACTTGTCTTTCGAAATTCCTTCGATATTCAAATTCAAAATCCACAAATTCTAGCTCTCCGGATACGACCTTCCAGGTGATGATTTTTCGGCACTTCAGATGTTCGAAGACCGCTACGGGACCCCAATGAAAGGAAATCATCTCCCATAGGTAAACCAAACATTTTATAACACAATAAAACAGAATATTTTTCAGGACCAAAAACTACGAATATTCCGAGAATTGTCAAAATGACAACACTACAATCATTATGAAAGAAACGTAGTTGGCTGTGATATAACGACCCGAAGGTCAAACGATCCTCGAACCTACCCCCTAGGCACTCTCCCTTAATTGAAACCCCCCAGACGGGATTAGCAAGAGCCGGAATTATCCGGGCTGATTAAGATTGGATTTCCCAGTCCTCGAGGCCATAGAGGAACGAAATCGATACCACTTACGCAAAGGCCTATATCGGAAATTGCATTATCTAAGAGGCCTACCCTTGTTTGAGGATGTCATCGCCTCGCTAAAGGGTTGGCTGGTAAGTGATCACGTGCCGGGGAGAACGCACGCCGTTGGTTGATACAAGGGTCGTCAATTTGTGAGTAATTAATCGCATTTCTGATATGAGCGGTTTCGGGACAATTCTGAAGCACTTAGGCAATATTCAAAGTGCCAAGAGCATCCACCAACCTTGAGGTAAGACCACGAATCCACTTCGAATGGAAACTTTAAGTAGAAGTTCAACGATTCTATTACTTGCCACAGTGACAACGAATACTTGGCTGACTTGGAGCCTTTCCGCTACTACAACCTGAGTTAAGCCACCCTGTAGCATTCCGATAGCCCTATTAGCCTCAGCGTTTGTTAATTTAGCATTTCCAGAAAACTCGTTTCAAATCGAAGCCGTTGATAAACTGATTCCATTTCAAAATAAGAACATTCATGAAGCATAATATACAAAGAATCAAACTTCAGATAAAAGGCGTCCAGGTTGACGAAATGTCAAATGATTTTCATTGGATAGATTCGAGTTGTAATTGAGTTTTAAATGATTTTACAGCGATTTTCTCGAAGATTACATACTTTCCGAAACGATTGAATACGATATTCCTAACTCTTGTGGAGCAATATATTTCGAATTTTAACCAAAATAGACAAAGTATACAGGCAACGGTGAAAAAAATTCTCTAGCTGATGAGACAGACCTAAAGATGGCAGATGTTTCTTCCGTATCGCAACTGGCTCAAACTGTCTTGCGGAAGGTCTGATCAGGCTCGTAAGATCAATCAAAGCGTCAATTCGAAAGTCCCGATTGCTTCCTATATTGAATTCGTATCGTAAAATTGAATTTAAGACCCATAACACGGATGGATGGTGATTTCAACCGTGAATTTCTAGTGGGTGTCATTTAATGCACTGGATTCGTTCAACATGCGATATTATAGATTGATAGTAATAACAGGATCGTACATTTAGGATTTTTTCGTCATTAACCGCTGTAGTAGCTACTTGCATGTCTATTTGGACTACTGGTCTAGCTTCCACCCACCTCTACTGAATATTAATGTTACCTGCATGTAGAGTAGAAATGCAGATAAACGTATTAGGAAAAATACTGCTCCACAAGAGTTAGGGATATTGTATTCAATCTTCTCTTCGAGAAAATCGCTGTAAAATCATTTAAAACTCAACAACTTGAATCGATCCAATAAAAATCAGTATGAGATATTTCGTCAATCTGGTCGCCTTTTTTCTGAAGTTCGGTTCTTTGGATATGCTCCATAAATGTTATTATTTCGAAATGGAGTAAGTTCATCAACAGCTTCGATTTGAAATGAGTTTTCTGAAAATGCCAAGACGTAAATTAACGCTGAGGCTAATAGGGCTATCGAAATGCTACAAGCTGAAGTGAATTTTATTTTCTGTAACTTTAAATCATATTAATATGAATTTTCATGACAAAATCTCATTTAAACTATATTTTTCCGCAACTTGAGTCAATATCCCTAACTTATGTGGAGCAGTTTACTTCTTCCTTCATTTATTGATATGAGAGAGACCGAATTGTAAGAATAAATGCTCTGATGTGAGATTGGGACAGATTGAGTGGATCTTTTCAAAGTTTTAACGAAGGACGGATATGACTTCACTTCACCGGTTGAAAATCAACAACAGCAAACATACGCCATGACATTCCTGGATAAGCTTTATTCACAACTTCAAAATATGAGCAAACTCGTTTCGTATAACTTATAACCTACTTTTTGGCTACATCAATACGACTTAAAAGTACACAGGATGAAACTATTCGAACAAATACTAAAAATCAAAATCAACTCAGAACAACTTCTTCAGCTCGTCGTAAAATACGAGGACCAAGGCTCCACCAGTTCCTCTCAGTACATTCGAGAAGGCGCCCTTGAAAAACGCGGTGTGTCCCTCGTTCTTCGCGATCTTCATCCAACAGTCCAACGTGTTCTTGTACATCACCTCCGCCTTGGCCCTTCCGGACTGCATCATCATGCGTCTCCTCACGGTGTCGAAAGGATACGAGATTATGCCAGCAGACGTCGTCACAGCTTCCGCTATCAGGAAGGAGATTATAAACGGCGTGCTCTTCGGATTCGGCAGCATGCCTTTAAAAGTGTCGAACATGCCGAAATAGGCGGCCCTGTAGATCACGATGCCTTGTACGGAGACTATGAAGCCTCTGTATAACCCTACGGGCCCGTCGCTTTTAACAGTTTTGGCGAGGCAGTCTATCAGACCTTTGTATTGTCTTTCTCCCAGGTTCTTACCAACATCGGCTCCCAAGCGAGTTCTGGCGTAGTCCAAAGGGTAAACGAAGCATAAGGACGTAGCTCCTGCAGCCCCTCCAGAGGCTAAATTAGCGGCGAAATACCTCCAAAACTGTCGATCCTTATCCACTCCACTCATGAACATCCTCTTGTACACGTCCTTGAAGGCGAAATTCAGGGCTTGCGTCGGGAAATACCTCAAAACGTTGGCCAGGTTTCCGCGCCAGAAGCTAAGGTATCCCTGCTCCTTCGGAATCCTCACGAAAGCGTCTACCATTCCCTTGTACTCAGAGCCGCTGGATATCTGCTGAGAAGCGGCCTGCACCTGAAGAATCAGCTTCACCCTCTCGATCGGAGCGACGGCGGTTTTGGCGACCGCCGCCGAAATTCCACCCGCCATGAAGTCCTTCAAGAATCCGACGGCGTCGGAAGGCATGCCGGCGAAAATTTCCTTGAACTGACCCGTTTTGAACGCTTTTAATCGAGAGGAAACGAGAAAATGACGCCACTTGACGTTTGATTCAAGAACACTGACTAATTCCACAGAATATACGGTTTCTGTGGACGGCCGAAGGGATGTCCATAATCAGAGACGATGCACGAAGCATCGATTATGATCTATGTTCATTGACGCCAAAATGAAAGGTCGATGAGTGTCACAGAATCATAACAATTTGACACTTATAGAAGGTGAAGGCATAGACATAATATTATAGATGGACTAGTATGATGAATGTCACAGAATCATTACAATTTGGCATTTATAGAAGGCGAATGCATAGACATAATAAACTGCGCAAAAAAATTAACGCACTTTCTGAAAATCTCAATTTTAATGAAAGTTAACTTTACATTGACTTTATAACTTATTTTTATATTCTCTCGGGAAGGTTCTGAACGAAACAAGACACATTAAATGAAGGAAAAATTCAGAATTTCACCGAATCTCATATGAAAGAAGAGAAATGAACAATTTTCAAAATACTGAAATGCTGATAAGTGATTTAACACTTGATATTTCCACCCCTTGCGTTAATTACAGCTCGGCAACGACGGTTCATTCTCAAAATGAGTGATCTTAAATTGTTCTGATCTAATCCTTCCCAGATTTCTCCGAGTTGGATTCTCAAGTCATTAAGAGTAGCTGGATGATTTTCTGAACTTCTCAGCCTTTTATTAAGGTTGTCCCAAACCTGCTCAATCGGATTGAGATCTGGACTTCTTGCTGGCCATTCCATTAGAGAGATTTCAACCTCTTCAAGGTACTCCTGAACGATGCGCGCACGATGGGGTCTGGCATTATCGTTCATAAAAATGAAATTTTCACCAATGTATGGGGCAAATGGCACTATATGCTCTTCAAGAATGTTCCTTATATACTTACCAGCATTCATAGCTCCATTATCAGCGACCACTAGGTCTGTGCGAGCAGTCAAAGATATTCCACCCCATACCTTAATCAATCCTCCCCCGAAACCAGTAGTATTCAGGAAATTGCACTGAGCATATCTTTCATGTGGACATCTGTATACAAGGAAACGTCGATCACAATGGTAGAGGAAGAATCTAGACTCATCTGTGAAGAGAACTCTTTCCCAATCGGCCTCTTCCCAATGGATATGCTCTCTCGCAAAATCCAAACGCGCCCTTCGATGGGCTGGAGTGAGAGCTGGGCCTCTTGCCGCGACACGAGGCATATTCTCTGAGGCGATTTCTTATTGTCTGAGTGCTAATTTGCACCCCATGAGTTTGTTTAAGCTGATTTTGAAGGAGGCGAGCGGTTGCAAACCGTTGTCTCAACGAAGAAACTCTCAAGTAACGTTCTTGAATGGCAGTTGTTACCCGTGGTCTACCTTGTCCTGGTCTTCGGACATTCACACCTGTCTCCCTGAATCGCTGCAACATTCTGAACACACTTGTATGAGAAACTCCAAACCTTTCTGCAATTCTTGTGTATGGCCACCCTTCTTCTCACAAAACTACCTCCTGGCCACATTCCTCTTGGGTGAAATTGCGTGTTTCGCGTTGCATAGCGATCGAGTGTAGAAAATCAAACGAAAGAAAAACTATTGATAACTAAAAATGATCGAGAACAACTGATTTTAGAATGGAACCAATACATTCAAAATCTGATAATATCATCTTTTTTTATTCCTGCTGGGAAAAAACATCTGTATTGAAAAAAAACGTTGAAAGTGGATAACATATGCATGCATAATTCTGATTAAAATATTTATCATTGAGAACACCTTCAGTTGTAGAATAAATTTGAGATTTCCATAATGTGCGTTAATTTTTTTTGTGCAGTGTACAATGAATGGACCAACACTAGCGTAATTTTCACGTTAAATGTAAAGGATTTGCTTTCGTATGAGCACATTTTGTAGCACTGTTTTCGTTATTAGCATCAGATTGAATTTTCTACTTGTGAAACAAGATTTTCAGCACGTTGTTAACACAAATTCTTGATCTGACTCTCTCAAGTATTACCTCCTATAGATTCGTCGAATATTTACATTTTTTCAATTATGAACATGACAACACTACATTCCGAATGTCGCTAAAGGCGGGTTTCTCGCTAAACTTATACTTAAAATTCTCCATCCGTGCATGCAACAGATAATTATAAAACACTAGGATTTTCTAATTGATGTTAATCATCGACGGAACGGTGGTTCGACGTCATAATATGCTTGGGAACTGACCTGGCCTAATCCTAATTGAATGCACCAACAGTTAGATCATCCCACAAAGCTTCAACGCTGATTCAGGTTCAACCGTAGGTTGCATAAATCTGAATTATATATAATTTAATCAAACAGCGTCCATTAGATCTTTAATGAATAACGAATACAATGAAATGGTCCATTATGTTGTTACGAACTCCACCATATTATAGTATCGGGATGTAGATCGTGAGATACTAGGAACATCGAGAAAATGACCCATTCGACGAACTACAGTTTCACCGGGTATGTGCTACTATTTATTCAACGTTTTTTTCTCTTGCACCACGTCGTTTATCATGGCTGGTCACGATGAATTGCAGTTTGGATTCCATAATCTATTTCGAGAATTACCGTGATTAGATGGAGATCTGCGACAGGATAATTCCGAAAGAAAGTATGATAAATTCGAACTGCTTCAGTTTCCACAGCTTATATAATCTCTATGAACACAGAAAACGCACTTTCGCCGTATACGTGATAGAAATATGTGAGAAAAAAACGGAAACGCCAGCGATTGAACATAGATTTGATTTTTCTAGGTAACAGAATCGAAAAATAAAATAACACGTCGAAAAAATTAAAGTTGGGGGCAGAAATGTACGAAAGCTATATATTTTCGGACCACACAAACCACAGATGTAGATTTGAGGATATAAGGAACACAGAATAAAAAATTTGGTTGAAGAAGACTGGAAATGAATACAACTACAGAAAATTTGAAAGATCTATCTGCGACAGGTGTAACAGTGGTTTATGAAGATTAGCCTGATTGTGTCGACTCATGACATTTATGACGCTTTCATCCGATTTTGACCCTCCATGACGCAACGTTGCTAACGAGTTTACAAACTCTTCCAAACGTCGAAAATAATAGCGAAGAAAACTATTTTGGAGCGATGGAAACGTTAACATCCTCAACGTGACATCATTTACGACCGATCCGAATAATATTTATCCGACAAAAATGGCGGACCATAATATTGTGGTTGGCAGATTGCGAGCCAATATAGAAACTGATAAATACAATCGAGTGCCAGTGATGATAAAAATTTTACAACAATTATAAAACCGGTCGGCGGGCTGACGTAATCCTCTGATTGTTTGCTGAAACTTTACAGCACAAAACACCTGACGCCTAAAATTGAAAATTATTATTGATGTTCTTAGGAGCGACAACCTGTGATTACCTCCTCAGCGGGAAGCCCAGATGTGGATATTCTTCTAGGCATCTTTGATTGACTTGGGGACGTTAATTAGAATGTTGTATAAGTGACTCTAGAAGATTTGGTTATAGCCTTGGAGGAACACGAAAACATCGCAAATCGAGAGTTACCAATGCACCTTACTTTATCCAGAAATAATCAATGACATCATCAAGAATATAGAAATGGCTTTTTTGTACAACTGCCATTAAGAATGACACTTTTAATGACAGCAAACAATGTTAAAATTAATTGTTAAGAATATTTTTGGCACTCCATTTTCTTATGATGAAATCAGATGAGAAAAATTCAGCGATTACAAATTTTTATCATCAATATTTCATAATCATTACTTATGAACGTTAAGATTATTTATAAAACTAGAACAATTACTAACATTAATGCCCTGTGACGTTAGGTAGCTTTGCAACACATTATTAGAATCCTCAGCACCATCAGTACTTGTAGATACCGGAAGTACAATATTGGATTATGATGATCCAAAATCTGTCGAGGTTGGGAGAATTTCTTCAGCAATGACATTTCTATCAACAATGGCATGATCAACACAGGCCTCGGCTACCGTCGTAGACTTCCATCCACCATGTTTTTTTATATCCGTAATATTTGCTCCTGATCCTGCTAGCAATGAAGCGGAGGATCTTCGAAAACAGTGCCCTGTATTTTGCTTTGGTTCTGGCAGTTTGAGGAATTCGGCAACAATAGATGGAATTTTACCAAATGTATTATTACCTAGATTGGCAGTGCATTCATTATTCATGTATTTCAGGAAAAAACGACGATGTTTGATGACAAAAGGACGGAGTGCAAAGTACTTATGAAAATAGTCTACATACTTCCCAATAATACTGAAAGAACGACTGACTTTCGTTTCTGTATTTGGAAGTTGTATGACCAATGACTTATCTGTTATTTCGATGTCTTTCGCTGATAAATTACACAATTCTTCATGCCGACAGGCTCCAAATAATCCGAAAATAGTTGCAGCCTTAACCATCAAGTATTTCTCATCTGGTGCCTCCTTTTTAAACTTTTCAACTTATTCACGAGTGAGAATTTTCGATTTTTTGGGACGATATCCTTCACTTTTCCGCTTTAAATATGCTATTACCGCAAAATATTCACTAACATCCACACCATTTTTAACAAGGGCGCTTGACTTTATCATCGAAAATTTGCTCCACAAAGTTGATGAACTCCATATTTTTTATTTTTCTCCTAAGTATGCCAGCAAAACAGTTTCACTGAAGTACCCTTCTACATTTTCAAATTTACAACAGGCCAGGAAATTGTTATATGCAATATCGTACGGCTGGACAGATTTTTTAGATAGAAGTTCCAGATTTGCTCTTCTTGCAGACTCTTCAATATCCAGAGGAACAACCAAATCGTCACTTTTATTGATACTTGGACCCTCGACAAACATATAAAGCAGTTAAAAACCCAAGACGAAAATTGGACAGGAACGAAATTCAAATGACAGCGTCTTTTACATTTGTTAGTAATCATAGCAACGTTTGCCATTCACAACAACCTTTTGATAATTCGAATATTGAAATGCATTTTGAAGTTTATTGTCATTGCAAATTCACCCATTTCATTATCAAAATAGGGCAGTTGTACAAAAAACATTGTATGGTATTTGTGTTAAAAGTGATTTTATTTTGTTCGTGAAATTGTTCAATTCGCTCCGCCCATTTCACAAATTTTTTCACTCACAAATTGAAACGTCACTTTTAACACTCATATCATGAATAACTATTACAGAAAACGTTAGATATTAATAAAAAAAAGGTTAATATGTTCGAAGATTTAGAAGTTCAATGCAGCTCTGCTAAACGTATGGGCATGACGAAATAACAACGTCGATGTCTGCTTGTGTTAACTAATTTTGTGAATTAACTGTAGCAGAGTCTATGAAGGGGGAACCACATGATCAAGGGGAAATTTCCTTTCACAAACCTTCATTCTGCCCCCTACGCTCGACAAAACTCTGTGGCGGGTCACAGAAAACCGACTCCGATAAATCAACATCCTGTTTTTCACACGTCCGATAAAATTAGACGATCGATATCGCACCGGACCGCTAGATTCACGCCATCGCGCCCAGCGTGAGGTCCGACCGGCCGCGGGATCAACGGCGAGATAAGCCGGGCGCCCTCTATCTCTATCCGGCTCGAAGGACCAGAACGAAAAATCGCCGACTAGACGTGAAAAACGACCAACGAATAAATCCGTCCGGCGGGAACGGATTCCTTTCTATCGAAGCGATAGATTTATTAATTACGATGCGGAGTCGAACGAACGATCGATTTAATTCGCCTGCATATATTAATATGTCAACGTGCCGATTAGCGATACGGACAGGCGGTTTGTACGTTTCGCGATTTTGTTTGTTTGGTTGCGAGATTAATGCGGCGAGCTGAAATGTAAACTAGCCGTGGCTGAGGAGAATAGGCCGAGATTGAGGTGGTTACCCGATGTCGACTCTAGCCGATATTTCAGTCGGAGAACATATCAGCACCTCAGAGGTGAAGTGTGATAAGTCACATTTTTTCAGACACGAACTATCTACAATATTGGATTAACATTAGTAACTTCTAGCTAGTGGAACACATTTTTGACTCCCTGGGTATATCAAATCGCCAAATAATGGCAGTTAACATTCTTTGAAAAACTAATCGATCTGAAAAATCTCTCTTTTGATATTGTGACTCAACACACTTTACCTCTGGGGTGCTGATATTGGTTCTGGGAATCTCTCTTATATTATTGAGTGTCTACCGCAATCATTAAGGTCCTAGAGCGAGCTTAAAGCATCTGATGTTGAATAGAGAGTCAAAAACACCAAGTTTCTCATCAGAATTTGGTAAGGACAGAAGCGAATGAGTTCCAAAATTAGCAGCGAGAAGGAGTGAAATTTTAAATGGATGATTATCAAGTGAATGAAATTACAAAAAAAAATATAGTTTGAATGAGATAATGTGATGAAAAATCATATTTAAATGATTTCAAGTTGCAGGAAATCAAATTAATTTTAGCCTGTAGGTCTGCAGCGTATACAGGGTGGTTAAGAAAAATTTGATTCCCAGAGAATTCAACCATTTTAAGACTATCAATACAATGTATGGCCTCCACGTGCATCTATAACAGCTTGACATCTTCTTTGCATACTACACACGAGGTTGTTGAACATTTCTTGAGGAATTTGGTTCCTTAAACAGGACAGAAGCTCTCTAATATCATTTAAGGATTCTGGGGTATTTTGATGATTATCTTATCTTTTTAGGAGCATATCCCATGCATGTTCCATGCAAGTCAAATCTGGTGAGTGCGGAGGTTTCGGTAAATGTGAAATACCAAGCTCCTCGCGCGCATTCTCAACTATGGCTGCACAGTTCGGTCTAGCGTTATCGTCTAGAAATTGAAAAGTTTCACCAATAGCAGCGTGAAAATTTGTCAAAAAATTGTCAATGACATGCTCCCTTTAGTGTAAGGCAGTCATATTCCCAAGACGAATGTAGATCTGTGCGCCCGTTGAAACATATCCCGGCCATACCATAACACTACCCCCTCGGAATGGATGGACTTCTTGGACATAGCGACGATTACGGGGTATGCGTGGGATTGTCCACACCCTTATTCTTCGAGAATCTGGAAATCGTCCATATCTGGATTCATCAGAAAAAGGACACTACACCATTGATCGTTCCAATTGATATGTTGCCTTGCCAATTCCAGTCTGACGCTCATGGTCACGTGTTAATGGAACTCCTCTTAATGGTCGTCTAGAACCTAGAGTCACCTCTCTCAAACGTTTCGATGGAAACTTGGACCCCATCTGCATTTTGAAGAGTATTCCGTAGCATTCTACACGTAGATGTAGGCTTTCTTCTCGCCGAAAAAGTGATGAAACGATCCTGAGCAGGTGTTGTTTTTCGTCACCCACCAAGCCTTGGTTTTTTCAACACAGAACATGTCTCCCTGAACCTATTCCAAAGTCGAGATATCACACTCTGGCTGACTTGGAGCCTTTCCGCTACAACAACCTGAGTTAGGCCACCCTGTAGCATTCTGATAGCCCTATTAGCCTCAGCGTTTGTTAATTTACGTCTTGGCATTTTCAGAAAACTCGTTTCAAATCGGGGCCGTTGATGAACTAACTCCATTTCAAAATAAAAACATTCATGAAGCATATCCAAAGAACCGAACTTCAGAAAAAAGGCGACCAGATTGACGAAATGTCTCATACTGATTTTATTGGATCGATTCAAGTTGTAATTGAGTTTTAAATGTTTTGACAGCGGTTCTCTAGAAGATTACATACTTTTCAAAACGATTGAATACGATATCCCTAACTCTTGTGGAGCAATATATTTTTGAATATGCCATGTAACAAAAGTATCACAGCTTAGTTTAAAAAAAAGCCTTGGTACAAATATCTCAGCTAAATACAGTTCTTGCTTCCTAAGAGTTTTACAAAATACGTACGTTCTTCACTCTGTTTATGTACTTCTAAAAGAAACAAGAAACACTCCGAACATATCAAAACATCATCCCAATCTGCCAAATCTCTTGGTGATTCTAGGAATTCTAGGATTCTCGCTTTCGCACCGAACACCCTGTAGATACGCACGTTTCACGCGACGCATAAGCCGCTCGTAGAGCAGAAAAAAGCCGGCCATATTCACGGTCTGTAATTTCTGTCAGGTCATTAGACAACGCGAAATGGGTCTGCGTAGCCGGAGGGGGGCAAAACTCGTAATTTCAGCTCATAGGAACGGCCTTTGTGCTAATGTTTCCTGTGCGGTTAAAAAAGGGGGGCCGTTTGCACGCGAGTCGCGAGGGTCCGGTATATCGTGACGCGGAATTTTCGTTCGATCCGAGTGAAAATGCGATCGCGATACGACGATAATTCCTAGTCGTTCGAAGGTTTCGGAGATAGGATCGAAATTGTGCTTTTTTATTTTTGGTCAAGGGTGAACGGTTGCGTTTACAGCTGTTTCATGGAAAATTTAACGATTAAAAAGATAACATAATTGCGAATAATATCATTCATGACAAGAGTCAAAAAAGGTACATACTTTGTATGTTAAACGAAAAACCAAACGAAAAAGGAATCAACCAATTCAGCGTATCATAAAAGAGCTCTATGGACACTTCAGCAGCTGGAACTGCTCATCATTCGGTCTATAAATTACTAACTGCCAAAGAACCTTGAAACCCCAGAAAGAGCTATTTGAATTTTTGATTTTTTCTCATGAAAAATATATAGTAAAGCAAAGAGTGGAGGATACAAATTTGGGAAATATAACGACGTGAAAAGATAACGTAATCGCGAATAATATTATTCATGACAAGAGTATAAAAAAGCACATACTTTGTATGTTAAACGAAAAACGATACAAAAAAGAAATCAATAAATTCAGCATATCATAAAAGAGCTCTAGGGACACTTCAGCAGCTTGAACTGCTCATCATTCGGTCTATAAATTACTAACTGACGAAGAAACTTGAAACCCAGAAGGAGCTATTTAAATTTTTAATTTTTTCTCATAAAAGATAGATAGTAAAGCAAAGGGTAGAAGATGAAAATTTGGGGAAAAAATCGTGAAAGTTTTTTCATGTACACATTTTTTTATATCTATTGAAATATTGTCTGGGAGGTCTTTGCATATTCCTGAAAACTCGAAAAAATCAAAATATTGTCACGATTCTACGAAGTTGTATGAAAGATAAAAATTGTCTGACGGAGGAGTCCGATTTAGACTCAGAAACGTTACGCTTCAGAGTTCAGTGTTTTCTTTTTGTTTCTTGTTAAGCAACAATTTCCCTGACAAATAAGTGCTCAAATTTTTCGTTTTTTTCTCTAATTCTCTCCTTCTTCTTGTATGTTTTAATTTGAACAGCTACATACTACGAAAATGAGGTGAATTAGGAAGCTCGCAAAAATCTTGTAGAAACTCTAGTCTGAACCATACACCGACAAAAATTTCAAAGCAAATACTGTCAAATGGTATACAGATGGTTATAAAACCAACACAGGAGCTGGCGCTGGGATTCACGGGGTCAAAGCCAAGTGTGCACTATCCTTAGGCTCCTGTGTGAGTGTTCTGCAAGCAGAAATATTAGCAATCGAAAGATGTCCAGACATTAATCTAGAGAGAAACTATCAGAATTGCTATTCACTCAGATAATCAAGCTGCTATATTAAAGCACTGAACTCCTATGTCATCGACTCAAAGTCGACATGGGAATGCCGGATAAAACTCAATGAGGTAGGCAAGAAAAATAAGGTCTTTTTAATCTGGGTTCCTGATCATTCGGGAATCACAGGTAACGAAGAGGCCAACAAACTTGCCAGAGAGGGGGCTCGGAAACCACTCACTGTCCCAGAACCTTTCTGTGGTATAGGAAAATGTACCTATAAGAACGAGTTTCTGGAGAAGAAGAAAACTGAAAGAGAAACACTCTGGCAGAATCTCCCAGGGTTGGATCACTCCAAAAAGTTCCTTCGGAATTTTGAAACTGCAAGATCCGATATTTGGATCTCAGTAAGAACCAACTACACCTCCTCACTGGCTTCCTCACAGGGCATTGTCGCCTCAGAAAGCACTTGCTGAGAATGGGCGTATCGGACACTGACGAGTGTAGATTCTGTAGGGAGGAGGAAGAAACTCCTATTCACCTAGTCACAGAATGCTTTGGCATTGTAAACCAAAGGAAACAATGCTTTGGTCAAGAGACCTGTAGGAGTGAGGAATTAGCCTCACTGAAGCCTTCCGAGATACTGGATTTCATAAGATCTTCAGGACTGGTAGGCGAGCTGTAAAGCTTTGTCAGGGGGCACAATAGACCATAAGGTCGCAGTGGACTGTAACCCCTTTTAAACTATCAACTAGTTTGAACCAGCAACCGATAATTTGGACTGAATTTTCGGCATAGACTTGGCCAATACATTGGCGATGATGACTTGGAGATATTTTCGAAGTCTAGCACTTCCTCATAGGAACAATGTCAGCTGGATCTGAGATTCTCCCAAAAATATAATCTCCTAAACGATCTACAGTTCCCACGACTTCGTTATCGTCAAATTTCGTAATCTAAACGTCGTACAAGGCCCGCTAGATTTCGAAGAATATTCATGAGGAAATCGCGATGTCCGAAAAAAAAATCGATTGGGAACTTTCTCCATCTCTTCGACCGAAATGCTAGCGGACGCACTAGGCGCCAAATCTCGAACAATCGGATCTATTAATTCGTTATGGTCGGCTTACACCCGCTGCGAACGATTTACGGCCGATATAGGCCCGCTTTCTTCCGCCGTTGGTAATTTATGCAACCTCGCGAACCGAACGACTCGAGGCGGACCTCCAACCAGTGTTGCCAGGTCGGAAAAATGTCATGATTTAGGAAGAAAACGTTTGTAGAATACGAAATTCATGGTAGAACATAATATCGATGAATATTCATGTTAAACATCGCAATTGCAGTTATGAACTTGAAAAAATGACAAGAAGAAAAGAATGATACACTCTGATCCACGACCTGGCAACGCTGCTCGGAACATTCGGCGGTAGTTATCACTGCGCAATCAGTTTCTTGTTCTTCCGATGACTCATTCGGCAATCTGGGTTAAAGTGATTGTTTCGCGGAATGGAAAAAGCAACCGATCATATCGATCGAATCGAGATAGAATTTGGATCGCGCAGAAGAGAAAATATCGAGTTCAATAGTTTGTTTGCCCTGCTAAACAGGATCACATGTCGATAGAAGACGAAGATTGATGAAGAAGATCAATGCAGAAGAAAGGCAGATAGCAAATTCGCGAATACGCAACGTTAACTGCCTTCGAAATTTGAGTATTTGCAGCCTTTTTATTATTTGAGCTATTGAACTTTCTTGATCATAAGTGCTGAGAAAATGCACCAATCATGTCAGACTCCTGCAATACTGTTTTCATGGGTTAAATTGCTGACAAAATTCCACGCGTACTTTCATAAAAACGATTCAATAAAGCGAAAAACATTTCGAGTCAAGGTCATAAGATGATCGGTCCAACATCGAATTATAACTCTTGTCCAAACAGGAAAAACTGCGGTATTCAGTGTCGAATACTTCAGGATTTATTCGTTAACATTTTTACTGTCGTTCAAACTTGCAATTCTCACATGGATCGCGTTATCTCGGGTTACGATCTATTTCAGACTTCCACGAGTTTATCATCGATCTTATTCTCAATAGTTATTTATGATATGACTGTTAAAAGTGACGACGTTTATTTTCACGAACAAAATAAAATCATTTTTAACACAAATACCATACAATGTTTTTTGTACAACTGCCCTATTTTGATACTGAAATGGGCGAATTTGCAATGACAATAACCTTCAAAATGCATTTTAATATTCAAATAATCAAAAGGTTGATGTGAATTACAAACGTTGCCAACGTTATGATTACTAACAAATGAGAAAAGACGCTGTCATTTGAATTTCGTTCCTGTACATTTTTCGTCTTGGGTTTTTAACTGCTTGATATGTTTGTCGAGAGTCCAATTATTAATAAAAGTGACGATTTGGTTCTTCCTCTGGATATTGAAGAGTCTGCAAGAAGAGCAAATCTGAAACTCCTACCTAAAAAATCTGTTCAGCAGTACGATATTGCATATAACAATTTCCTGGCCTGGTGTGAATTGAAAAATGTAAAAGGGATCTGCAGTGAAACTGTTTTCCTGGCATACTTAGAAGAAAAATAAAAAATATGGAGTTCATCAACTTTGTGGAGCAAATTTTCAACGATAAAGTCAAGCGCCCTTGTTAAAAATGGTATGGATGTTAGTAAATATTTTAAGGTAATAGCATATTTAAAACGGAAAAGTGAAGGAGATCGTCCCAAGAAATCGAAAATACTTGATTGTTAAGCTTGCAACTACTTTCGGATTATTTGGAGCCATCTCTTGTTGCCGAATTCTTCAAACTGCCAGAACCGAAGCAATATATAGGACACTGTTTTCGAAGATCCTCCGGTTCATTGCTAGCAGAATCAGAAGCAAATATTACGGATATAAAAAAAACATGGCGGATGGAAGTCTACAACGGTAGCCGAGGGCTATGTTGATCATTTCATTGCATATAGAAATGTCATTGCTGAAAAAATTCTCCCAACCTCAACAGATTTCGGATCATTATCATCCAGTATTGTACTTCCGGTTTCTACAAGTACTGATGGTGCTGAGGATTCTAATAATGTGTTGCGAAGCTCCCTAACGTCACAGGGCATTAATGTTAGTAATTGTTCTAGTTCTACGATTAATATTAATGTCCATAAGTAATGATTGTTACATATTAATAATACAAATTTGCAATTGCTGAATTTTTATCATCTGATTTCGTCATGAAAAAATGGAGTTCTAAAAATATTTTTAACACGCTTCAACGTAAACAATCATTTTTAACATTGTTTGCTGTCATTAAAAGTGTCACTTTTAATGGCAGTTGTACAAAAAAACATTATTCGTTTTTCTCCACGCCAAAACTTCCTTTGTGTATTGTATTAGTAAATTGTCGTTCAATTAAAAAACAGCATGTCAGTTATTTCGACACTCCAAGTGAACACTTGAAGAAAGACCCCACCTCACGAATCGGTCCAGCACCTACTGGGCGATCGGCTATTAATATCCCATAATACGGTTATAAATCAAGAGCGTCATGAATGTCCTACACGTATACCGCTCGCACCGGAAGAATATTGAATAAATACTCCGGGATAATTTCAAATTGAAATCGAGTTATAATTAGAACGAGATTGGATGCGGACTTAATTGCAGGTGGCTCTCGAGATGTTTATCGTCCAATTTGAGGCCTTGTCATACTTCAAAGAGTTTTCAAATCGTAATTGGTTTTTCGAACGATGCAGTGGAATGCATCGGATATCTGCAATGTAGAATTTTCTGATTTGCAGAAAATCGAATTTATGAATGTTCGCTTATAGAACCGACGCCAAAAGTTGTTCAGAATTCTTCTTGATTTTCAACAACTTAATAGTCAATCAGAAATGCGTTTTAATTATCATATTGCGTTACAATCGCAGTTATACATAATTCCAGAAATATTATTTCAGATTACATCATTTAAATACGTCCTCGAAAAGTTCAATTCTAGGAGATGAGTTAATTTTCAATTTCGTTCATTTTCCTACTCTGCCCTTTCCTTCTTTTCAGATTCGAGTTTTCAAGATGTCCCTAGTTGTGTGGCCTTGAAAGGAGGCATGAAATATAAATTGCCGCTCAGAAATATGTTTCTCTATTTCAGTATCGTAATGGGTTCATTACAGTACTAAAAGTAGTGCTGTAATGAAACTCATTACAGCATTGTTTTCAGTTATATTTTTCATTTTATGGTTGTCAGTACTGACCTCCGATCCTGTCAATTTTCGAATCAAATCAATTCAAATTCCGTGATCTGTCAAATTTCGTATGTCACACCAACTGCCAAGATACAATACAAAAGTCACTAACTGAATTTTCATTCGAATTTCGAGAGTATTTCACAAAAATTGACAATACCGTCTAATACTCGTTGCAGAAGGCAATTCCAACACTCATGCTATCGAAAACTCGCTCCTTCGTCGCTCGTTTTCGAACTTCGCATTCGTGTTGGAATAGGAGCTCATTCTGCAACTTGTTTTAGAATATACTATTACATCCCTAAACTCAGTTTGACACGACAGTCTTTGAGATGTCGCCCAAGATCACGGGAAAAAATCAACCAATGCATATCGCCTGGGCAGCGTTCACAAACTTACTCAGAGAGTAGAGTAAGAGTATGGCCATCTGATCAGAAATATACTTCGGTCTTTACTCCACACTCGTCGTTCACAAACTTACTCTGACAAATGTCATTCAAAATTCAAACATGTATATAGGTTATAAATAATACTTTTGCATCATATACATTTTTTATATTTCATTTTTATATTGAATTGTTGCTATCATGAATGAATAATAGAAGTTTAAGAAAAAAATTCTCTCTAGTCGTACATTTTCAGTTGTGTCTTCGCAGTATAGTCCATTTTTCTTTTATTTGAAAAGCAGAGCACAACCGTGTTTTTTTGATGATTGTGAGGTAACTGATAAATGTTTTCAGGACTTTGAATTACTTTTAATGAGACAGAAACAACGAAAAAGGATATTATTGTCTATAATCTTCTCTTGCAAGCAGAAAATTAAAAATGTTATTACATGTTTTGTTGTTTTATTGACTCTACGCCAGAAAAAAATTAAATACTTCGTAACAAGAAATAGTTTCATTTGAGAAAGATAACAAAAAGAAGTTAAAAAAATATTGTATGAGAGATAAAGCAAAATATGAATGAACCTTGACAGATCTAAACTCTCGAATATAACAAAATATCAACGTAGATTTCAAATCAGGTACAAAAAACAGTTATTGTGGGTCTTTTCATGTCTCGATTTATTTGAACTTGAACGGGCCACTCTAGGTTCTGCAATACAGGGAGAAACTCTTTTTTTCTTTACCACTATCTTTTGGTACAGTTCACTTTGAGCTTCGTTAATTCATTGCTAGCAATTTCATCAAATTTATTAATCATTAAAGTAATTCTTTCCTATATTTCTTTATTTCACAGAATAGTTGTTTCACGTGAAAAATTAATTGTTTCGTATTTCGTTATTGAAGTGAAACAAAACCAGAAATAAATACTTATTCGAATAATATTCAAGTTTCAAAAAGTCTGCGGGAGCAGGACAGAATGAAAATCGTACGTCATAACTGTCAGAGTATGTGTTTACTCTCCCAAATAGCAGAGTATGCAGAGCTTACTCAGAGGAAGTTTATGAACGCTCACAGAGTATACTCCGAGGAAAACAAAGCACGTTTGTGAACCCTCAGAGTAAGGGGAGCTTACTCTGAGTAAGTTTATGAACGCAACCCGGGAGTACCCCGGGTATCGATCGAGCAATCGAGCGATCCGGGATCTGGTCCCCTCGCGCCGGATCGCCCGATACATAAACATGGCGATTTTTTCAATGGCCACAACGGCTTCATTTACATCGGGCCGAATTCGATTATAGGATCGCTTAATGGACGGTCGTCGGACGGAATGCCGACAATTATCGTCTGTGAGCGAGACAAGGTTGTTCTCAAAGTTATGAAGGAAGTCGTTAGCCACTTCCCGAATTAGCTGATGAGGTAGCGATTTGCTTTTCCGATGTTCGAACTTTCTAGTCGTTACGGTGATTTCTGGTATTTCTCCGTTCCCTGAATTAATTTCAACAGTCTATACTCGAAGTCTCTCGATAATTTAAATCTAAATATAATGTAATGTTTTTGCTTAGTTTTGTTTCTATTACTTGAATTCCATTTCTGCCATCGTCACGAAAACTTTAGACACCCTTTTCAACAATTTGTAATGCAGGTTCCACCATGTGAGAGGATTTACTCTTAGCTTCCTGTTATCGTCTTGTTAGTTGAAAGTGTTCTACGACAATTTTTGAAAAGGACTGGAAGGAATGGAGGTCTCTTTGATGACAAAAAAAATTGACTTCCTGTCGATCGATTTCAGCTGCGGAATTCGGCAACAATAGATGGAATTCTCCCAAATGTATTAATACCAACTGGCTTGGCAGTGCATTTGTTATTCGTGAATTTCAGGAAAAACGGCGATGTTTGATGACAGAAGGGCGCAGTGCAAAGTACTTATGAAAATAGTCTACATACTTCCCAATAATACTGAAAGAACGACTGACTTTCGTTTTTGTATTTGGAAGTTGTATAACCAATGATTTATTTGTTATTTCGATGTCTTCCACTGATAAATTACACAATTCTTCACGCCGACAGGCTCCAAATAATCTGAAAATAGTTGCAACCTTAACCATCAGATATTTCTCATCTGGTGCCTCCTTTATAAACTTTTCAATTTGTTCACGAGTGAGAATTTTCGATTTTTTGGGACTTTTCCGTTTTAAATATGCTACTACCGTGAAATATTCACTAACATCCACACCATTTTTAGCAAGGGCGCTTGACTTTATCATTGAAAATTTGCTCCACAAAGTTGATGAACTCCATATTTCTGATTTTTCTTCTAAGTATGCCAAGAAAACAGTTCCACTGTTAGAGTCTTGATAGTTGAAAGTGTTCTACGACAAGTTCGATAATTTTTGAAAAGCACTAGAAAAAATGGGGGTCTCTTTGATGACAAAAAAGTTGACTTTCTGTCGATCGATTTCAGCTGCGGAAATCGCTTTCCCATAGGTGAAAACCTGCCTTATTTGTACGGGATGTAATCCGACTTTTATCGACGTCTTGTCATCGATTAAGGTCGTCCCTGATTGATGTTGCATGTTGCAACAAGCGCTCCATAGTCCACGCGCGATGTAGAAAGCGCATATCTGCGACTTGTACCTGATCGGAAGATGCGATACATTTATCTCGCCTCCTATCTTCGATTGCAGATAAGATCAATCGATTCGAACGCTACTAACGCTGAATAACGGATGAGTCTACGGATTAGACGGAGTATACAACCGGCTCACAGTACTGATTGGGATTGAATTTATGATGCAATTGCAGAAGGCATTGATTTTTTTTTTACACGAATTCAAATTTAAAAAACGAGCCATGAAATGGCTAAATTTTGAATGAGCCTTCTGCTCGAGTATCATATACATTATTTCTCTAATTCGTTGAATTTTCATCGAAATGAATGCGATCTGTATATATGTGCGTTATAGGTACGCTAAAACTTAAAAACATCTGGACCAATTTGGCTAATTTTGGTCTTGACTTATTCGTGGAATTCCAGGGAAGGTTTAAAAGATGATTAATATGAAAATCAAGGTATTCAATATGGTTTTTCTTTAGAAATGGAGGTGATCGATTATCATTGATTTTCAATGATCATTGATGTTCGACAATTAAACATCGAAGTTTCAAAATCGATTTTGCATTACATATTTATAACAACGTTACATCTATTTCTCGATTCCAATAATTTCTTCAAGTGAGGACGACGCAAAGTTTGCACAAAACACAAATGTTATCAATTAATAATACATAAATAATCAATTTATATTTCGATAAACATGGGGTATCATGTTCGGTTATCTATGTCAATATCGGCTTCGGTGGTCATTTGTGAAAGTGACATTTGAAGCTTCTAAATGCAATACCAGACATTTGATGTATGAGCCTTTCCGAGCAAAACGAGAAGAACCTGCCAAAATCATAGTTTCGAATTGAAAAACTCCCAGTTTTGACCATTTGAATTACGAATAGAGGCTCTCAAAAGTCTACCTTTGAACCTGAGGGTATAAAACCTGAGGGTATAAAAATCAGATTGCCAGCAACTTTCTCTATTGTAATCCTTAACTATTTTTTTCGGAAAATGTCAAATGTCTGGTTTTGCATTTAGACGCTTCATTTCAAGTTACGTCCTCTTTTTGCAGTTGATCTTTTGTGATTGATACAACTCACTTCAAAGTGTGCGAGAACTTTTTTGTCAACTTGGTTAATTTCAATTTGATATGCCAAGAATAAGAAGACCTGACATAAGAAACCGCGTCACGGGAGGGCCCATGCATTGGGGGGGTTGACTGATTATTTCATTATAGGAACATAATTTCAGTTATTTAGATATAGGACGTATATATACGAAAAGTTAGGGAAATACAATTGGATCTGGTAGGCTGTGTGGCAATCAAGATCTAGACTGCTTCAAAATTTTTCGTGTTTGAAGATAACATTGGACTAATAATAATAACAATAATTTTAATAGCCGATTTGGGCAGACGAAGTTGTGCGGGTAAGCTAGTATTTCAATAAATTTTGTTTTCTGCATTGAAAAATGTTAATTGGAAGAACTGTTTTCTCTCTCATGAATTTGACAGATTATAAATAAATTAATGGCGAGAGGCCAACATGAAATCAATGAATATCACCATGAAAACTGTGCTAGGATGAAATATTCTCTCATGATTTTGTTCTACAAGACGTGGCAGAATAAAGGGATCTGACACAGATTCAGAGAAAAGATTTCATTTTCCCAATCCGTTTAGTTCTCAAAAGAACTAACGTTAGCGAACAAACTAAAGCATCGTCCACACGTAATAAGAATAATAAAAAACCCTCAATCCATCAATTGAAGTTTTCAGAACTGAAATGATCCAGAAAAGACCACATCAACTGTTCTATATTCTCTAGAACAGAATTCAAAAGGTTCAATAAAAGAGATGAAAGGTAAGAACGACGATAAAGGCGATGTGATCAACGTTTTCAACGTAATTTTCGTGCTCCTTTTCTCCAGGTACACGCAACAAAAACAACCCTAATAATGGGCGATGATGCATCTGTCTATCGACATGAACCCTGAGTTCTAAAATGATGCATTTCAATAGTAAACCATGTATTATTTGTTTACTCTACGATATTTTCCGGGAAATATCAGGAAGATTGGTGTTGATACATTCAAAAAGAGACGATAACAACAAATTTGCATTTCGTAACGCGCAATAGAACAGTTTTGTATTCAATGTTGCCTTGAAAAGTATGGATTTGTTCCCAAACGATTTAATAAAATTGCAGTTCCCGAAGTATTCTAACTTTTTTTTTTTTTTGTTCAACAGAAAAATCAAGATGTTATAAAATTCCAGTAGGTTAAGAAGCCCCACTGAATTTTATTAACAGTGATTCAAGAAAGAGAAAAACGTCCTCATTCGAGACATTCGTATGAAAATTTTAGGATAAATGAAAAAATCATCTGAAAATGTGTTTTTCCGTTATTCTAATTATACCCTTTGAATTTTTTAAATAGATTAATGAGCTATGATTCAAATTGACAATTATTCAAACATCAAGGCTTTTCAAATGAAAAAACGTACACTGATTACTGGTAACGTCCATGTTTCTAATAGCTTTCAGATCGAGAAAATTTGAACATTTCTTTGAAAATCAAAACGGTCATATCTTCAGTAAGACTAAACAAATTTAATTCCATGAAAATACAAGGTGAGTTGCAGATATTTTCTACTTTATCTTTATATTTTTGCCTTGAAAAAGAATCACATAAGATTAGAAACGTTGGCGATGTACATTCCACGCAATGTAATTGTCCATGTACCTCGAAATTTTCATACATTTTTCGCGAAATTGGTGGAGATATTGAGAAAATTCGATCTTTCGTTCAAATTTTCATGAAATAGAGGAGGAAATTGTGAAGAAATTCAGTGTTGGAACCTCGAGACATCTTTCAACTATTGAAAAAAGTCTTCACGTCAAAAATTACGAAAGTACATTTTTCGAGGGGATAATAATTTCTCCTAAAACCTGCTAAAAAATAAATAATACATGCAGCATTTCCTGTATCACGGGAAAATCCAGCATGCTACGAAAACCGACAACATATTATGATGAAACAGCAGTAAAAACCACACGTTATCGCTTCGAATACAACAAAAACAATTCGTTCCTCACCTGTATCACAATCCAAATATGAAAAAAAAATAATCCCAACACTCAAAATGTAATCCACCAAAAACACAGAACAAAAATCACGCCAGTGGCGTCACACCCGATCGGAACTAAAAAAAAAAAAAATTCCAACTCTCGTCTTTCGCGATGCGGCAAAAAAAAAGGCGATGCGGGAAAACCACGGTCAGGCGTACCAACCTCTGCTGCGTTCGCAAAGCGGACTGGCCGACCGCGATCGGTAGTCGTATTGGCGTCTACGGCAACGTGACGCTGCTCCCTCTACCCGACTATGCGTGAGGAAATCGGAAATCCTCTTCTTCGACGACCTGCGGCAGACGAGTCGACCTGTTGCCCGTTGCAGAAGGAGCCCCGGGTGTTTCCCGCGGTTTTTCGGCAGTGCGCTAAGCCGCTTTTATCGCACGCCGTGCGTTACTCCCGTTTCGAAATTTGGCGCTTTCGCAGGGCAATTATGGTGACTATGGTGAAGATCTACGTCGATTTGTTAAGGGGAAATTTGTCTATTACTTAAATAAGGAGATTAACAAACATTTTTTGGTTATTATAAATTTTATAGGCCCCGTCACCGATTTTAAAAATATTTTGCACAGTAAATCTATGGGACTTCCTGATACTACAGTCTCAATTACAGCTCCGGGGAGGCAGTAATTCTCAAGAAAAAAATTAATGAAACTCATAAATATACTCCATTTACCTCGGATACGGCTCTGATATAGTCTTAGATAGTTTAGTTCAACAAGGTTAAAAAAAAGGTTATGCTAGGTTAGGTTAGGTTCATTTTCTACCAAAAGTTGAAAAAACGAGTTCCAAAATGGTTGTCAAGGTGGGATGACTACATTTCCCCACGTCCTGGTTTGGAACTCAAAAAATTACTTCTACACCACAACAAAAAAATACAACTGGGCAAGGTTCTTTATGATTACCCATTTTTTCTACATGCGTGAGCTTTCAACCCTTTTATCGCACGAATTTCAATTCCTAAAGTCACATTGCTAAGCAGTGCTGTAAAAACCCTGCTATTATATTTCTGAACTTTCATTAAATAATAATGGAATTGGTAAACGTTGCTACAGATGTGCACGTACTAAAGAGATCACAGTTTCAAGTTGAGTTAGGAATATTGACTTAAATTGCAAAAAAATGTAGTTAAAATGAGATTTTGTGATGAAAATTCATATTAATATGATTTCAAGTTGCAGAAAATAAAATTAATTTTAGACTGTAGGTCTGCACCGTATACAGAATGGTTAAGAAAAATCGAGTAAATTGACGAAATTTCATTCCCAGAGAATTCAAGCATTTTAAGACTATCAATACAATGTATGGCCTTTACGAGCATCAATAACAGCTTGACTTCTTCTTTGCATACTACACACGAGGTTGTTGAACATTTCTTGAGGAATTTGGTTCCATAAACGGGGCAGAAGCTCTCTCAGATCATTTAAGGATTCTGGGCTAGGTTTATGATTATCTAATATTTTTTGGAGCTTATCCCATGCATGTTCTATGCAATTCAAATCTGGTGAGTGCGGAGGTATTGGTAAATGTGGAACACCAAACTTCAGAAAAAAGGCAACCAGATTGACGAAATGTCTCATACTGATTTCCATTAGATCGATTCAAGTTGTTATTGAGTTTTAAATGATTTTACACCGATTTTCTCGAAGATTACATACTTTCCAAAACGAATGAATACGATATCCCTAATTTTGTGGAGCAGTATAATGTATACAAGATTTTCCATAGTATTGTTGTTCCATATATCATAATCCATTCGTAAAATCAATCATGCGGTTTTTTTAGGATCAGGTTTTGTGCGCTCATCGAGGTGTTACAAACATGTAATTTTTTTTGCACGGTATTGATGAAAACTTACGTTATTCAAACCTTCCTTTCCTCAATTTCCAAGTCGCAAACAAAATGAAACAACGAAATCATATTGGAGCTCTCTCATATTCAGATAAATTACTGAGCATACTAATTCGATAAACAAAATATCTAATCTTGACTGGATTTTGATCGACAATACACAATCTGATTCAATAAGTATGAATCATGAAAACTTTGTTATTATATGCGTGGAATTTCAAGCACAGGTAACTTAGTAATGCTGGAGAGTAAATCAATTTTTTTTACATCGAACAGAGAATATGGCAACTGAAAGATGTTGAGAGAATCGGAGAAAAGATAGCACTGACGTGTTCCAAAGATACGTTGTATATTTCTCTCGGATCTGTTTCTAATGAGATATCTGTTTAGATATGAGGCGTCCATTATCGCATCGGTTCTGGCAAGGAAAATATTTAATTTATGCTTTCATATCGCTCTTATTTCGTATAATATTTATCTGTTCCGCTGCTGAATGAATTCGAATATATTCCGAGGAAAATATTGGAATAATTTGTGGCAATTTATTAGAATTAGCAAATTTCGATGTTTCTGTAAGTTATAGAGGAACAAATTATGATGATGACATTCTATAATGACGAATTCGTGGGAGGGAACCCACAATTTTTTCTAACTTCGAATTTTCCACAACATAACGACAATTTTGGAATTTCGAACCGATTTTACCAAGGAAACAAGAACTGCTAACAAAAAAACTTAAGCATATTAGCAATGAATCGTTGAAGGGGGACCTTTAGAACTTCATCACCGAAGTTAATATTGACATTTCAAATCCAATTTTCGCCGAAATTAACAAATCGCCGCAGCTCGAAATATCTTTTCGCGAAGCATTGGACGCTATTCGATTATATTATATATTTATAGCCGCGAAACGAGACATATCTGCGGATGATGCGTGCGCCCCGTGTCGGATGAAATGGAGACAAGGTTGCGGAAACACAATGCATCTGACTTATGGCGTAATTTCGTTTATTGCGTATTCTAATGCGCTGGCATAAACTAGCCTCGCGCTCTTATGGCTTAATTTATGGTTTATGTTCGGTCCGTTCGAGAATTATTATAATCTCGGCGGGCTGTGAAAATTTGAAATTATGTTGGTAATATTCCGTCGGAGTAACTGTTGCAGGATTAAGATTGGTAGGAATGAGGTTGAGGTTGGTTTAGATGCGCCCACACTGAATTATTATCGATAGAACCCTGAAATCATTCGAATGTCTTCCTATAACACAGACAAAATCAAGTGTGCAATCGACAAGTCTAAAATAAGTTAGTACCAAGAGCTTGAAACGATCACTGAAAGAAGATAGCAGTTATCTAAAAATCGACAAGTACCAAAGATTCCTATTACTTGAACGATATTAGAAGGCACAAGATCAACGACAGAAAAAATCGTAACTGGTGTGCCTCAAGGATCGGTTCTAGGAACGCTGCAATTCAGTACATTCATGTCAGATTGGCCAGAAACAAAGATCAAATCGATTGGACGAATGGGAACCTGAAATATTCCACTATTTTAAATAAAAAATAAACTCTGTCTCTGACAAACCTGATTCTTCACAAGTTCAAAACATCGAAATGTCAGTTCTTGTATTTCCGGCATATTTGACGTATGGTTAACTAAGTAGAATAACCCAGCAAAAATACGACTGTCCCAAAATGGAGACGTATACAATGGAAAAAAGCCCATAACTCTGTCGCAGCATTCGAGCTCTGACAAGAAAATATTGGTCGTTTCGATTTTATTGACAGGCTTTCTTCCAACTTTCCTCGCTTGAAATTCGGGGTATTTAGCATATTGTGAATTGACGATAAAAGTTTTACGCCCACCTGAAATCTCGATTCTCAGGGACTGTTCGAGGAAATACAGTCGGTGAAAGGTACATAAAATACCTCAAGCCGGAGGTACACATGAATATTATGGAACTGCGTTTAGACAGCAGATCATAGGCAATTTTTTTGATGAATTTCAAAAATTTGTTGGACCTTTAGGAAAATTTACGATGTAGACTTATTGGAAATTTTATAGCTTCGAAGAGCAATTCAGAATTATGTGGAATTTATATTTATGTTGTAATTGAGGAATCGGAGAATTATTGTTGAAATACACTTCCCGTCGATAAATTCCGGACAGGCAAAATTTTTGTCAAATTCAACACCCTGTATCTTTTTTCGTGGTGCTGCGATTTTGTTGAAATTTTCACCAGGTATAGTATTGGGTCTTGTTATATTAACCTGGAATTTACTTTGCAAAAATATCGGTAGTTTATCTGTTATACAGGGAGAAACAAAACCTTGTTTTATACCTTCCATTTCTAAACACCCTGTGGTGAATTTGAGGCGGAAAATTTACTATCATTAGGTTTTAATTTGAAGTGTGACACTTTCTCAACAAAATGTATTTTGATTTACGGCAGTATCTGCTTTTAAAAAAATTCACCACAGGGTGTTTAGAAATAGAGGATATAAAACAAGGTTTTGTATCTCCCTGTATAACGGATAAACTAGAGGTATTTTTGCAAAGTGAATTTCAGGTTGATATAACAAGACCCAATATTATACCTGGCAAAAATTTCAACAAAATCGAAGAACCACGAAAAAAGATACAGGGTGTTGAATTTAACAAAAATTCTGCCTGTCCGAAATTTATTGACGGAGAGTGTATGAGAAAAATTCAGATAGAAACTTTTGAACAACGTTCATTTCTAGAAGGAAACCATTAAAAATCCACCATGAAATCCGAAACATCTACAGTGTTGAGAAAAAACACTGTTTAGTTGTGGAGGACATGTTTCGCTAGTGTGAAGCCACCTTAAGGCATCTCGGTTTACGACCGAACATCTGCGTAGCCTTATCTTCATTCTTATTCTTCTCGAAAGTGACCTAATCGATAAATGCCCAATCACGTTCTATTCGAGATCGACAACAAAAGAGCCATCGTAATTTTACTACTTTTGGTGCCCCAGTTACTATAATAACACGAATAGGAGATATTTGAACGAAATTACATAAAATGAGTTCTGGAGATTATTCTGTCCATTATGGGTCAGTGATGCCACACACCTAGATAAATGGACTAGCATAACGTATACAAACTTTTTTTATGATTCATTTTGACTCGACAGGATCAACCCTTTTTTTTTTGTTCTGCTGCGTTTGGAAGCTCACCTAGTCCATTTGTCATCAATATCTATTTCACAACGAAACACGAAACGTAATTCTTTCCGAAAATCCAACCCTGCAATCTAATCTTTTTTTTTTCGTTTGCCGTAAAAGGAACGACAAAACGAAGCATCGTTGCGCACTAATTAAAAGTTGAGCGCTGCGTTGGTGGCTTCCACATCTTGTGAATGGGAGAATGTACCAGTACTTACCACGAGCTACCAGGCAACATGTCTTGTATACGCATAAACTTCGTCCAACTCACCTGGAAAAAAAAAGATATTATTCATGCGTCTTGATCACGGATTAGATAAAGAATTGCATTCGCAACAGAGAGGCACTTGATGTTTGGTTTTCATACACAATTCCGAAATTTTAAATAGAATTGTTACCGATATTCAACACGGTTATCGTTATCTAAACATTATACACCCACGCTTCAAACTCCAATCAAAATCGTCTTCTGTAAAGACAAATAAACAAACTCACAAACACACGAACTCAATGAGGATTAATGAAAATCTTCATATTGAATTTTTTAGTAAGCGATATAGTTCAAGCGATATAATTGAAATTATATTTTATCGACTAGAAATATGCAGAAAAATAAATGTGACCCATCAAAATTAAAAAGATTAAAAAGATCCTTCAGTTAAACTCTCACATGTGCATTGGCGTCCTAGTAGGTTAATTTTAGGCAACCAGTGACACTCAATTACTTGACACGTTCGTCAAATGGGTTGCCTAACACGCAAGTTATGCAGGCAACTCATCCCGCAGTACAATCCTAGATTATGATGGATGCTCTTGAACGGTGACAGGCAACGTCGAATGAATGTTAATTGACGTAATAACGTAATTCATCTGCAATGTTCATCCTCGAGGTAAACAAATTAACGAGGTGAAATTATAAGCTTGCATTATTAAGGTGCAGTATTCATTGGGATGAATAAATTCGATAAAAAATAGTACATTATATTATAAGGATTACAAGTGCATATTTTTTTACGAGCAATATTTGCAAAATTGCGAGGAAAAATGGGAATTTTTGGTCCGTATGATATATACTATTTTTTCTCCAACCAATTCAATTACCTTTTTTCAAAAATCGTTAATAATTTGGTTATAAATTTGTACACCTATTAATTATAACAGCGATAGCAAGTCGGTAGTGATGGATATCTGGTATTGTTGGTAAATATTGATTGTCAAGTAGACGTCAGTAGACGTATTAATCATATAATTTTTGTAGTAGTTTTCACGCTGCTTTCAAAATGAATCCCGAACACGATGAAAATATACCTGCGGATATATTGGAAAGTGCCGAAGTAGTTTATCTAAATCTTTTGCCATCCAAATCTCGCCAAGTTTATGAACTTGCATATCATCGATTCATGGATTGGTGTAAAGAAAAAAATGTGCAAAACTATGCGGAGAGTGTTATTATGGTGTATTTCCCAAATTTAACGAAGACCGTCAAGCCATCCACTATATACCTAAAAAGTCTAGGATTTTTACAAAGGAGGAAGTGGATCGGTTCCTGGATATGGCACCTGATAATGTATATTTGATAATAAAGGTTGTTTTAGTATTAGGAATTGGAGGTGTTATGCGTTGTGACGAACTAGTTCCTTTGAAAATTGATGACATCGAAGATATGGACTCGGTCCTGGACTTAAAAATTTTGCAGACAAAAAACAAGAAACCTCGTTCGTTTACCATTATAGGCGATAATTATTTGAGTTTATTTCGAATAAATATGTTGCACTACGGCCATCAAATATACAGGTACGTCGTTTATTTTTGAAGTATGTTAATGAGAAGTGTCAAAGAATGGTTGTTGGTATTCACAAAATTAGCGCAAGAAATTGCAAAAATTTTGAAGTTAGAAAATTCGAAGGAGTATACTGGACATTCGCTATGAAGAACATTTGCTACACTTCTTATTAATGGTGGCGGTGACCTCACTTGTCTCAAAAGACATTGAGTTTGGAAATCGAGTATGGTAGCAGAAGAATTACGTATCACCAAAGAGAATATTGCCAGAAAATATTGCAACCTGACAAAGAAGGTACAAGTACCTGTTCAGATATTTCCTCGAATGTTTCATCAACAGTTACTGAGAATATTTTGAGTTGTTCTAACATTAATGAAAATCTTTCGAATTGTTCGAAAATTGTCAGTGATAATTTCAGGTGCTTTGAATTATGGCAATAATTGTTCCAATTGTACATTCAGTATCACTATAAATAACAAATAAATACCTATATATAGTTGCCCAATTAGTTTGTTTTACTAAGTTTGTAAGAGACAATGTTTTTTCTTCAAATTTCAATTAGAGAGCTCAGATGCAGTTACTTTCAGTCCTAGGATTAAAAGTGATGCTAAGCAACGAGCAAATTTTTGTACGGTAAGGGAATTGATGGCTTTTGCACCTGAAAATAGTACAAAAATGTCAACATTTTTTGATGGTCGGAGAAAAAATAATATTCTACTTACCCACCCAGTAGGCAAGTTCACCGATGTATATTTGGAGATCGCCATATTAGACCCTACCCATTGGGACAACCAAATTTCTCAGAGCACAGGAAAAAAAGCAAAATTAATGATCGAACACCCCGACGAAAGCAAAAAAAAATCGTCGTACAAGCCGTGTTCAAATGGCAGCGTCCATCCGCGTAGGATCATTAAGGACAGTCGTTGCTGGACGTCATTACGCCTTATTAACCATTATTGATAGCGGCCTTAAGGCGCGAAACATGCAGAGACTCGGACCAGAGATGCTTGTTCACGTCACTAATTCGCGCTGGGAATGTATGCCATTTCTATGATTAACGACGCGGAGCAAATTCGCGAATTCGCCTCGTGCAAATCCATCATTGCCATCTTTTACCTCTCGAGCAGTGGTTTCCATGTGTAGAAACGTTGTTCCCCTTCGGTACGGGGGTGTCCCAGGGCGCGGTTCTGTTCCCGCTAGGATTCTCGAAAAATGGGTTTACTCTTTTTGTCATTTTCGAAAAGCAGGTAGATCTTTTCCACTGTAAGTAGGCTGATCTAACGCTGAAATATCATCCAATCAACTTATGATTTTGTTCGTTTTGTTCATAATCTCCCATATAATACAGAAGCGTATGTCGAAACAACTTCATAAATCAAACCCTAACACAGCGCAAGCGGCGATTCCATACAATCACCACGGAGTTTAGGACGTCGGTTAATGAACACAACGATACCCAGCTGAATGATTAGACGTTTATACAATATTTTATTATTTTCCGGAGTAATCAAAGATTAGAGGCAATACGTTAATGCGGTCTTAATGTTTGCCATTAACGTAAATCGTTCGTCAGATGGTTAGAATTAATCGCTGTTCAATTACCATATAAAAATTCATGAACTACGAGCAGTTTACCTACGTACCGGTTGCTCGGACTCGCCGTAGATTTGTAATTTATTTTTATCGTTGTGAACGGCGGATATATTGAGTTGTAATTTCCAATTGCGTCCAGTGAGTTATGAGGTTTCGAGGATCTGCATCGTCAATAAGCCGAAGAAAGCTTCCATTGTTCTTCGTCGATGCAAATTTAATGCTTGCAACGGTTCGTTATTTTCGCTCTAATGGCAGCTATCAATGTTGCGTCCAGATCGCAATTCTCTGTTCGTTACGTTGAGAGTGGACGCAACTGCTCGATTAAGATTCATTTCTAGAAAATTGATTACCATTGTTTGTTTTTTCTAATGGTGTTGTATATATTGGACACTGGAAGACAAAAATTCAAATTGAAGAATAACGAAAACATCTGAAAAAAGAGAGAAGAATGAAGAAGTGATACATCGAGATAGATCCACATGTTATAATTTGAATCATTATATATTCTTTTGATTCACCCTGAGTTGCAGCATTAAATTTAAAGCTCCCTTAATCCTCCTTCAAACGGAGCATCCATGGCTACCGTGAATGGATATTTTGTTCAAGGGAGAATCAAGGGAGCATTAAATTTTAATGGACGTTGCTGCAACTCAGAGACAGAAAGCTAAAATAATACAATACATATTGAAACAAAAAGGTACCTAGCTGAGGTTGGTGCAACACAGGAAAACCATACAGGTCTGCAGTATGATTAAATGAGGAAAGGTAAAAAACCTCAGCTGAAAAAAAACCTTACCCCGCTCGTGAAAAAAAAAATTAATTAAAATATTAAATATCAGGAAAATCTTGAGAAACATCAGTGTGACCTAAGAGAACATCTTCATGTTATCCGTCGATGGGATCAGATAAACAGATTCTTCACAAAACGACTAGCAATTCTTAATCTGAAAGGAACAGAAAGACCTAACATCTACTGAAAAACATTCACTTGATAATTCTAGAGTCGTCGCTTGAATTTTCTGTACAGGGTGGGCATATTTCGATGTTTTAGCACTACAACTTTTGAACCAGAGGAGATGGACAAAATCTGATACCCCATTCTAGATCTCTTTTTCAGAGAAAAATTCATTTTTGGCTACCTTCTTTTGTTTTAGAGTTATAAGCGAAAATTGGAAAAATGGCGAAATTGGAAAAAATTAATATCTCCGCTAATACTGATGATAGAGCTCTGAAATTAAAACTTTCTACAGGCACCTTTTCTCGTTGAATCCAGTGGCATGCTCGTCTTTTTTGCACCATTTTTAATTACGAAGCTATGACCCAAAGTTATGTTTTTTTAAATGGAAACACTATCTTTCTGTGCCATTTTCAGAAAGCTTGATTTTTTCTGATTTCAAAAATATATGACATCGTAAGGTTTGTCTCAATATGAGTAGAGAAATTGGTCAAAAACTTATTTTCATGCGAGTCTCAATACTTTCTATGGTTTCAACTGTTGATGAGCACAGAAAAATGGACCTTTCCATAACAAAAGCATAGAAATGAAAAGACTACTTGAAAGAAATTGGGTAATTATACGATACTAAATTTTCCTGTGTTTATCGACAATTGAAACCATAGAAAGTATTGTGACTCAGATGAATATAGGTTCTTGACCAATTTCTATACTTATATTGACTTATTGATACGAACCATACGATGCTATATATTTTTAAAATCAGAAAAAATTAAGCTTTCAGAAAATGGCACAGAAATCTAGTGTTCCTATTCGAAAAAACATAACTCTGGGTCATAGCTTCCTAATTAAAAATGGTGAAAAAAGAAAAGCATGCCACTGGATTCTACGTAAAAAAAGTGCTTCTATAATATTTGAATTTCAGAGCACTATCATCAGTATTATAGGAGATATAAATTTTTTCCGATATCACTATTTTTCCAATATTCGTTTATAACTCGAAAACAAAAGAAGGTAGCCGAACGTGAATACTACTCTTGTTAGTTTCTCCGAAAAAGAGATCGAGAATGGGGTATCAGATTTTGTCTATCTCTTCTGGTTCAAAAGTTTAAGTGCTATAAAGTCGAAATATGCCCATCCTGTACAAGGCAAAAATTGTCATGCCCCATGCGACATTCTTTCAGCAAGAACACACAGTAATAACAAACCAGAGCAGAAATACTGATTAACGAAACTAATCAGCAAAAAGATGCACTTAGTAAAGAGATGCTGTGTAACTGATGAAAAATGCAAACAATTCAAAATTGCAATAGCGCCATTGATGCGATGGCCTTTCTTTCCGAAATTATCTAGAATCAGGTGAAAGGTTAATATGAGCTAAGGCAACACAGAGTCTCGACAATGACGTAAATCGATATTCGAGATCCTGAATCTGAAGCAGCAATTTTTTGTGGCACTTTTCAGAGACTTATGCTTTTCTCATTATTCCCATAATTTGGCAGTAATTTCGCTGGGGTTTATTTGGAATGACACAGCATATCTTCTTTTACAGAAGAGTTGAAATAAACAAAGTAAATCCATTCATTTCGTTTAAGAAAAAATAGATTTCAATTCTAGGAAACTCTATCTTCTGAGAATCATTCATCTAACGAAATACACATGTTTTTTTGGATACTTCAGCGATATTTCTGACATTTCAATGGTTCCATCTGAAAAGCATCATACATCAAAGTCACAATATTGCCAATCAACGCAGACGAGATGTCGAATACTCGGATTTCCAAGAAAAACGCGACGTATTGCGAACTTGGAATTGGTTATTTGGCGAATAAATACGTCCCAAGTAAAATTTCATCTGCATCATAGTGTCTAAAATTTTTTTTTCAAATAGTTCAACATAAGGAAGGACTGAAGGTCAGAGCGAAAAGAAATGGTCGGTTGAGGTTCCAGAAACCTAGGCTCTCTTTGATCACCCGTAATAACATGTTTTCTTGCGAGCACGCCGAAGTAATTACGGAAACCGATTTATACGTTTTCCGTTACTGTTCGTATCATATTCGACATTAAATTCGTTTTACGGCTTGTTGCGGAGCGTATCAATTTATGGGTTCCCATAAGAAGAAAGAAGAGAAAAAAAGCCGCTCGAATGCAATGAAGATCCCGATTCCCCGCAAAAACCCAACACGTCGGTATTGCATAATGCAAAGGCAACTGAAACTTTTGCCCAAAATGTAGAATACGTCGGAGAGCACGTCTGAAAAAGGAGAAGGTCTTCAGTAGCCTTAAAATATACAGATTCGATATTTGAGAATTGGTATACTTCGAATGAAAAACCACATATTGTTAATTTGATATCTAAAAACGAAACAATAAAACATGCCTATGAAGGTTCTATCAGAACTTCATGTTATCATGTACCTACCAAACCATTCGGAGTATGCTAACTACTAAATAGCTAAGAAAAAAGTATGAGACATTTCGACCTCCGCACTCACCATATTTGAATTGCATAGAACATGCATGGGATATGCTCCAAAGAAGATAAGATAATCATCAACCTACCCCAGAATCTTAATATATAAAATTCAGTCGGCCATATTGTTGGTTACACCATTTATAACTCAAGATTGGATGAACTGTCTGTTATGAAAGTTTTTTTGTTGGATTCTTCTACGGTGGGGTTAACATAGAATACATTAAAACAATGAAAATTTCGATGAAATGGAAAAAAGTGGGAAATTATTCTCCTTCTTGCGAATAACGCCAGTAGATGTCGCTGAGGTTGATAGCGTTTTGATATAAATTCGGTGAACTACATTTAATAATAATATCAACGCATCTGAGTCCATGTGTTATCACACCTTTCTTTCTTCCGAACACTACGGAAAATTTTATGACGAAAAAACTAAAAATGTGGTTCATCATAAGGTACAACAATGAGACAATTTTTGAATAATAATGAGGTACCGCTTAAATAAAGTGAAATCTATTCATGTAAATAACAATGTACATACCTACCTATTTCAATGTCATTAAATTTTTTGTATATTTTGTACTTTAATTTTGTCTTATTTACCTCCTACTTGAAAAAGTACCAGTTTTGTTGATACAACTTTATGAATCTCTGAGGCGAAACAAAGTCCTTAAATAATCTGAGAAAGCTTCTGATGAATTTTCATCAGAAAATCTCATTTAAACTATATTTTTTTTTGCAATTTGAGTCAATATCCCTAACTTATGTGGAGCAGTATTATTTTAATAGCTGTCATTTCGAGCTAAGAATCATTGTGTTCCGATTTCCTCATTTTTTTCCAACTTCTTGCTCGTCCAATAGAAGGGAGATGCTGAGATAAATCACGAGAACGTCTTTTTTTGCTGACAGTTTTCAAGGTGTCCCACAGGGCTCGATATGGGTACCACAGAAAAAGTTGTTGAAAGTCTCCAACTGGTTGCAACATTGCAATTCCAATATTGCGGTCTCTTGCAGCCAACTGAAGGCGCCTCTTAAGAAGGCAATCCTGCCAAGAGGTTACAATTAACAATAAGTTCACACAGCCGTCCGTGTCACGCAACACGCTCTGCGAATAGTGGGAATCTCGCCCAGTGTTGCCAGATTGTTTATTCAAGTTTTCTTCAATTGATCCTCGAAAATTCTTCATATTTGTTCAGTGGTGTGAAACCTCATTTTGGAGTCGATATATTAAATATATGATTCGATATTCAGTTTCAAAATTTTTTAACAATGAATAATTTTTCATATTCCGTAAACTTTGGCAAGACCAAAAACTCCTGATTTTTAAAAAAAGTATTTTATTTTCCTACTGCTATTGCCATCTCGAAGCCGATAGTTATAAGTCGTAGCTAAAACATTTTACCGATAATGTCAAATAGCATATCATCGCATACGGAATGAGTAAAATAGTAGCAAAAACATATGAATAAAAAAATTCTTCATATTTTAGTGTTTTTCCTAACATTTTCTTCTTTTCTTCATCAGCTCTTTTCGGGGGCTGAAATTCAGCATATTGAAGAAAATTCTTCATATCTGGCATCACTGATCTCGCCCCACACTCATGATGCAGTACAGCAAAACGCGCAGTTCGGAGCATTAGACGCCAACTTTTAATTTTTTTTCGGCGTCGTTCCATTTCTCGAGGCGTTCGGTTTTCGTTATCGGAAACGAACGGCTAGCCAATATCGACATTTTTCATCGGAAAATTCGGTTGAAACCGAAGCCGAAAGCGACCTGCATACGTTAGATAACGTAATATAATCGACCGCAGTTTTGCCACGGTTTCGAATCGCTTGAATGAGCGACCCACATTCGAAAAAGATCGTTGAACTCCTGCGGTTTTCGCTTGCTCAAAAACGAAAGTGTTCGTTTTGTAGTCCGTTTGAGATTGAACGAAAACTACACTGCGCGAAAAAATTAACGCACATTATAGAAATCTCAAATTTATTCTACAACTGAAGGTGTTCTCAATGATAATTATTTCTATCAGAATCATGCATGCATATGTTATCCACTTTCAACGTTTTTCTTCAATACAGATGTTTTTTCCCAGCAGGAATAAAAAAAGATGATATTATCAGATTTTGAATGTATTGCCTCCATTCTAAAATCAGTTGTTCTCGATCAATTCTAGTGATCAATAGTTTTTCTTTCGTTTGATTTTCTACACTCGATCGCTATGCAACGCGAAACACGCAATTTGACCCAAGAGGAATGTGCCCAAGCGGTAGTTTTGCGAGAAGAAGGGTGGACATACACAAGAATTGCAGAAAGGTTTGGAGTTTCCCACACAAGTGTGTCCAGAATGTTGCTGCGATTCAGGAAGACAGGTATGAATGTCCAAAGACCAGGACAGGGTAGACCACGGGTAACAACTGCCATTCAAGAACGTTACTTGAGAGTTTCTTCGTTGACACAACGGTTTGCAACCGCTCGCCTCCTTCAAAATCAGCTTGAGCAAACTCATGGGGTGCAAATTAGCACTCAGACAATAAGAAATCGCCTCAGACAAAATGATTTAGGGCCTCGTGTCGCGGCAAGAGGCCCAGCTCTTACCCCCACCTCATCGAATTGCGCGTTTGGATTTTGCGAGAGAGCATATCTATTAGGAAGAGGCTGATTGGGAAAGAGTTCTCTTCATAGATGAGTCTAGATTCTGCCTCTACCCTTGTGATCGACGTTCCCTCGTATACAGACGTCCACATGAAAGATATGCTCAGTGCAATTTTCTGAATACTACTGGTTTCGAGGGAAGATCGATTATGGTATGGGGTGGAATATCTTTGACTGCTCGCACATACCTAGTGGTCGTTGATAATGGAGCTATGAATGCTGATAAGTATATAAGGAACATTCTTGAAGAGCCATTTGCCCATACATTGGTGAAAATTTCATTTTTATGGACGATAATGTCAGACCCCATCGTGCGCGCATCGTTCAGGAGTACCTTGAAGAGGTGGAAGTCTCTCGAATGGAATAGCCAGCAAGGAGTCCAGATCTCAATCCGATTCAGCAGGTTTGGGACAACCTCAATAGAAGGCTGAGAAGTTCAGAAAATCATCCAGCTACTCTTAATGACTTAGGAATCCAACTCTGAGAAACCTGGGAAGGATTAGATCAGAACATTTTAAGATCACTCATTTTGAGTATGAACCGTCGTTGCCGAGCTGTAATTAACGCAAAGGGTGGAAATACCAAGTATTAAATCACTTATCAGCATTTCAGTATTTGGAAAATTGTTCATTTCTCTTCTTTCACATAAGATTCGGTGAAATCCTGAATTTTTCTTCCATTTAATGTGTCTTTTTTCGTACAAAACCTTCCCGAGAGAACATAAAAAATAAGTTATAAAATCAATGTAGAGTTAACTTTCATTAAAATTGAGATTTTCAGAATGTGCGTTAATTTTTTGCGCAGTGTATATATCACCAAATATCTTTCAACTTTATTGCACATTCAACACGATTTCGTTTTCCTCTAAATGAGAAGGATATCCTTCAACAATTTTGAGTGACCCTGCAAGTCGCAAAAAGGAAAGTCTCATAATCCTTCCTCCTTTTTTCAATTCAAAACCTTACACCTCTTGAACAAATTCTAAGGTTATTAGTGTATTACGCGAAATAAACCTAGAAAAGCTCTGAACTACTTTGTTGTTCCGAATTGATCTCTTATCATGATTCATGTCTACATTTTCACACTACTGTAGAAGGATGGCTAGATTAAAGTACGGTCATAAAGCGAACTGGGTTTATTGTTTCAACAATAGACGGATATAATTCATCCTTTGTGCTTTACGACGCGAGAAGATAAAATATAATGGGTGTATATAAAAGTAGAAGACTACCTGGTTCAATCACTGTATCCAAGATCTATCATCATGAAAATTGTGTCATAGAGAAGGCAACGATAGCTTTTTGAACTTGAAAAGTTTATTGGAGTATATTTAGAGTTGAACTATCTATTTTTAAACAATCGACAAGATGAACGGTGCTATTTGCTGAAGGAATAATAACAAACCTTTGGTTATTACCATCGAAGTCTACCTAGATTTATCAGGGAAAATTATCCGCTATTTTATCCTTTCATATAGGCTTTTCCTGGTAAAATTTTCACCAATGAAGAATTTTATCCTTGAGAATTGAGTGAATGCTTCAAAATGTCGTGAGTAGCCAAAAAATCGTTACGGTCCTGGCTGATCGGCGAATTTAGGTCGAGAAGAATCAGTTTCATATCCCAGGAGGTATGGGAGCTTAATTCGGGTTAAGTGTTGTTTATTGATCACTTGTTCGGTTGTTCACGAACACTAAGCAGAGACACTCGACATGACAGGATTATCAACTGAATCTTTTTATTTTTCGTCGCTTCGAGTGGTCTCAACATGTAAACATCTTCGATGTTTAATTTAGTACAGCGCGAAGGAACAAGGCAAATTAGATCTCTATCCATTTCGAGGATATAACCATGAATTGTTTGGAAAAATAATAGTTATTTATGATATGAGTGTTAAGAGTGACGTTTCATTTTGTGGGTGGAAAAGTTCGTGAAATGAGCGGAGCGAATTGAACAATTTCACGAACAAAATAAAATCACTTTTAACACAAACACCATACAATGTTGTACAACTGCCTTATTTTTATTATGAAATGGGCGAATTTGCAATGACAATAAACTTCAAAATACATTTTAATATTCGAATAATAAAAAGATTGTTGTGAATGGCAAAAGTTGCCAACGTTATGATTACTAACATATGAGAAAAGAAGCTGTCATTTGAATTTCGTTCCTGACTAATTTTCGTTTAATATGTTTGTCGAGAGTCCAATTATTAATTAAAGTGACGATTTGGTTGTTCCTCTGGATATTGAAGAGTCTGCAAGGAGAGCAAATCTGGAACTCCTACCTAAAAATTCTGTTCAGCAGTACGATATTGCATATAACAATTTCCTGACCTGGTGTAAATTGAAAAATGTAGAAGGGAACTTCAGTGAAACTGTTTTCCTGGCACATTCAGAAGAAAAATGAAAAATATGGAGTTCATCAACTTTGTGGAGCAAAATTTCAATGATAAAGTCAAGGGCCCTTGTTGAAAATTGTTTGAATGTAAGTAAATATTTCAAGGTAATAGTATATATAAAACGGAAAAGTGAAAGATATCGTCCCAAAAAATCGAAAATTCCCACTCGTGCACAAGTTGAAAAGTTTATGAAGGAGGCACCAGGTGAGAAATAGTTGATGGTTATGGTTGCAACTATTTTCGGATTATTTGGAGCCTGTCGGCGTGAAAAATTGTGTAATTTATCAGTGGAAGACATCGAAATAACAAATAAATCATTGGTAATACAACTTCCAAATACAAAAGCGAAAGTCAGTCGTTCTTTCAGTATTATTGCAAAGTATGTAGACTATTTTCATAAGTACTTTGAACTGCGCTCTTCAGTCATTTCAACATTGTTTCCTGTCATTAAAAGTGTCACTTTTAATGGCAGTTGTACAAAAAGATTTAAAGTGTTTCTGAACTGTGAATTAATAAATACTCTGGAGAGATTTTTCTTAGTATCCAAGTGGTGCCTAGTAAAAAAAAAGAAACACTGCTTTGGATTAAAACAAATCAACCGCTCTACGGTAGCTTTGTTATCTCTCCTTTCCCTATTTGCGTGAATTTGTCGTCGCGCAAACCAATTCGATTATTATCGATCCAGATTTACGGCCGGCGAAAAGAGACCACAGAACGTAATAAAAGGAGGCCACACCGGCACATAGAGCGATCTCATTACTTTTCCGATAATTCGTCGCAATATCTATCGACGTTTCATAGCCGACCGCGTCTATAAATCCGGTGGAAAGTCGCATTACCGAACTACAAATAACTACATCGACCAATGACTCAGTTTAATGTCCCTTTTACGAGATAAGCATCACTTTCTCCGGCGGCGGGCATGTTTACGTAGCCCGAGATTTTAAATCAGAGCTTGATCGCGGCTACAAAAATCGTCGATCCCAATTTGCAGCATGCAATACGGTAACGTATGGATAATCCGAACAGAAAATTGGCAAGACCCGTTCGGTTTATCAAATCATTCGATTTACATAATATTTAATGATATGCATAATCCGAACATGTTCGGATTATAGATTCATTTCTAGAAAAAAATGGGCGCGTGTCTGGCTTTCTGTTGTAAAAACCATGTGCAACTTTCCCTAAATTGCTCTTAAAATTCAGGTCTCTTTTTCCAGGGTTAGAGTTACATGCTTTTTTTAAGAAGCCATGCAACTGAATATGCAAACAAACATGTATATGTGCTTACGCCTAGCGCAAAAATAGAGTGGTGGGCGTTCGGACTACAGAGTTAAAGCTGTTCGGATTATACACATCATTTTACCAATTGGGGCCGTTCGGATTATAGGGTACTTCGGATTATCCGGAGTTTGGATTATCCATACATTTCTGTTAATAATATTTTTCATTGCGAAAAAAGGAGCTAAAATAATGCAATAAATGTTGAAACAAAAAATACCTCAGCTGAGGTAAAAAAGAACAATGTATCATAACATTCTTCGAATGATACTATAGAATCATGCGGTACTATCATCACTAGTATCATACGATACTATACAGTCAGGGGAAAAAACCCCAGCTTAAAAAACCTGTCTCCCCGTGAAAAAAATAATATTAAATATAAAATATCAGGAAAATCTTGAAAGACATCAGTGTGATCATCTTCATGTTATCCGTCGATGGGCTCGGATAAACAGATTCTTCCCAAAACGACTCGCAATTCTTAATCTGAAATGAAAAAAGAAAGAAGCAGAAAAGAAACCGATTATTCAGAATAAATCAAATGCATTTGCTACTTTAAAAAACATCAACATTCAGATTTTTTGCCCAAATAATGTTCGGAGGTTTATGAATATTTATGACAGAAATGTCACAAAATTTGGAAGAAATGAAAAAAAACTCCATCAATTTCCCCTTTCCGAATGTGTTGAAAATTACGAACTGATAATTTTTTAACTTAACAAGCTAAACTTGTAAAAAATCAAATTAAACACATAACCTTTCAACTGTCCTCTTTCACGAGGATTTTTTTTCTGTTGCCGTGTGGGTTTCATGCAGAAGAATCACTTCGATACCATGTTAATCAGCCAATTTGGAGACGTAATCATACTTGTCCTTCGAAATTCCTTCGATATTCAAATTCAAAATCCACAAATTCTTGCTCTCTGGTCGTGAGGGTTTTTCAAACCGGATACGACCTTCCAGGTGATGATTTTTCGGCACTTCAGATGTTTGAAGACCGCTACGGGACCCCAATGAAAGGCAATCATCTCCCATAGATAAACCAAACATGTTATAGCACAAGAAAACAGAATATTTTTCAGGACCAAAAACAACGACATATTTTGAGAATTGTCATTCTGACAAAGAAACTGCCACATCCAATATTTCAGTGAAATAATGGTCGACCTCATTTTACCAGAGTTAGTTCAAACTTTTTCGAAAATCTAACAACCTCAGCAAACTCAGGAAACTCCTGAAATAAAGATAGCAATACCATAAGAGTTGGTCATGCTTTCTTCCCGACGTAAAAGTTCCTCTAGTTAGAAACAGATAGGTTACTGGTACCTTTTCCGGAAACACATCTAAGAACGGAACATACAAGATAAATGTGTTGCCCACGCCTTCTCGAAGTCGCATTATTTCACGTTTCAATTATCACGAAAACCAATCAACGCAACAATAATAACATCGACTTGTCGCGTAAATTGAAATATAACCGTCCGCAAAGAGACGTCAGTCTTGATTGGTGTCTCTTTTGGTACCATTACTTGGTACAGCTAAGGTACGAGCTGACAATCGAGGCCGATTTGAGGATAATTGAGCAAGGTTTGTGACAAGAAAGAAATACAATTGATTGATACGATAGCATACTCGATACTATTTCAATTTCTCTTGTATATGTTTATCTTAGACCCATTAAGATTGATTCATCAATAAACAAGGATACCAATCACTTTATGGAATCCTCATAATCAAAAATTAATCGTTTTTTCTTCAGAAACTAAAACCTAGCATAATCAACCAAATGCGAGCAAAACAAACAAAGGGAGAGTAAATTGATAGAAAGTTCGCGAACAACAGTTTCAATGATACAAGACAGAAACCTATGACTTGACATTCCGTGTGATGCTGACGATCCAAAGAGAGAGCACCATGTCGACTGTCAGCTGGTTGAAAAAGACGCGGTGAAGGGCATGAGATGGGAAATGTCGGAAGATCAAAGGGGGACATGGAACGTACGTCAAAAGCAAATGATGCGATTACAAGTGACACAATATTGAACCGAGGCGTTATTGAGGTCAGATCTCTCCATAACCCTAGACGATATCTTCCACGATATGCATTATTGATAAATAGCAGAAATTCCTTCTGTTGTACGTGATTTAGAATACGAAATATCCATCTCATTGGTGGGAATTCCTCGTGAAAGTTCTTTTTTTTTTTCAATACAACATCTCAAGAATATGAGATTTTAGGATGTAAAATCTCGATTCTATAAACTTGGCTCGACGCGAATAAGTTACTTCGATGTTGAATGTTTCCGGTGACGAAATTATGAATAGACGCATTGAGACTCTTGGAACGGATCTTAATTTAACGATCAATCAATTTTGGATGAAAGACGTATAGAGGATACTGTGATCTATTCACAAATTATATATGAATCGCATTATCCGAACCCTATCATACGAAGTCCCGATAATCCGGACGCCCCTGATATGTAAAGAGAGGCCAATAGGACAATATACATGCAAATTATGTAAATATTCAAGAAGAATCTAGTCAATGAATTCCTCAATCTATTTTTACATCATATTTTACATCATTTACAATATATTCGATAATCCGTATTTTCGATTATCCGATTATTCCAACATCATAGATTCCTTCGAGAAATATTTACCCTCCTTGAAATGTCTCTAAGACCTGGTAGACGACCTTTTTCTCCTTTGAGATGGTAAACCCGACCCTTTGGTAATTGCTTAAGGGAATCTACCTCAATATAGAAAGTACATTCGTATCAATTATTTTGAAATTGAACACCCATTTCAGAAATGCATTTGTTGCTTTATGTATAACCTCGAAACCATCTTGAAATTTTTGAATTTGACAACTATTTATAAGAAATTCTATAGTCTCCTCATTTTCCCCACATCCACAACTAGGACTCCCAACCGAATTCCATCAGAAGAGCATGCTGTTGCATCGTCCATGGCCTGTTCTAATACGATTGAGAACAGACCATATTCTCCTTGGAAAGTCAAAACCAGGAGCTCTGATGGAAGGATCAGTAATGAGATCTTTAAAAAAATTGCATACATTCCATTCAGATTGCCAAATTTCTTTGTCGCATCTACTCATATCAATTAGAAAACTTGACGAAAAGGTTTACGCGACTTCAATGTGGGGACCTTATCATCTGGAATATAATTGAGTATGGGAGGAAAAATATTTGAGAGGACTGGTAACCAAGGAGTAGGTGTAGGTTTGATAGTACCATTAATAATCCTCATAGAAAAATTTGGTTGGGCATCAATTTTTTTACATGAACACTGTTTAACCAAACAGGACAAAAATATTCAGCAGCAGAAAAAACCAAAGTATATGAAATTTCAGGATACATGAACATAACATTTTGCAAAATGTAGGTTTTCCACTTTTTTATTTGTATCTCCTTTATTCTTTGAATGAATTACATACTAACATACGTACATACTTAGTTCCTGCCAATTCTTTCTATTGACATGCTGAAACTTCCATTAATTATCTGTTTTCTTTCCATTCAGTTTCGATCTGTTTCATTTCACTGTTTCTACTTATTTTTTTCAACGTTTTTTCCTTTCATAGCACAAATTTCGATCAGTTTTTTTCCTTTTAGATCTTTGTTCATTTTCCTCGAATACTACGGATCATTTGTGTTCTTAAAATTCTTCTTTCTTGTAATTCCTCATAACTTTACTTCATCTTTCATTATTATCTCATCGAATCTGAATCTTCGTTTGCATTATCGTCTTACAGCTTCTTCGTGTGTTAATATTGCTGCCTTCAACGTGAAATCCTAGTGTTTTTTACGCTTCAGATCGCTTGTGTGTACAAAGTGAACCCTGTGGGATCCCTTTTCCTATCTCTTCTCGTGAGAATTTCTTGGGTTTGAGTGTATCTAAATGAAGAACCATCCTCATCACTTTTACCACACACCTGTCATTATTTTGGCTCATCAAGACTGCTGAGTAGGCTGTGGATCAACAGCTGTTCAAGGATAAGCAACCTATACCCGCTTATCCCTGAAGCTCGCCCTTTCGAGGTCACCGGGGTGACCCTAAGGTCATCCCCGACCTTGCGAGATACCGTTCCCGCCTCGGCAACGGGCTGTATGTGCCCATAAAGGGCATGAGCAGCCGGTACAGTTAGGTGCCCAAATCGAACGTCGAAAATTTGCAAGTAAAGTACCGAATCGTTTCCGCTGTACGGAATGGTGGACTTTTTCGAACGTTGCCTTATGCGTACCTTTTTTTTGGCCTAAAGTACGGGCAGATCTCCTGTTTTATCGCTGCCCGACGTACGTGTCGTAAATTCCGCTGTCGAGAATGCGATTTTTGGTTGAGCGTACGGAACCGTGGAATGTTTTATGGATGATGCTGACGCTGAAATATTTATTGGAGAGGCGATTGGCCTATACGGTAATGTATGGATAATCCGGACAGAAACTTGTCAGGACCAGCTCGGTTTATCGAATCATTCGGATTGTAGAAATCATAATGAATGATATGAATAATCCGTACGTGTTCGGATTAAGAACATTCTCTCAAGGAAAAAAGCTCTGCTATGTATTTCAAAATAATAACAAAGTGATCAACATTTAAAAATATGTAACCACATGTGATAATAAGATACATAAATTCTTTATTGTATTGTTCATCTAGCACAACGGCGGACGTTCGGATTGCAGAGTTCGAATGTTCGGATTAAAGATATTATCTTACCATTTACGGTTTTCTACTGCTGAATATTTTTGCCCTGTTTGGTTAAACAGTGTTCATGTGAAAAAAAATTGATGCCCAACAAAATTTTTCTATGAGGATTCTTACTGGTACTATCAAGTCTACACCTACTCCTTGGTTACCAGTCCTCTCAAATATTGTCCCTCCCAATATTCGCAGAGAGACAAAAGCTTTGAAATTTTGGAAATAATTCAATTCCTTTCTAAATTCATTTCCCATACTCACCTATATTCCAGAAAATATGGCCCCCAGAATGAAGTCGCGTAAACCTTTTTGGTCAAATTTTCTGATTGATATGAATAGAAGCGACAAAGAAATTTGGCAATCTGAATGGAATGTATCCAATTTTTTCAATAAAGATCTTATTTCTGATCCTTCCATCAGAGTTCCTATTTTAACCTTCCCAGGAGAATATGGTCTGTTCTAAATTATATTAGAACAATCCATGGACGATGCAACAGCATGTTCTTCCGATGGAATTCGGTTGAGAGCCCTAGATGTGAATGTGGGGAAAATGAGGAGACTATAGACTCTTATCAATAGGTGTCCCATGAATTTCAAGATCGTTTCAAGGCTATACATAAAGTAACAAATGCATTTCTGAAATGGATGGTTAATTTCGAAATAATTTAATTTATTCTAAATAATTGATATCTTTTGTCTTTTTTCATTTCAGATCAAGAAATGTGAGTAGTTTTGTGAAAAATCTGTTTATCTCAGTCCATAGACGGATAACATGTAGATGTTCTCTTAGATCACACTGATGTCTTTCAAGATTCCTCTGATATTTAACATTATCAGTAATTTTTTCCAGGGTTGAGGTAAGGGTTTTTTTCAGCTGAGGTTTTTCCCATCCCTCATTTAATCATACCGCAGACCTGTATGGTTTTCCTGTGTTGCACAAACTTCAGCTAGGCACCTTTTTGTTTCAATATATGTATTCTATTATTTTAGTTCTCGGAATCAAGAAAATATATGTATATATTCATTGTAGATGCTGTATAATTCATAACTGTGTTTTTTTGTATTTTAATCCACTGTACGTATTTTTGCTGGTGTCTTTTGAAGACTTGTAAGGTGATTTATAGAGCTGATTTTTCCTAATTTTCTTTCTTTTTTTATTTTTGAATCTTTGTGACAATTTTGATGGATTTTTTATTATTGACTACTCCTGTTGTCTTTTTTGGAAAATAAAAGTTATTATTATTATTATTGTTATTTTCAGAATTTCGATAAATTCACATATTCACACTGTAATCTACCCAGATACATCAATTCCTCGCTAAATACGAGTAGAACCTAAAAATCGCACCCTATCCCTCAGAAATTGATTTATTTCCCTGCCGCCTCTAATCGATAATCTACCATTTTTTTCCTCTTTCCAAATTCCCCCCAGACCAATCCCAACCCCATTCAAGGCCCTAGCAACGTCCCATTTAAGAACAATGACACTTTGTTCGAAGTTACGACCCGTACAGAATTGCCGTCGCGAATCTACATAATCCGCGACTGCGAGGGGACCCGGCAGTCGCCCTGGGGGGCCCCAGGAGTAGGAATACGACTAATACGAGAGATTGAATTGAAACGTCACCCCTTTTTACTGACGCCTAGCGAAAGGGGGAGCTGTCGTCGTCTCTTATGTCCATTGACGTAGACACGAGTGGTCTTTGTGAGCTGTTCTGAGCCCAGGGTCTTTGCACGCGTGTATGCTCGTTATTCGCTGTTGTTTCCGTGTGAAAGAGGACTAGTACTTTTTTTATTTTCGAGATCTTGACTGCTAACCGGAAAAGAGGAAGAGTAGGGTGACAAATTGCGGGTGCCCACGCTGTGTTGAAGAATATCGGGAAAAACATTAGATCGTTTCACCGTTGGTAGTTATGGTTATAGTTCAAAGTTATAAAAGGGGTTGCAATCCATTGCGACCTTATGGTTTATTCTGGCTCCTAATAAAGCTGTTCTCACTACTTCATCTACAGCTCGCCTTCCAGTTCCAAAGATCTAACGAAATCTAATATCTGGAAAAGTTTCAGCGTAGCTAATTCGTGTCTCCTACAAGTTTTTTTGACCAAAGAATTGTTTCCTTTGACTTACAATGGCAAAGCGTTCCGTGACAACGTAACGCGAGCGACACAGTATGTAGTAGAACAAATTTTATTTGTTTCTCATTTGTAAACGTCAGTTTCCAAAAACACAATATTAATCAAGACAGTTTATTTTATCAAGTCACTAGCTTGTAAAACTGACAGTTTTTACAAGTTAGTAGTATTATTTACATTAGAAAATTTTGTTTTATCGTCATATATGTTGAAAATCATGGTACAATTGTTATTTCGAGTAACACAGATTTTTGATGAAGAGCAGATACTGATGATGATGAACCATCTGTTGACTCAGAAACTGCTGAACTCGAGGACTGCAGAACATTTGTACCCTCCTTACTTCCATTTCGATTTTTTTGTTGACCGAATCATCGACATAACTCATCGCAATTTCGGTGCTCTTCCACCCTCCTGCACGCTTTAGTGCTAAAATATCTCCACCCGAATCCGCAACCATAATGTCTCCAGTTCTGCGAAAAGAGAGGCCGGTGTATAATTCTGGGTCTTTTAAACCTAAATATTTCACTATTTGCTTTGAGACACCACCAATAGTGTGCTGGCCAGCATTAAGGGAAATGCAATTTCCATCTCAGTATGTCAAAAAAAATCTTAGGCTTTCTGTTCCAGGAGGCCGAAGATTTACATATTTTCTGTATAACATGCAGGGCTTGAAGCTGCAGCCATCATCAGTTATGGTGAATCTTCTTAAATCTTGTTAAATTTTTGCCGCAATGTCACAATTACGTATTTTTCCTTATCTTCTACATCATTCATGTTTGAGGAGAGAATTTCGTCACATCGACAACATTCAAAAATCCCAAATATTGTTACAATTTTCGCCAGCAACAACTGGTCATCAGGAGCATGTAAAAGAAATTGTTCAGCCTCTTCTTTACTCAATACCTTGGCCTTTTTCGGCGTATAACGCTCATTCTTTCGTTTCAGAAACGCTATTACCTTTTGAAATCTGCAAATGACAACTAAACGTCATGTTTTTCAATAAATTTTTTAGGGAAAACAAACCTGCGAACAGGGGCATTTTCTTTCATTTCCAAGCAGCTTTACAGCATAGACCATTTTGCCCATAAAGTATTAGGGCTGAATCTAGCTGATACTTGATTCAAGTAGACCAACAAAACATCACACTATTTTTGTTTTGCCACTTTTTGAAGTCGTCGTATTCTCACTCGTACCTTGAAGCTGATTTTGCAGGTAATAAACTTGATGCTACACTGCTGGCTGCATCAATAATTTCTTTTGGTACATTCATTTTGCTTTCGCCAAATTAAATGTAAAGAAAAATAAACAGACATGTTCATGGCAACGCTTCCATAGCTCACGACATTTGCGACAAATTATTGAGATTTTTTTGGAATGTATCATACCTTTCTACAAATGAGAAACAAATAAAATATAAAGCAATACACGCAACGTAACGGGTTATACTGGCTCGAGGAGGTAACTGACTCGCCTGCGGCTCATCAGTTATATCCTCCATTAGCCAGTAAAAACCCTCTTACCTTGCTAGTAATATTATATACTATTGTCCCGACTGTCTATAGCGTCATGAATGCCCTGAATGCCTCGCCTCATTTGAAGTGGTACACTGTACCTCTCAAGTACAAAAGTGAGGCTTCTCTTACAAACTCAATTTTTGAACGTGTACTACCCAGGAAAAACCTCAGTAAGCTCCGTGTTTTTGAAAATACGTTCTACAGGATTAGACCTGGTAGAAATATCGTTATATTCCTTTAGTTGACATCTACTTTCCACTGACTCGGGGCTTAAGTTAACCAGGAACTGCTCCGAACGGAGATCGTTCTAGGAGTGGCGATCCCATCTCAACGACGATATATCAAAGCTAGTGGGCGTCGAACGGTCTGGACGATGTGTGTATACAAGGAGATTAAATTTAGGTAGGTCAAGAAGGCCGTTATCTTTACCGCCGAATTCATGTTTCTCCGGCCATTATGAATCTCGTTAATCCGCTGTCGACGGACCAAACGTGTTCGCAACGGCGTAAGTACGTCCGGCGGATTTACGACGCTCATGCGATGATTATTTTAGATTGTTCACTTCAGAGCCAACTCGAGATCGTCTCACGTTGCGCTAGCAGTTTCGAGATGTTTAGACTTATCGAGGTGTTCATCGTTTGTCCCCAGATCGCGATGACCATCTGATTATGAGAATTCTTGACATATGAAACGGAAGGATTAAACTTTGGCATTATATAGAGAGAAACCTAACATTTCGCCCACAACTGCGGTAGGCATCTTCAGAGGATTCCTGCTCTGAGGTTGTAACTCGGAATGTGCTCAAGCGGTAGTTTTGCGAGAAGAATGGTGGACATACACAAGAATTGCAGAAAGATTTGGAGTTTCCCATACAAGTGTGTCCAGAATGTTGCAGCGATTCAGGGGGACAGGTATGAATGTCCGAAGCCCAGGACAGGGTAGACCACGGGTAACAACTGCCATTCAAGAACGTTACTTGAGAGTTTCTTCGTTGAGACAATTGTTGCAACCGCTCGCCTTCTTCAAAATCAGCTTCAGCAAACTCATGGGGTGCAAATTAGCACTCAGACAATAAGAAATCGCCTCAGAGAATAAGATTTAAGGCCTCGTGTCGCATAAGAGGCCCAGCTCTTACCCCAGCCCATCGAAGGGCGCGTTTGGATTTTGCGAGAGAGCATATCCATTGGGAAGAGGCCGATTGGGAAAGAGTTCTCTCCACAGATGAGTCTAGATTCTGCCTCTACCATTATGATCGACATTCCCTTGTATACAGACGTCCAAATAAAAGATATGCTCAGTGCAATTTCCTGAATACTACTGGTTTCGGGGGGATCGATTATGGTATGGGGTGGAATATCTTTGACTGCTCGCACAGACCTAGTGGTCGTTGATAATGGAGCTATGAAAACTGATAAGTATATAAGAAACATTCTTGAAGAGCATGTAGTGCCATTTGCCACATACATTGGTGAAAATTTCATTTTTATGGTTGATAATGCCAGACCCCATAGTGAGCGCATCGTTCAGGAGTACCTTGAAGAGGTTGAAGTCTCTCGAATGGAATGGCCAGCAAGAAGTCCAGATCTCAATCCGATTGAGCAGGTTTGGGACAACCTCAATAGAAGGCTGAGAAGTTCAGAAAATCATCCAGCTACTCTTAATTACTTAGGAATCCAACTCGGAGAAATCAGGGAAGGATTAGATCAGAACATTTTAAGATCACTCATTTTGAGTATGAACCGTCGTTGCCGAGCTGTAATTAAAGCAAGGGGTGGAAATACCAAGTATTAAATCACTTATCAGCATTTCAGTATTTTGAGAATTCTTCATTTCTTTTTTCTCACATAAGATTCGGTGAAATCCTGAATTTTTCTTCCATTTAATGTGTCTTGTTTCGTTCAAAACCTTCCCGAGAGAACATAAAAAATAAGTTATAAAGTCAATGTAGAGTTAACTTTCATTAAAATTGAGATTTTCAGAATGTGCGTTAATTTTTTGCGCAGTGTAGTAACATCGCTGCCAAAGAAACCGGCACTGAATCATTTTCGCGATCCGTTATATATACGCGGTGACACGCCGATATTCCTGGACCGTTTCCAACGTGAAGAAACCCGACGTGATTCATTCGTCGAAATCCGAACCGGGTCCCGTCCATATTTTGTCAGAGCGAAATTGTTACACGGTGCCCTCGACAGATATCGTTTTCGTGTCTACCGTTAAACAGCCGCGACGTATGTTTATTTTCGGGGATTAACTCCGGCACACGATTAGGCCGTGTAGTTTTCGGGATTTAATTACACGCGATGTTTCTACGATTTCTTAATCCATCGATCATCCTGCGATCGGCCATTTGTTCGACCTTGGGGACTACATCACTTGTATTTCAGATCAGTCAATTGTATTTCAGGAAACGTCAAATGTATTTCAGATTACTCATCTGAATTTCCGAAATAATCAATTGTATTTCAGAAAACATCAAATGTAATTCAGATAACACACTTAATTGAATTTGCGATATGGTAAATTATATTTCAGAAATGGCAATTTGAAATTGATTCCATACGCACATTGACACCAGATTGCATTTCAGAAAATATCAATTGTGGGTGATTCAGAAATGAATCGATGATAATGAATGAACTTAAATTTTCACGTGAAACATTTAATCTTCAACACAAAACTGAAAAAATTTGAAGCCATACAGGCATGTCTGCCATCGCAATTGCATCTTAGCTCGGTCCATAATATATTTGTCAGAAAAGAGTATTAGGTTATTATAAATTTTATAGCCCCGTCATATATAATATTTTTAAAAATATTTTGCACAGTGAATCTATAGGACTTCCTGATACTACAGCTCTGGGGAGGCAGTAATTTTCGAGAAAAAAAATAAATGAAACCCATAAATATACTCCATTTACCTCGGATACGGCTCTGATATAGTCTTATATAGTGTCTATATAGTTTAGTTTAACAAGGTTAGGTTAGGTTCATTTTCCCTACCAAAAGTTGAAAAACAATTTTTTTAAATAAAATAAAAAATTGATAAAATCAAACATCGATCCGCATTCAGGTTAGGTTAGATCACAAAAAAAAATCCAAACAAAAATACAACTGGGCAGTAAACTTTATAATTACAGAGTATTAAATTAATTTAGACTCCAGAAAATGAAATTCTTCAAATAGAAAATGATGAATGACTTACTTTAAGGTGATACTGCTCTACACCATTTCCAAGTGGAATTGTCAAGTGTATTCCAGATTAGTCACTTTAATTTCAGAAAACCTCAATTGAATTTCAGAAAACATTAACTGGATTTCAGATAATTCAATTCAATTTCATTTGATATCTTCTGAAATTGAATTGACAAATCTGAATAACATTTGATGTTTTCTGAAACACAATTGACTAATCCGAAATAAAAGTGATGTTTTCTGTATGTCAATTGAGTATTTCTGAATTACAATTGGGAAATGGTGTAGTTGTCTCGGACAATTCGGCGGTAAAATCAAAATCTGAGTCATCCTTTGACCCCAAGCGTCAGCGACTTTCTCTCTTGTACGTTCCTTTCTGTCGTTGGTAATATATCGTCCAGCTCCTTATCTCGGTACCTTTAAAAATGAACCGTCGTCCCGTTACTCGTCGACCTATCGCCGTTATTTGCATAGAGCCACGGGAAAAATGCATTGTTCTAGTTTTTTTTTTTTCCGCGTACCAGGACCCAGATAAAATCACCGAATTCGCTTGTCGAGCGACAAATATCACCGTCAGGTCAGGAATTATTGCCAGCTGCTGGTTCTCTCCGATGTCAGACGTTCTGCCGTTGTTAACTTTTCGCTGTGTATACAGGGTGATCCACGGTCAATGGTAGGTTAGACGTTTACGGAGAACGAAAAGCAAGAATTCATTGAAAAGTTGGTTTCTTGGACAAGAACAGATGCTGTATCGATCTAAAATATTTTCAGTGCTGCGGTGTTGCTGCTTATGTCAAAAAGTAGTAACTACTTTGTTATTTCAAAAAGCACACCCTGTATATTATTGCACTTTTCTATTCATCGTAGTAACACTATTATTTTGGTATCACTTTCCCATACTTATCTTTAGCGGTTCTTGAGTAATTAAATGATTTCTTCTTTTTTTGTGCAAAACTTTGCTTTGGTTAAACATCCATAATCAATCTAAGGAAGCTAAGATTTTTTGCATCATGCAGGTGTTACGAAATTCCCTTATTTTCATACAGAGTCATAAAAAATTCGAAGGTTTATCGAGACTTTAAAAAACGGTTGAAAGTGAATTTTTTCAAATGGGATGCCCTGTATGTTTTGAAAAATACTGAAAGAAAATTGAATTTTCCTTAAAATGATATATCACATTCCTATACCTAATTTGAAAGATTCTACGTTGAACTGAAATTTTCCCGTTCATCGGGAAATATTTCATTGAACCTTCTGCATGTTCTTGCTATTTTTTGGTCACATTGTCCATGGTGAATGAACAAATTCATCAAATTTCTATTCTGATAGGTACTTTTTTCCATTTCACTTATTTTTCTTATACTATAAAGAATGAGCGAATGTATTATTATCAACAACGTTTTGAGATGTACGTGGATCAGAAATTATTTTTTTTTTTTTTGCTAGAACCATCGAATCGTTCGAAGAATGAACATTATTAGAATTCATTCATAATTTGGTAGTTTTAAGCTCATTATCATCATCAGCCAATCATAGCAATCCACTAGAGTTAGTCAGTATGACCTGCTAATTTAAAGCTTGTTTTGGTTAGCAGTTTCAAGAAGTTCGCAACTATAAAACCTGCGCAACTATGAAATTTCAGTTCAAGGCAGAATCTTACAATCTCGTTATAGAAATGTGATATATCATTCGATAGACCTGGGAGAAATTAGAAAACTTATCATCTTGTCTTCGAGAATAAAAAGTGATCCGTATCGAAAAATCCAAGGAACTCGATTTCAACGTCATCTCGTTTTACGAATGTCTAACACAACCGAAAATAGTGGCCCGTGTTTCTATTCTTCGCTACATTTGGCAGCGCCACCTACCGTAAAACCTTCGAAATGCCATGAAGCGTTGAGCTCCCGGAGATGCATATTTTAGTCCCCCTATCAAACAGCTCGTTACGATTCCCCTAATTCGCATATACTCACACCTGTATGATTAATTGTTCGGCGCCCCGCATAGTAAAATCGTAGTAGTAGAACTCACGCCCACCTAAACAATCATACTTACGAAACCACTAGCCGAAGGTGAACATACCTGAAAAGAAAAACAAGGCTCATTATTCACGGTCAACAGAGCAACAACAACAACGAAATTCGTCCGCTTGTATTATTGCGGACATAAGTAAACAAGTTCGGGAGCTACCGCTGAAAATTCACGCGATATTGCGTTTGGAAAGTAACGCCTTCTCGCCCGCAACTTTTGAAGAGTACTTAGTGTGAATCATGGAACTTTTATAGAACTTTTTGTACAACTGCCATTAAAATTGACACTTTTAATTGCAGTAAACAATGTTAAAACTGATTTTTCACGTGAAAGCTTGTAGGAAATATTTTTAACATTTAGGGTAAAAATATTTTTAGCTCTCCACTTTCTTATGATGAAATCAGATGAGGAAAATTCAGCAACTGCAAATTTTTATTATCAATATTTAACAATCATTACTCATGAACATTAATATTAATCGTAAAACTAGAACAATTACTAACATTAATGCCCTGTGACGTTAGGGAGCTTCGCCACACATTATTAGAATCCTCAGCACCAACAGTACTTGTAGAAACCGGAAGAACAATATTGGATGATGATGATCCAAAATCTGTTGAGGTTGGGAGAATTTTTTCAGCAATGACATTTCTATATGCAATGGAATGACCAACATAGCCCTCGGCTACCGTCGTAGACTACCATCCACCATGTTTTTTTTTAAATCCGTAATATTTGCTCCTGATTCTGTTAGCAATGAAGCGGAGGATCTTCGAAAACAGTGTCCTGTATATTGCTTTGGTTCTGGCAGTTTGAGGAATTCGGCAACAATAGATGGAATTTTCCCAAATGTATTAATACCATCTGGATTGGCAGTGCATTAATCATACATGTACTTCAGGAAAAAACGACGATGTTTGATGACAGAAGGGCGCAGTGAAAAGTACTTATGAAAATAGTCTACATACTCCCCCAAAAATACTGAAAGAACGACTGACTTCCGTTTTTGTATTTGGAAGTTGATAACCAATGATTTATTTGTCATTTCGATGTTTTCCACTGATAAATAACACAATTGTTCACTCTTAACAATCAAGTATATCTCATCTGGTGCCTCCTTTATAAACTTTTCAACTTGTTCACGAGTGAGAATTTCCGATTTTTTGGGACGATATCCTTCACTTTTCCGTTTTAAATATACTATTACCTTAAAATATTTACTAACATCCACACCATTTTTAACAGGGGCGCTTGACTTTATCATTGAAAATGTGCTCCACAAAGTTGATGAACTCCATATTTTTGATTTTTCTTCTAAGTATGCCAGGAAAACAGTTTCACTGAAGTTCCCTTCTACATTTTTCAATTCACATCAGGCCAGGAAATTGTTATATGCAATATCCTACTGTTGAACAGATTTTTTAGGTAGGAGTTCCAGATTTGCTCTTCTCGCAGACTCTTCAATATCCAGAGGAACAACCAAATCGTCACTTTTATTGATAATTGGACTCTCGACAAACATATTAAGCAGTTGAAAACCCAAGACGAAAATTTGATTATTCGAATATTGAAATGCATTTTGAAGTTTATTGGGTAGTTGTACAAAAAAACATTGTATGGTATTTGTGTTAAAAGTGATCTTATTTTGTTCGTGAAATTGTTCAATTCGCTCCGCTCATTTCACAAACTTTTTCACTCACAAAATGAAACGTCACTTTTAACACTCATATCATAAATAACTATTTCGAACCCTACAAAATTGTCTTTATAATGTTTTTCTATCTCTTATATGGGTAGTATGAGCAACTCTGTCTTCTGAAAAGCCTAAAATCAACTAATTTATTGACGACTTTTTCATGAAAAATCGAAATTTTTCGTCATTTCTTAGTTGTGCACATGAAGCCTACTCCAATAAAATGTCCACATTATAGTAAAGGGGAATCTCTAAATACATTAACTTTCAAATTTATATTAGTGAGAATTTTTATATTAGAGAGAATTTTGTTGGTAGGAAACATCGTCTAATGACATTAAAATGTTCGAGAAGACAAAAAAAGGACAGTACCTCCCGTACCGACATATTTCTTGCGCGTTTGATCGATTTGAAAGCATCATCTCGCCAGATTCAATTCCGTTGCAGGGACACGGAGATTGTATCTCCGGAGTTAGAAGGCAATTGGTTATTATCCCATTTGAATAACAAACGTGCAATCATGGTTATTGCGCTGTTGGTTTCGGTTTTGTGGCTGAGGACTCAGTCCAGGGACGAACGGAACACAAAGAAAGTAGAACGATTCCAATATCTGCGATCGCTGGCAATCAACACTCGGTGTTGCGAAAGCGAAACTTTTAATGTACAGTGAATATTATATATCGAAAACTTAAAGCACCTCTGAATTGACCATTGAATTGTATCCCATGAATTTGTGATTTGAAATCTCAGACAGTTGCAGAACTACCCAAATATGATATTCCACTGTACAGGGTGTGCAAAATTGCGCGGCGGTGATCTTTTTTAGAGAAACTGCTAATGCCATCAACTGCATTCCTCTGTCTTTTTTTGTTTTCGAGTTATAGGACAAAATTGAAATTTGGGCGATTTCATCTTCGGCCATTATCTCCGTTTCTCTTTGTTCTAGAATGTTGAAATGAAAACATACACGCACTTTTTTCATAGCAATCCAGTAGCCTACTTTGTTTTTTTCCAAGAGGTTTCCTTGCTGAGCTATAACATGAAGTTGTGTTTTCTCTCATAGAAACAATAGTTTGAAATGGCTTAGAAAGAATCGCAATTTTTTTCCCGTTTCAGAAATATATCATACATCATACATCGCCCTCAGATTCATTCAGATGTCATGAAAAATATAGTTTGTATGTGAAATTTGAATTATTGAGTATTAAGTAGGCTGAATCACAGAATAATATGTCTCTACGCATGGTGTCATTATTATTTTGCGATTGAATATTTGAATCAATTCTCCGTGGTTTAATCTCTGTTCAGAATAACTGTCAATTCGAACTCATTATTGCCGCTGAAATAAAACATTTTAACATATCATATTTCTCGTAGTTTTCGAACATTTCCATATTGCCGGCAATAATGACTTCGAATTCTAAGAATTGGCAGTTTTTCTGAACAGATATCAAATCACGGAGAATTGAATCAAGTATTCAATGGCAAAATAATATTGACACCATGCGTAGAGACATATTATTCTGTGACTCAGCCTACTTAATGCTCAATAATTCAAGTTTCGAATAAAAACTATTTTTCTCATGATATCTGAATGAATCTGAGGGCGATGTATGATATATTTCTGAAACAGGAAAAAATTGCGATTCTTTCTAAGCCATTTAAAACTTTTGTTTCCATAAGAAAAAACACAACTTCATGTTATAACTCAGCAAAGAAACCTCTTGGCAAAAAACAAAGTACTCTACTGGATTGCTATGAAAAAAGTGCCTGTAAAATACTTTCATTTCAACATCCTAGCACAAACAGAAACGGAGGTAATGGCCAAAGTTGAAATCGCCCAAATTTCAATTTTGGCCTATAACTCGAAAACAAAAGAAGATAGAAGAATGCAGTTGAAAGCATTATCAGTTTCTCTAAAAAAGACCACCGTAACAACGTGTCATTCATTTTCCTCTATCTCTAACGGTTAAAAAGTTCTAGTTCAAGTATCCAGACTATCCAATTATGAATATGGTTATGTACAGGGTGATTCACTTATCTCAATGTCTCCAGCAATATCCTTTTAACTTCAGTTAGAATTCTTTACCGTGACTCTTCTGAATTATTCTGGCTAATAACATAAACCTTTGATCTCGAAATTCTACACAAAAAAATCTAACGAGGTCGAGTCTGGGAAACACGATAAGTTTTCAACGTCCTATTAACCCTCTAAGAAATGTTGCAAAATGTACCAATTTTTCACATCATCATTCAAGTAAGTATGACCTTTTAATAGAGCAGCAAAAAAATCATTTTTTCGACTCGCTCGATAAATCATCGTTGTGAAGTGGTCAAATTTCACAAAATCTTCATAAATTGTAGCCTATGTGTTATTCTGATAGATAAACCATACTGATGTGAAGTTTGATCTGTGTGATGAAGTTACAAACATCCATATACACACCCTCACAATCTCTCTCATCTTCAATATGGCTATAAAATACCTATGATTCATATTTACTCTTCAGTGTTCATTTTCTAATTTTCTTTGAAGCTTCCTTTTCGTATTTTGCACGATCATTCGAAGCACCCTGTACATAAGAGCGACTTCCGTTCACCGTCGGAATTTCCGCGTTTTAAAACGCTTCTCAAACAAAGACTTTCACAGCTTTTCAACCGCGAAGAATGGAAACAATAGCGTCTAAAGTGAATCGACTGTGACTCCCAGATTCGGCAGTTCGAAAAGGAAAAAAAACGTCGTTTAGCGTGGTACTGGAACGACTGTTTCTGGCAAAAATCGCCGATGAATACATTGTCCTTTCTGTGTTAACGACATGTGTAACGACCCTCCCTGTTTCTCGTCTATCAGTCGTAAAAAAGAGTTGTTTCCTTCTCTACAAAGGCGGCGAAGGCTGTAATACACGCGAAGAAGTCACTATTTATATACTTAAAGCTGTTATTGTTTCCTTTATTAGCTTCGAACCGTGTTTGAAGAAGAGTACAGGCTCGTATGGCCTAGTATAGATGGAGGAGACGATGTTGGAAGGAACCCACTCGTGAAAAAGTTCTCGGTACTTCCTGAGCATCCTAAGTAGCCTTTGGATATTCTTTGTCATCCTCAATTAACACAACTGTGGAGACTACTTCTGGAATTAAATCCTTCGTGCGCAAAAACAAGTCAATTTTTAAAATCAATGCTTTCTCCTTTATAGTGAGAGATTTGTTAATTTTTGTCCATTTCATTCATTTTTTCCTCCAGGTGAGATCTATATTAATTTATGGACAATTCAGCGTCTTAGTATCATACAAAATCACATATCAAATGACCAATTAGACCATAGTTATTTATGATATGAGTGTTGAAAGTGACGTTTTATTTTGTAAGTGTAAAATTCTGAAATGAGCGGAGCGAATTGAACAATTTAACGAACAAAATAAAATCACTTTTAAACCAAATACCATACAATGTTTTTTGTAGAACTGACCTATTTTGATTACTAACAAATGAGAAAAGATGCTGTCATTTGAATTTCGTTCCTGTCCAATTTTCGTCTTGGGTTTTTAACTGCTTAATATGTTTGTCGAGAGTCCAATTATTAATAAAAGTGACGATCTGGTTGTTCCTCTGGATATTGAAGAGTCTGCAAGAAGAGCAAAGCTGGAACTCCTTCCTAAAAAAATCTGTTCAGCAGCAGCACATAACAATGTCCTGTAAATTGAAAAATGTAGAAGCGAACTCCGGTGAAACTGTTTTCCTGGCATACTTAGAGGAAAAATAAAAAATATGGAGTTCATCAACTTTGTGGAGCAAATTTTCAATGATAAAGTCAAGCGCCCTTGTTAAAAATGGTGTGGAAATATTTTAAGATAATAGCATATTTAAAACGGAAAAGTGAAGGATATCGTCCCAAAAAATCGAAAATTCTCACCCGTGAACAAATTGAAAACTTTATAAAGGAAGCACCAGATGAGAAATACTTGATGGTTAAGGTTGCAACTATTTTCGGACTATTTGGAGCCTGTCATCGTGAAGAATTGTGTAATTTATAAGTGGAAGACATCGAAATAACAAATAAATCATTGGTACTACAACTTCCAAATACAAAAACGAAAGTCAGTCGTTCTTTCAGTATTATTGAGAAGTATGTAGACTATTTTCATGAGTACTTTGCACTGCGCCCTTCTGTCATCAAACATCGTCGTTCCTTCCTGAAATACATGAATTAAATGCACTGCCAATCCAGTTGGTATTGATACATTTGGGAAAATTCCATCTATTGTTGCCGAATTCCTCAAACTACCAGAACCAGAGCAATATACAGGAAACTGTTTTCGAAGATCCTCCGCTTCATTGCTAGCAGAATCAGGAGCAAATATTACGGATATAAAAAAACATGTTGGATGGAAGTCTACGACGGTAGCCGAGGGATATGTTGATTATTCCATTGCATATAGAAATGGCTGAAAAAATTCTCCCAACCTCAACAGATTTTGGATCATCATCATCCAATATTGTACTTCCGGTTTCTACAAGTACTGATGGTGCTGAGGACTCTAATGATGTGTTGCGAAGCTCCCTAACGTCACAGTGCATTAATGTTAGTAATTGTTTTAGTTTCACGATTAATATTAATGTTCATGAGTAATGATCGTTAAATATTGATAATGAAAATTTGCAATTGCTGAATTTTTCTCATCTGATTTCATCATAAGAAAATGGAGTGCTAAAAATATTTTTAACACTATTAATGTTGAAAATATTTTTAACATGTTTCCACGTAAATAATCAATTTTAACATTGTTTGCTGTCATTAAAAGTGTCACTTTTAAAGGCAGTTGTACAAAGAATATTTTGCAGAGTGTTGTTTGAAAACAAATCCATTCGTAGATCGACGAGCATCTTGACAAAACAATCGTTCCAAATTACGAACTTTCAACTCTGACACATGCAATCTTCCTCATCAATTTAAACGGGAATTCACCATCGAACTCTTACTTCTTCAATCAATCATGATGAACTCTCTACCACACGTCTCCCTGGAGCATCGAAAGGACACTTATGGCAGTTATCTCGACAAGCGACAGATCGAAACGTCATTTGTCAACGTCAATTACTGAGCGCGAAAACCGAAAGCGATACGCCGATCTCTTTCGCTAATTTATGGACATAATCCGAGCCGACTCCTAATTATCCTGTCGGTGCAGGACCTCGATGAGTGAAAACGAAAACTCGCCGAGCTGTTTGCATAAAAATTTCGAAGGTTGTCGACCTGCCTATGAGATTTCACCGATAGGGCGAAGCTGACTCATCGATCGGCCGGCTAAACGCGGATTAAAGCCATAAGATTCGTTCGTAGAGCGATTTAACTTCGGTGGTGTGAAGCGGCAGTCGAAAAGGGCAAGGTTGCCAATTGTGCGAATTTGTCCTATTCGTCGAGCGATTTTATCGAGGTCAATTGTGACTAATTCAAAGGTCCTGCAATGCCAAAACACAAGAAACATGATTCGTCTAATCTCTTGAGAAGCTTCAGAGTGTACAATCCATATGCCATTCTCGTGAATGTTGACATATCATTTAGACCGGGTACACATTACGAGTTAGCACAACGCGCGTTTCAGAACACAAGATCCCCAGTGATTCTGTACACACGAAAATGCTTGCTTTGAATTTAGTAAATGACAGAGTCTATCTGATGTGTGCGGGGGCTGGCGCCCGAGCAGGGACACTGAGAATTGACGGAAGCGATTGCTGTTCAACTTTCCATGACATATCCTTGATTCAAAGTATGAAAAATAGCTCCAGACATAATGTGCAGAGAATTCGATACGAAAAACAGACAACTTGTACATATCTAAACGAGAGTATTTGACAGATTTAGTTTTGTTGCCTCTGTGGTCGGATTATTTCGCGTCCAGTCATCGAATACCCAAAAGAAACGGCCAAAATGCACCTAACATATCCACTCTCGACAATTCCCAATATCGTATAAAAATGAAGATACGATTCTCTTCAGTAGAACCAACGGATAATTGAGATAGAGGCTTGATTGTGGAAAAATGTGCTTTCATCTGAACGAATCTATCTCATTTTTTGGAAATACTGAAGCACCCATTCACGAAATTTATCGACGCTCATTTTACAGATGGGGATTTTCGTAAGAAGTTGGCAACCCTGGAACATTTCAACAATGAATGACCTAGTCTTATCCACTTGCACTTAAGCAGGTCAAGTGCCGAAAAGTCGATGGATTAAGAAGTCTGCCAAGTGGCACTCCAAGGGATTCTAATCTGTTCAGGAAAGAAAATGGAGAATGTTTTGTTAATTCTTCGAGCTGAGAATCAACTGCTTTCGAAACCTTAGATGGAGGTTTTACCCAGATTCATCATGTATATCTTAATGCACTGCGCAAAAAAATTAACGCACATTCTGAAAATATCAATGATATTCCACCCCATACCATAATCGATCCTCCCCCGAAACCAGTAGTATTCAGGAAATTGCACTGAGCATATCTTTCATGTGGACGTCTGTATACAAGGGAACGTCGATCACAATGGTGTAGGCAGAAAACTCTTTCCCAATCGGCCTCTTCCCTATGGATTTGCTCTCTCGCAAAATCCAAACGCTCCCTTCGATGGGGTGGGGTAAGAGCTGGGCTTCTTGCCGCGACACGAGGCCCTAAATCATATTCTCTGAGGCGATTTCTTATTGTCTGTGTGCTAATTTGCACCCCATGAGTTTGCTCAAGCTAATTTCGAAAGAGGCGAGCGGTTGCAAACCGTTGTCTCAACGGAAAAACTCTCAAGTAACGTTTTTGAATAGCAGTTGCTACCCGTGGTCTACCCTGTCCTGATCTTCGGACATTCATACCTGTCTCCCTGAATCGCTGCAACATTTTGGACACACTTGTATGGGAAACTCTAAACCTTTCTGCAATTCTTGTGTATGTCCACCCTTCTTCTCGCAAAACTACCGCTTTGGCACATTTCTCTTGGATCAAATTGCGTGTTTCGCGTTCCGTGTAGAAAATCAAACGAAAGAAAAACTATTGATCATTAGAATTGATCGAGAACAACTGATTTTAAAATGGAGCTAATACGTTCAAAATCTGATAAAATCATCTTTTTTTATTCCTGTTTGGAAAAAACATCTGTATTGAAGAAAAACGTTGAAAGTGGATAACATATGCATGCATAATTCTGATGAAAATAATTATCATTGAGAACACCTTCAGTTGTAGAATAAATTTGAGATTTCCATTATGTGCGTTAATTGTTTTGCGCAGTGTATATAAAACTGAGTCGGCCATTTTGTTGGTTACACCATTTATAACTCAAGATTGGATGAACTGTTTGTTATGAAAGATTTTTTGTTGGATTCTTCTACGGCGGGGTTAAGATAAAATACATTGAAACTCCTTCTTGCGAATAACGCCAGTAGGTGTCGCTACGGTTAATAGCGTTTTAGTGAAGCAGGACGAAATCTGCCGGGTCAGCAAGTGATATATATATAATCTCCTTAAGAAGAAGGAAGTGTTTCTCTTTCCGAATGTTAAATAGGAGGTAATAAAAAGGAAACTGTCTTGTTTATGGCTTGGAAAAAAAAAATCAGATGGCGCCGAGGCCTTCAAATAGACGGCGTTATCACAAAGACTGATTCCTGGCGACGCCACGGCCTCCTCGACTCTCGATGACGACGAAAAAAAGGGTCCCACGCGCTGGCATGAATCACCGCTCCAAAGTTCTTCCGTTATAGATGGAGGAAGAGGAGAGAGCATACACACGGGGTGTGCCCGATTAAAGTCTCCGCAGATACACCTACCGACATGCGAAAGGCATTGTCTTCGGGCGCGGATGTTTAGGTGCCATTTCGCGGTATACGGCCATTTGTCAAGCTCTGTCCGGCCCCGCGTTATGTTATTTATGTCCGCGGTACATCCAGGAAGAGCGAACGGGAACTCGATGCTCATTGGCGCTTTCTCGGGGCGCGTTTGTTCCACACGAGCATTGTTAGCGAAATAATATAAAAAATGATATACTGCTCCACAAGAGTTAAGTTGGACTTTCGAGCCAGTAGAAGTACAATGAAATTGCATAGAGTAGCATTCGAGCAAGGCGTTACTGACGCCGCGACAGTGACAAACGTCGACAATGCCGAGCTTGAACTTCTATTGTCGTGTTTTAGGAGTTGACTGACGCCGCGTCACCTTTAATCATTTTGAAAAATATGTGATCTTCGAGTAAATCGCTGTAAAATCATTTAAACCTCAAGTTTGGTTCTTTGATTATGCTTCATGAATGTTCTTATTTTGAAACGGAGTCAGTTTATCAACGGCATCGATTGGAAATTAACGAACGCTGAGGCTAATAGGACTATCCGAATGCTACAAAGTGGCCTAACTCAGGTTGTTGTAGCGGAAAGGCTCCAAGTCAGCCAAAGTGTGATATCTCGACTCTGGAATAGGTTCAGGGAGACAGGTTCCGTTTGTTGGGAAGACCAAGGCTTGGTGGGCGACGAAAAACAACACCTGCTCAGGATCGTTTCATCACCGTTTCGGCGAGAAGAAAGCCTACATCTACGTGTAGAATGCTACGGAATACTCTTCAAAATACAGATGGGGTTCAAATTTCCATCGAAACCACCTTTGAAAGAGGTGAATCTAGGTTCTAGACGTCCCTCAAGAGGAGTTCCATTAACACGTGACCATAAGCGTCAATGACTGGAATGGGCAAGGCAACATATAAATTGGAACGATCAATGGCGTAGTGTTCTTTTCACTGATGAATCCAGATATGGACGATTTTCGGATTCTCGGAACACCATATGCTCAGGATCGTTTCATCACCGTTTCAGCGAGAAGAAAGCCTACATCTACATGTAAAATACTACGGAATACTCTTCAAAATGAAGATGGGGTCCAAGTTTCCATCGAAACCATCCGACAATTGAGAGAGGTGAATCTAGGTTCTAGACGTCTATTAAAAAAAGTTCCATTAACACGTGACCATAAGCGTCAAAGACTGGAATGGGCAAGGCAACATATCAATTGAAACGATCAATGGCGTAGTGTATTTTTCACTGATGAATCAAGGTATGGACGATTTTCAGATTCTCGAGGACTAACGTATGAACAAGCACAGTAAAACAAACAAAATAACAATCAAATATCGGCACAAGAACAAATACAATCAAGAAAATTGCAGAACAATTACAAACATTTAGACATCAACATCTAAGTTCTGAACCCAATCCAACGGGTCAGGGGAAGCGGTGAAAATTTTATTGGTACCACCAGCGAGGGATCTCATTGAGCTGTCCTTCCAGGCAATATTGAATATTTTCCATTAGTCCAAGATCCCAGAGTTGTATGACGGAATTTATTTTCAGATGGCTGATTTTCATATTTGTTTTGTGGAATATTATTTCTAAAATAGAATCATGAGTGTCAGACACTATAAAGCTCAAAAAAAAAAAAAAAAAGAATGAACTTATTTTAACATTTCTGATTTTTAAATATGTTGAGGTAACTATCAAATCATATTTCATAGGTTGGACAAATTGTAGTGACTAAACATCCCCTAAACATAAATATTATGCAGCTGAATAGTTTTTGTGTTTAGGGGATGTTTAATGACTACAATTTGTCCGACTTATGAAATAAAATTTCATAGTTACCTCAATAACATATTTAAAAATCAGAAATGTGAAAATAAATTCTTTCATTTTTTTTTGAAGCTTTAAAGCGCCTGACAAAAGTTTTGACCCATGGAAAGTGTCTGACACCTATGATACTATTTTAGAAATAATATTCTACAAAACATATATGAAAATCAGCCATGTGAAAATAAGTTACGTCATACAGCTCAGGGATCCTGGACTACATAGTTTCGAGAAATGATGACGAAGAAGATACAAATCAGAATGACAATTCTCGTAATATGTCTTAGTTTTTGCTCCTGAAAAATATTCTGTTTTTTTGTGTTATAACATGTTTGGTTTATCCATGGGAGATGATTGCCATTCATTGGGGTCCCGTAGCGGTCTTCAAACATCTGAAGTGCCGAAAAATCATCACCTGGAAGGTCGTAACTGGTTTGAAAAAACCCTCACGACCAGAGAGCAACAATTTGTGGAATTTGAATTTGAATATCGAAGGAATTTCGAAAGACAAGTGTGATTACGTCTCTAAATTAGCTGATGAACATGGTATCAAAGAGATTCTTCTGCAAGAAACCCACACGGCAAGAGAAAAAAAAATCCTCGTGAAAAAGGACAGTTGAAAGGTTATGTATTAATTGTTTTTTTACAAGTTTAGCTTGTTATGTTGAAAAATTATCAGTTTCGTAACATTCAACAGATTCGGAAAGGGGAAATTGATGGAGTGTTTTTTTTTTCATTTCTTTCAAATTTTGTGACATTTCTGTCATAAATATTTATAAACCTCCGAACATTATTTGGCCAAGAAATCTTAATGTTGATGTTTTTTAAAGTAGCAAATGCATTTCCAAAATGCATTCGATTTATTCTGAATAATCGGTTTCTTTTCTGCTCCTGTCTTTTTTCATTTCAGATTAAGAATTACGAGTCGTTTTGGGAAGAATCTGTGTATCCGAGCCCATCGACGGGTAACATGAAGATGATCACACTGATGTCTTTCAAGATTTTCCTGATATTTGATATTTTATGTTATTTTGTTTACGGGGAGGCAGGTTTTTTCGGCTGAGGTTTTTTCCCCTGGCTGTATAGTATCGTATGATACTAGTGATGATAGTATCGTATGATTCTATAGTATCATACAAAGAATGTTATGATACCCCGTTTTTTTTTTACCTCAGCTTAGGTACTTTTTGTTTCAACATTTAATGTATTATTTTAGCTTTCTTTTTCATAAGAATATATACCAAAAAGTGATCGACAGGGATGTGGATGTACGATGCTAGAACGTTCATTTCTCTCTTTCGATTCCTGGTACCACCGCCGTAGGAAACAATGGGCTAGGACAACAATCCTCAAGTCGGGCGAGTTTTTCGACGCCTTATACGATCTCTCGGACCTTTGGGTAGTTCGGCATACATGGCATTCGGACGCATAACCCAAGGCGTCGACTTGTCTGGCGCGAGCTGGGGCACGACGCGAAAAACTAGACCGTGAACGCCATAGAACGTCTTTCCATTTTCAATTCTAACGCAAGAAGCAGCTCGAGCCTTATAGGAGTTCGAATGGTAACGAAGAAAGCGCAAGTTGGACGATGGTTGAATGTTGCCGAGTCATTCTCGAAGCGATTCGCATTCCGACGCGAAAAAATGCGACCAGATGTTGAAGGTGATGAGGAAAGGTGCCATAAGATGTTAGAATTTTTAAAGTTGAAAACCTTTTTTCATTTTCGAGTTGACTTCAAAGGGCTGTACCGACAACGCCAGGTATATTTTCTGAATCTGCTCGACCGGTTCTAGAACCTCCATGCACGAAAATTACCCTAACCCTTCTGGTTTGCGCCTGAGAATGCGATGTATAGCGTTTTAAGGGGGGTCTACCCCTTGCGATTTTTTCGGTCAAAATTTCGAAATTTTTTTCTGCGGTTTTTTGGGCTAGGAAGGAAGTATACTCATCGCTGATCACAAATCTGCAAACCTCACCTCAATCCGAGGTCAGATCTCCGAGCTATGAAACTTTGAAATTCCGAAAATTTCAAAAATTCACGTTTTGCAGGTGAAAAATTTTAAAAGTTGAAAAACTGGAATTTTTTTCGTCCTATCGAGTAAAGCGACTTCGGAAACTTACATTTTCATATCAAACTTGTAAATATATGTCGTACTTTCCGAAAGAAACGGTAACGAAATTTTTGCATTTTTCATTTCCGAGTTTACTTTGAAACGCTCTAGTGGAAAAGATATCATTATCAGTAATGAACTCAGTGGTTTTTCTCAAAGTTTCCGGCCGGTTTTAGAACCTCCATATCAATAAATGACAATATGGTCAAGCGAGTGCCTGTGAGAATGCGAAGTATAGCGTTTTAAGGGGGGTCTACCCCTTGCGATTTTTTCGGTCAAAATTTCGAAATTTTTTTCTGCGGTTTTTTGTGCTAGGAAGGAAGTATACTCATCGCTGATCACAAATCTGCAAACCTCACCTCAATCCGAGGTCAGATCTCCGAGCTATGAAACTTTGAAATTCCGAAAATTTCAAAAATTCACGTTTTGCAGGTGAAAAATTTTAAAAGTTGAAAAACTGGAATTTTTTTCGTCCTATCGAGTAAAGCGACTTCGAAAACTTACATTTTCATATCAAACTTGTAAATATATGTCGTACTTTCCGAAAGAAACGGTAACGAAATTTTTGCATTTTTCATTTCCGAGTTTACTTTGAAACGCTCTAGTGGAAAAGATATCATTATCAGTAATCAACTCAGTGGTTTTTCTCAAAGTTTCCGACCGGTTTTAGAACCTCCATATCAATAAATGACAACATGGTCAAGCGAGTGCCTGTGAGAATGCGAAGTATAGCGTTTTAAGGGGGGTCTACCCCTTGCGATTTTTTCGGTCAAAATTTCGAAATTTTTTTCTGCGGTTTTTTGTGCTAGGAAGGAAGTATACTCATCGCTGATCACAAATCTGCAAACCTCACCTCAATCCGAGGTCAGATCTCCGAGCTATGAAACTTTGAAATTCCGAAAATTTCAAAAATTCACGTTTTGCAGGTGAAAAATTTTAAAAGTTGAAAAACTGGAATTTTTTTCGTCCTATCGAGTAAAGCGACTTCGAAAACTTACATTTTCATATCAAACTTGTAAATATATGTCGTACTTTCCGAAAGAAACGGTAACGAAATTTTTGCATTTTTCATTTCCGAGTTTACTTTGAAACGCTCTAGTGGAAAAGATATCATTATCAGTAATCAACTCAGTGGTTTTTCTCAAAGTTTCCGACCGGTTTTAGAACCTCCATATCAATAAATGACAACATGGTCAAGCGAGTGCCTGTGAGAATGCGAAGTATAGCGTTTTAAGGGGGGTCTACCCCTTGCGATTTTTTCGGTCAAAATTTCGAAATTTTTTTCTGCGGTTTTTTGTGCTAGGAAGGAAGTATACTCATCGCTGATCACAAATCTGCAAACCTCACCTCAATCCGAGGTCAGATCTCCGAGCTATGAAACTTTGAAATTCCGAAAATTTCAAAAATTCACGTTTTGCAGGTGAAAAATTTTAAAAGTTGAAAAACTGGAATTCTTTTCGTCCTATCGAGTAAAGCGACTTCGAAAACTTACATTTTCATATCAAACTTGTAAATATATGTCGTACTTTCCGAAAGAAACGGTAACGAAATTTTTGCATTTTTCATTTCCGAGTTTACTTTGAAACGCTCTAGTGGAAAAGATATCATTATCAGTAATCAACTCAGTGGTTTTTCTCAAAGTTTCCGACCGGTTTTAGAACCTCCATATCAATAAATGACAACATGGTCAAGCGAGTGCCTGTGAGAATGCGAAGTATAGCGTTTTAAGGGGGGTCTACCCCTTGCGATTTTTTCGGTCAAAATTTCGAAATTTTTTTCTGCGGTTTTTTGTGCTAGGAAGGAAGTATACTCATCGCTGATCACAAATCTGCAAACCTCACCTCAATCCGAGGTCAGATCTCCGAGCTATGAAACTTTGAAATTCCGAAAATTTCAAAAATTCACGTTTTGCAGGTGAAAAATTTTAAGAGTTGAAAAACTGGAATTTTTTTCGTCCTATCGAGTAAAACGACTTCGAAAACTTACATTTTCATATCAAACTTGTAAATATATGTCGTACTTTCCGAAAGAAACGGTAACGAAATTTTTGCATTTTTCATTTCCAAGTTTACTTTGAAACGCTCTAGTGGAAAAGATATCATTGTCAGTAATCAACTCAGTGGTTTTTCTCAAAGTTTCCGACCGGTTTTAGAACCTCCATATCAATAAATGACAATATGGTCAAGCGAGTGCCTGTGAGAATGCGAAGTATAGCGTTTTAAGGGGGGTCTACCCCTTGCGATTTTTTCGGTCAAAATTTCGAAATTTTTTTCTGCGGTTTTTTGTGCTAGGAAGGAAGTATACTCATCGCTGATCACAAATCTGCAAACCTCACCTCAATCCGAGGTCAGATCTCCGAGCTATGAAACTTTGAAATTCCGAAAATTTCAAAAATTCACGTTTTGCAGGTGAAAAATTTTAAAAGTTGAAAAACTGGAATTTTTTTCGTCCTATCGAGTAAAACGACTTCGAAAACTTACATTTTCATATCAAACTTGTAAATATATGTCGTACTTTCCGAAAGAAACGGTAACGAAATTTTTGCATTTTTCATTTCCGAGTTTACTTTGAAACGCTCTAGTGGAAAAGATATCATTATCAGTAATCAATTCAGTGGTTTTTCTCAAAGTTTCCGACCGGTTTTAGAACCTCCATATCAATAAATGACAACATGGTCAAGCGAGTGCCTGTGAGAATGCGAAGTATAGCGTTTTAAGGGGGGTCTACCCCTTGCGATTTTTTCGGTCAAAATTTCGAAATTTTTTTCTGCGGTTTTTTGTGCTAGGAAGGAAGTATACTCATCGCTGATCACAAATCTGCAAACCTCACCTCAATCCGAGGTCAGATCTCCGAGCTATGAAACTTTGAAATTCCGAAAATTTCAAAAATTCACGTTTTGCAGGTGAAAAATTTTAAAAGTTGAAAAACTGGAATTTTTTTCGTCCTATCGAGTAAAGCGACTTCGAAAACTTACATTTTCATATCAAACTTGTAAATATATGTCGTACTTTCCGAAAGAAACGGTAACGAAATTTTTGCATTTTTCATTTCCGAGTTTACTTTGAAACGCTCTAGTGGAAAAGATATCATTATCAGTAATCAACTCAGTGGTTTTTCTCAAAGTTTCCGACCGGTTTTAGAACCTCCATATCAATAAATGACAACATGGTCAAGCGAGTGCCTGTGAGAATGCGAAGTGTAGCGTTTTAAGGGGGGTCTACCCCTTGCGATTTTTTCGGTCAAAATTTCGAAATTTTTTTCTGCGGTTTTTTGTGCTAGGAAGGAAGTATACTCATCGCTGATCACAAATCTGCAAACCTCACCTCAATCCGAGGTCAGATCTCCGAGCTATGAAACTTTGAAATTCCGAAAATTTCAAAAATTCACGTTTTGCAGGTGAAAAATTTTAAAAGTTGAAAAACTGGAATTTTTTTCGTCCTATCGAGTAAAGCGACTTCGAAAACTTACATTTTCATATCAAACTTGTAAATATATGTCGTACTTTCCGAAAGAAACGGTAACGAAATTTTTGCATTTTTCATTTCCGAGTTTACTTTGAAACGCTCTAGTGGAAAAGATATCATTATCAGTAATCAATTCAGTGGTTTTTCTCAAAGTTTCCGACCGGTTTTAGAACCTCCATATCAATAAATGACAACATGGTCAAGCGAGTGCCTGTGAGAATGCGAAGTATAGCGTTTTAAGGGGGGTCTACCCCTTGCGATTTTTTCGGTCAAAATTTCGAAATTTTTTTCTGCGGTTTTTTGTGCTAGGAAGGAAGTATACTCATCGCTGATCACAAATCTGCAAACCTCACCTCAATCCGAGGTCAGATCTCCGAGCTATGAAACTTTGAAATTCCGAAAATTTCAAAAATTCACGTTTTGCAGGTGAAAAATTTTAAAAGTTGAAAAACTGGAATTTTTTTCGTCCTATCGAGTAAAGCGACTTCGAAAACTTACATTTTCATATCAAACTTGTAAATATATGTCGTACTTTCCGAAAGAAACGGTAACGAAATTTTTGCATTTTTCATTTCCGAGTTTACTTTGAAACGCTCTAGTGGAAAAGATATCATTATCAGTAATCAATTCAGTGGTTTTTCTCAAAGTTTCCGACCGGTTTTAGAACCTCCATATCAATAAATGACAACATGGTCAAGCGAGTGCCTGTGAGAATGCGAAGTATAGCGTTTTAAGGGGGGTCTACCCCTTGCGATTTTTTCGGTCAAAATTTCGAAATTTTTTTCTGCGGTTTTTTGTGCTAGGAAGGAAGTATACTCATCGCTGATCACAAATCTGCAAACCTCACCTCAATCCGAGGTCAGATCTCCGAGCTCTGAAACTTTGAAATTCCGAAAATTTCAAAAATTCACGTTTTGCAGGTGAAAAATTTTAAAAGTTGAAAAACTGGAATTTTTTTCGTCCTATCGAGTAAAGCGACTTCGAAAACTTACATTTTCATATCAAACTTGTAAATATATGTCGTACTTTCCGAAAGAAACGGTAACGAAATTTTTGTATTTTTCATTTCCGAGTTTACTTTGAAACGCTCTAGTGGAAAAGATATCATTATCAGTAATCAACTCAGTGGTTTTTCTCAAAGTTTCCGACCGGTTTTAGAACCTCCATATCAATAAATGACAACATGGTCAAGCGAGTGCCTGTGAGAATGCCAAGTATAGCGTTTTAAGGGGGGTCTACCCCTTGCGATTTTTTCGGTCAAAATTTCGAAATTTTTTTCTGCGGTTTTTTGTGCTAGGAAGGAAGTATACTCATCGCTGATCACAAATCTGCAAACCTCACCTCAATCCGAGGTCAGATCTCCGAGCTATGAAACTTTGAAATTCCGAAAATTTCAAAAATTCACGTTTTGCAGGTGAAAAATTTTAAAAGTTGAAAAACTGGAATTTTTTTCGTCCTATCGAGTAAAGCGACTTCGAAAACTTACATTTTCATATCAAACTTGTAAATATTTGTCGTACTTTCCGAAAGAAACGGTTACGAAATTTTTGCATTTTTCATTTCCGAGTTTACTTTGAAACGCTGTAGTGGAAAAGATATCATTATCAGTAATCAACTCAGTGGTTTTTCTCAAAGTTTCCGACCGGTTTTAGAACCTCCATATCAATAAATGACAACATGGTCAAGCGAGTGCCTGTGAGAATGCGAAGTATAGCGTTTTAAGGGGGGTCTACCCCTTGCGATTTTTTCGGTCAAAATTTCGAAATTTTTTTCTGCGGTTTTTTGTGCTAGGAAGGAAGTATACTCATCGCTGATCACAAATCTGCAAACCTCACCTCAATCCGAGGTCAGATCTCCGAGCTATGAAACTTTGAAATTCCGAAAATTTCAAAAATTCACGTTTTGCAGGTGAAAAATTTTAAAAGTTGAAAAACTGGAATTTTTTTCGTCCTATCGAGTAAAACGACTTCGAAAACTTACATTTTCATATCAAACTTGTAAATATATGTCGTACTTTCCGAAAGAAACGGTAACGAAATTTTTGCATTTTTCATTTCCGAGTTTACTTTGAAACGCTCTAGTGGAAAAGATATCATTATCAGTAATCAATTCAGTGGTTTTTCTCAAAGTTTCCGACCGGTTTTAGAACCTCCATATCAATAAATGACAACATGGTCAAGCGAGTGCCTGTGAGAATGCGAAGTATAGCGTTTTAAGGGGGGTCTACCCCTTGCGATTTTTTCGGTCAAAATTTCGAAATTTTTTTCTGCGGTTTTTTGTGCTAGGAAGGAAGTATACTCATCGCTGATCACAAATCTGCAAACCTCACCTCAATCCGAGGTCAGATCTCCGAGCTATGAAACTTTGAAATTCCGAAAATTTCAAAAATTCACGTTTTGCAGGTGAAAAATTTTAAAAGTTGAAAAACTGGAATTTTTTTCGTCCTATCGAGTAAAGCGACTTCGAAAACTTACATTTTCATATCAAACTTGTAAATATATGTCGTACTTTCCGAAAGAAACGGTAACGAAATTTTTGCATTTTTCATTTCCGAGTTTACTTTGAAACGCTCTAGTGGAAAAGATATCATTATCAGTAATCAACTCAGTGGTTTTTCTCAAAGTTTCCGACCGGTTTTAGAACCTCCATATCAATAAATGACAACATGGTCAAGCGAGTGCCTGTGAGAATGCGAAGTATAGCGTTTTAAGGGGGGTCTACCCCTTGCGATTTTTTCGGTCAAAATTTCGAAATTTTTTTCTGCGGTTTTTTGTGCTAGGAAGGAAGTATACTCATCGCTGATCACAAATCTGCAAACCTCACCTCAATCCGAGGTCAGATCTCCGAGCTATGAAACTTTGAAATTCCGAAAATTTCAAAAATTCACGTTTTGCAGGTGAAAAATTTTAAAAGTTGAAAAACTGGAATTTTTTTCGTCCTATCGAGTAAAGCGACTTCGAAAACTTACATTTTCATATCAAACTTGTAAATATATGTCGTACTTTCCGAAAGAAACGGTAACGAAATTTTTGCATTTTTCATTTCCGAGTTTACTTTGAAACGCTCTAGTGGAAAAGATATCATTATCAGTAATCAATTCAGTGGTTTTTCTCAAAGTTTCCGACCGGTTTTAGAACCTCCATATCAATAAATGACAACATGGTCAAGCGAGTGCCTGTGAGAATGCGAAGTATAGCGTTTTAAGGGGGGTCTACCCCTTGCGATTTTTTCGGTCAAAATTTCGAAATTTTTTTCTGCGGTTTTTTGTGCTAGGAAGGAAGTATACTCATCGCTGATCACAAATCTGCAAACCTCACCTCAATCCGAGGTCAGATCTCCGAGCTATGAAACTTTGAAATTCCGAAAATTTCAAAAATTCACGTTTTGCAGGTGAAAAATTTTAAAAGTTGAAAAACTGGAATTTTTTTCGTCCTATCGAGTAAAGCGACTTCGAAAACTTACATTTTCATATCAAACTTGTAAATATATGTCGTACTTTCCGAAAGAAACGGTAACGAAATTTTTGCATTTTTCATTTCCGAGTTTACTTTGAAACGCTCTAGTGGAAAAGATATCATTATCAGTAATCAATTCAGTGGTTTTTCTCAAAGTTTCCGACCGGTTTTAGAACCTCCATATCAATAAATGACAACATGGTCAAGCGAGTGCCTGTGAGAATGCGAAGTATAGCGTTTTAAGGGGGGTCTACCCCTTGCGATTTTTTCGGTCAAAATTTCGAAATTTTTTTCTGCGGTTTTTTGTGCTAGGAAGGAAGTATACTCATCGCTGATCACAAATCTGCAAACCTCACCTCAATCCGAGGTCAGATCTCCGAGCTCTGAAACTTTGAAATTCCGAAAATTTCAAAAATTCACGTTTTGCAGGTGAAAAATTTTAAAAGTTGAAAAACTGGAATTTTTTTCGTCCTATCGAGTAAAGCGACTTCGAAAACTTACATTTTCATATCAAACTTGTAAATATATGTCGTACTTTCCGAAAGAAACGGTAACGAAATTTTTGTATTTTTCATTTCCGAGTTTACTTTGAAACGCTCTAGTGGAAAAGATATCATTATCAGTAATCAACTCAGTGGTTTTTCTCAAAGTTTCCGACCGGTTTTAGAACCTCCATATCAATAAATGACAACATGGTCAAGCGAGTGCCTGTGAGAATGCCAAGTATAGCGTTTTAAGGGGGGTCTACCCCTTGCGATTTTTTCGGTCAAAATTTCGAAATTTTTTTCTGCGGTTTTTTGTGCTAGGAAGGAAGTATACTCATCGCTGATCACAAATCTGCAAACCTCACCTCAATCCGAGGTCAGATCTCCGAGCTATGAAACTTTGAAATTCCGAAAATTTCAAAAATTCACGTTTTGCAGGTGAAAAATTTTAAAAGTTGAAAAACTGGAATTTTTTTCGTCCTATCGAGTAAAGCGACTTCGAAAACTTACATTTTCATATCAAACTTGTAAATATTTGTCGTACTTTCCGAAAGAAACGGTTACGAAATTTTTGCATTTTTCATTTCCGAGTTTACTTTGAAACGCTCTAGTGGAAAAGATATCATTATCAGTAATCAACTCAGTGGTTTTTCTCAAAGTTTCCGACCGGTTTTAGAACCTCCATATCAATAAATGACAACATGGTCAAGCGAGTGCCTGTGAGAATGCGAAGTATAGCGTTTTAAGGGGGGTCTACCCCTTGCGATTTTTTCGGTCAAAATTTCGAAATTTTTTTCTGCGGTTTTTTGTGCTAGGAAGGAAGTATACTCATCGCTGATCACAAATCTGCAAACCTCACCTCAATCCGAGGTCAGATCTCCGAGCTATGAAACTTTGAAATTCCGAAAATTTCAAAAATTCACGTTTTGCAGGTGAAAAATTTTAAAAGTTGAAAAACTGGAATTTTTTTCGTCCTATCGAGTAAAGCGACTTCGAAAACTTACATTTTCATATCAAACTTGTAAATATATGTCGTACTTTCCGAAAGAAACGGTAACGAAATTTTTGCATTTTTCATTTCCGAGTTTACTTTGAAACGCTCTAGTGGAAAAGATATCATTATCAGTAATCAACTCAGTGGTTTTTCTCAAAGTTTCCGACCGGTTTTAGAACCTCCATATCAATAAATGACAACATGGTCAAGCGAGTGCCTGTGAGAATGCGAAGTATAGCGTTTTAAGGGGGGTCTACCCCTTGCGATTTTTTCGGTCAAAATTTCGAAATTTTTTTCTGCGGTTTTTTGTGCTAGGAAGGAAGTATACTCATCGCTGATCACAAATCTGCAAACCTCACCTCAATCCGAGGTCAGATCTCCGAGCTATGAAACTTTGAAATTCCGAAAATTTCAAAAATTCACGTTTTGCAGGTGAAAAATTTTAAAAGTTGAAAAACTGGAATTTTTTTCGTCCTATCGAGTAAAGCGACTTCGAAAACTTACATTTTCATATCAAACTTGTAAATATATGTCGTACTTTCCGAAAGAAACGGTAACGAAATTTTTGCATTTTTCATTTCCGAGTTTACTTTGAAACGCTCTAGTGGAAAAGATATCATTATCAGTAATCAATTCAGTGGTTTTTCTCAAAGTTTCCGACCGGTTTCAGAACCTCCATATCAATAAATGACAACATGGTCAAGCGAGTGCCTGTGAGAATGCGAAGTATAGCGTTTTAAGGGGGGTCTACCCCTTGCGATTTTTTCGGTCAAAATTTCGAAATTTTTTTCTGCGGTTTTTTGTGCTAGGAAGGAAGTATACTCATCGCTGATCACAAATCTGCAAACCTCACCTCAATCCGAGGTCAGATCTCCGAGCTATGAAACTTTGAAATTCCGAAAATTTCAAAAATTCACGTTTTGCAGGTGAAAAATTTTAAAAGTTGAAAAACTGGAATTTTTTTCGTCCTATCGAGTAAAGCGACTTCGAAAACTTACATTTTCATATCAAACTTGTAAATATATGTCGTACTTTCCGAAAGAAACGGTAACGAAATTTTTGCATTTTTCATTTCCGAGTTTACTTTGAAACGCTCTAGTGGAAAAGATATCATTATCAGTAATCAACTCAGTGGTTTTTCTCAAAGTTTCCGACCGGTTTTAGAACCTCCATATCAATAAATGACAACATGGTCAAGCGAGTGCCTGTGAGAATGCGAAGTATAGCGTTTTAAGGGGGGTCTACCCCTTGCGATTTTTTCGGTCAAAATTTCGAAATTTTTTTCTGCGGTTTTTTTGTGCTAGGAAGAAAGTATACTCATCGCTGATCACAAATCTGCAAACCTCACCTCAATCCGAGGTCAGATCTCCGAGCTATGAAACTTTGAAATTCCGAAAATTTCAAAAATTCACGTTTTGCAGGTGAAAAATTTTAAAAGTTGAAAAACTGGAATTTTTTTCGTCCTATCGAGTAAAGCGACTTCGAAAACTTACATTTTCATATCAAACTTGTAAATATATGTCGTACTTTCCGAAAGAAACGGTAACGAAATTTTTGCATTTTTCATTTCCGAGTTTACTTTGAAACGCTCTAGTGGAAAAGATATCATTATCAGTAATCAATTCAGTGGTTTTTCTCAAAGTTTCCGACCGGTTTTAGAACCTCCATATCAATAAATGACAATATGGTCAAGCGAGTGCCTGTGAGAATGCGAAGTATAGCGTTTTAAGGGGGGTCTACCCCTTGCGATTTTTTCGGTCAAAATTTCGAAATTTTTTTCTGCGGTTTTTTGTGCTAGGAAGGAAGTATACTCATCGCTGATCACAAATCTGCAAACCTCACCTCAATCCGAGGTCAGATCTCCGAGCTATGAAACTTTGAAATTCCGAAAATTTCAAAAATTCACGTTTTGCAGGTGAAAAATTTTAAAAGTTGAAAAACTGGAATTCTTTTCGTCCTATCGAGTAAAGCGACTTCGAAAACTTACATTTTCATATCAAACTTGTAAATATATGTCGTACTTTCCGAAAGAAACGGTAACGAAATTTTTGCATTTTTCATTTCCGAGTTTACTTTGAAACGCTCTAGTGGAAAAGATATCATTATCAGTAATCAATTCAGTGGTTTTTCTCAAAGTTTCCGACCGGTTTTAGAACCTCCATATCAATAAATGACAACATGGTCAAGCGAGTGCCTGTGAGAATGCGAAGTATAGCGTTTTAAGGGGGGTCTACCCCTTGCGATTTTTTCGGTCAAAATTTCGAAATTTTTTTCTGCGGTTTTTTGTGCTAGGAAGGAAGTATACTCATCGCTGATCACAAATCTGCAAACCTCACCTCAATCCGAGGTCAGATCTCCGAGCTATGAAACTTTGAAATTCCGAAAATTTCAAAAATTCACGTTTTGCAGGTGAAAAATTTTAAAAGTTGAAAAACTGGAATTTTTTTCGTCCTATCGAGTAAAGCGACTTCGAAAACTTACATTTTCATATCAAACTTGTAAATATATGTCGTACTTTCCGAAAGAAACGGTAACGAAATTTTTGCATTTTTCATTTCCGAGTTTACTTTGAAACGCTCTAGTGGAAAAGATATCATTATCAGTAATCAATTCAGTGGTTTTTCTCAAAGTTTCCGACCGGTTTTAGAACCTCCATATCAATAAATGACAACATGGTCAAGCGAGTGCCTGTGAGAATGCGAAGTATAGCGTTTTAAGGGGGGTCTACCCCTTGCGATTTTTTCGGTCAAAATTTCGAAATTTTTTTCTGCGGTTTTTTGTGCTAGGAAGGAAGTATACTCATCGCTGATCACAAATCTGCAAACCTCACCTCAATCCGAGGTCAGATCTCCGAGCTATGAAACTTTGAAATTCCGAAAATTTCAAAAATTCACGTTTTGCAGGTGAAAAATTTTAAAAGTTGAAAAACTGGAATTTTTTTCGTCCTATCGAGTAAAGCGACTTCGAAAACTTACATTTTCATATCAAACTTGTAAATATATGTCGTACTTTCCGAAAGAAACGGTAACGAAATTTTTGCATTTTTCATTTCCGAGTTTACTTTGAAACGCTCTAGTGGAAAAGATATCATTATCAGTAATCAACTCAGTGGTTTTTCTCAAAGTTTCCGACCGGTTTTAGAACCTCCATATCAATAAATGACAACATGGTCAAGCGAGTGCCTGTGAGAATGCGAAGTATAGCGTTTTAAGGGGGGTCTACCCCTTGCGATTTTTTCGGTCAAAATTTCGAAATTTTTTTCTGCGGTTTTTTGTGCTAGGAAGGAAGTATACTCATCGCTGATCACAAATCTGCAAACCTCACCTCAATCCGAGGTCAGATCTCCGAGCTATGAAACTTTGAAATTCCGAAAATTTCAAAAATTCACGTTTTGCAGGTGAAAAATTTTAAAAGTTGAAAAACTGGAATTTTTTTCGTCCTATCGAGTAAAGCGACTTCGAAAACTTACATTTTCATATCAAACTTGTAAATATTGTCGTACTTTCCGAAAGAAACGGTAACGAAATTTTTGCATTTTTCATTTCCGAGTTTACTTTGAAACGCTCTAGTGGAAAAGATATCATTATCAGTAATCAACTCAGTGGTTTTTCTCAAAGTTTCCGACCGGTTTTAGAACCTCCATATCAATAAATGACAACATGGTCAAGCGAGTGCCTGTGAGAATGCGAAGTATAGCGTTTTAAGGGGGGTCTACCCCTTGCGATTTTTTCGGTCAAAATTTCGAAATTTTTTTCTGCGGTTTTTTGTGCTAGGAAGGAAGTATACTCATCGCTGATCACAAATCTGCAAACCTCACCTCAATCCGAGGTCAGATCTCCGAGCTTTGAAATTCCGAAAATTTCAAAAATTCACGTTTTGCAGGTGAAAAATTTTAAAAGTTGAAAAACTGGAATTTTTTTCGTCCTATCGAGTAAAGCGACTTCGAAAACTTACATTTTCATATCAAACTTGTAAATATATGTCGTACTTTCCGAAAGAAACGGTAACGAAATTTTTGCATTTTTCATTTCCGAGTTTACTTTGAAACGCTCTAGTGGAAAAGATATCATTATCAGTAATCAACTCAGTGGTTTTTCTCAAAGTTTCCGACCGGTTTTAGAACCTCCATATCAATAAATGACAACATGGTCAAGCGAGTGCCTGTGAGAATGCGAAGTATAGCGTTTTAAGGGGGGTCTACCCCTTGCGATTTTTTCGGTCAAAATTTCGAAATTTTTTTCTGCGGTTTTTTGTGCTAGGAAGGAAGTATACTCATCGCTGATCACAAATCTGCAAACCTCACCTCAATCCGAGGTCAGATCTCCGAGCTATGAAACTTTGAAATTCCGAAAATTTCAAAAATTCACGTTTTGCAGGTGAAAAATTTTAAAAGTTGAAAAACTGGAATTTTTTTCGTCCTATCGAGTAAAGCGACTTCGAAAACTTACATTTTCATATCAAACTTGTAAATATATGTCGTACTTTCCGAAAGAAACGGTAACGAAATTTTTGCATTTTTCATTTCCGAGTTTACTTTGAAACGCTCTAGTGGAAAAGATATCATTATCAGTAATCAACTCAGTGGTTTTTCTCAAAGTTTCCGACCGGTTTTAGAACCTCCATATCAATAAATGACAACATGGTCAAGCGAGTGCCTGTGAGAATGCGAAGTATAGCGTTTTAAGGGGGGTCTACCCCTTGCGATTTTTTCGGTCAAAATTTCGAAATTTTTTTCTGCGGTTTTTTGTGCTAGGAAGGAAGTATACTCATCGCTGATCACAAATCTGCAAACCTCACCTCAATCCGAGGTCAGATCTCCGAGCTTTGAAATTCCGAAAATTTCAAAAATTCACGTTTTGCAGGTGAAAAATTTTAAAAGTTGAAAAACTGGAATTTTTTTCGTCCTATCGAGTAAAGCGACTTCGAAAACTTACATTTTCATATCAAACTTGTAAATATATGTCGTACTTTCCGAAAGAAACGGTAACGAAATTTTTGCATTTTTCATTTCCGAGTTTACTTTGAAACGCTCTAGTGGAAAAGATATCATTATCAGTAATCAACTCAGTGGTTTTTCTCAAAGTTTCCGACCGGTTTTAGAACCTCCATATCAATAAATGACAATATGGTCAAGCGAGTGCCTGTGAGAATGCGAAGTATAGCGTTTTAAGGGGGGTCTACCCCTTGCGATTTTTTCGGTCAAAATTTCGAAATTTTTTTCTGCGGTTTTTTGTGCTAGGAAGGAAGTATACTCATCGCTGATCACAAATCTGCAAACCTCACCTCAATCCGAGGTCAGATCTCCGAGCTATGAAACTTTGAAATTCCGAAAATTTCAAAAATTCACGTTTTGCAGGTGAAAAATTTTAAAAGTTGAAAAACTGGAATTTTTTTCGTCCTATCGAGTAAAGCGACTTCGAAAACTTACATTTTCATATCAAACTTGTAAATATATGTCGTACTTTCCGAAAGAAACGGTAACGAAATTTTTGCATTTTTCATTTCCGAGTTTACTTTGAAACGCTCTAGTGGAAAAGATATCATTATCAGTAATCAACTCAGTGGTTTTTCTCAAAGTTTCCGACCGGTTTTAGAACCTCCATATCAATAAATGACAACATGGTCAAGCGAGTGCCTGTGAGAATGCGAAGTATAGCGTTTTAAGGGGGGTCTACCCCTTGCGATTTTTTCGGTCAAAATTTCGAAATTTTTTTCTGCGGTTTTTTGTGCTAGGAAGGAAGTATACTCATCGCTGATCACAAATCTGCAAACCTCACCTCAATCCGAGGTCAGATCTCCGAGCTATGAAACTTTGAAATTCCGAAAATTTCAAAAATTCACGTTTTGCAGGTGAAAAATTTTAAAAGTTGAAAAACTGGAATTTTTTTCGTCCTATCGAGTAAAGCGACTTCGAAAACTTACATTTTCATATCAAACTTGTAAATATTTGTCGTACTTTCCGAAAGAAACGGTAACGAAATTTTTGCATTTTTCATTTCCGAGTTTACTTTGAAACGCTCTAGTGGAAAAGATATCATTATCAGTAATCAACTCAGTGGTTTTTCTCAAAGTTTCCGACCGGTTTTAGAACCTCCATATCAATAAATGACAACATGGTCAAGCGAGTGCCTGTGAGAATGCGAAGTATAGCGTTTTAAGGGGGGTCTACCCCTTGCGATTTTTTCGGTCAAAATTTCGAAATTTTTTTCTGCGGTTTTTTGTGCTAGGAAGGAAGTATACTCATCGCTGATCACAAATCTGCAAACCTCACCTCAATCCGAGGTCAGATCTCCGAGCTTTGAAATTCCGAAAATTTCAAAAATTCACGTTTTGCAGGTGAAAAATTTTAAAAGTTGAAAAACTGGAATTTTTTTCGTCCTATCGAGTAAAGCGACTTCGAAAACTTACATTTTCATATCAAACTTGTAAATATATGTCGTACTTTCCGAAAGAAACGGTAACGAAATTTTTGCATTTTTCATTTCCGAGTTTACTTTGAAACGCTCTAGTGGAAAAGATATCATTATCAGTAATCAACTCAGTGGTTTTTCTCAAAGTTTCCGACCGGTTTTAGAACCTCCATATCAATAAATGACAACATGGTCAAGCGAGTGCCTGTGAGAATGCGAAGTATAGCGTTTTAAGGGGGGTCTACCCCTTGCGATTTTTTCGGTCAAAATTTCGAAATTTTTTTCTGCGGTTTTTTGTGCTAGGAAGGAAGTATACTCATCGCTGATCACAAATCTGCAAACCTCACCTCAATCCGAGGTCAGATCTCCGAGCTATGAAACTTTGAAATTCCGAAAATTTCAAAAATTCACGTTTTGCAGGTGAAAAATTTTAAAAGTTGAAAAACTGGAATTTTTTTCGTCCTATCGAGTAAAGCGACTTCGAAAACTTACATTTTCATATCAAACTTGTAAATATATGTCGTACTTTCCGAAAGAAACGGTAACGAAATTTTTGCATTTTTCATTTCCGAGTTTACTTTGAAACGCTCTAGTGGAAAAGATATCATTATCAGTAATCAACTCAGTGGTTTTTCTCAAAGTTTCCGACCGGTTTTAGAACCTCCATATCAATAAATGACAACATGGTCAAGCGAGTGCCTGTGAGAATGCGAAGTATAGCGTTTTAAGGGGGGTCTACCCCTTGCGATTTTTTCGGTCAAAATTTCGAAATTTTTTTCTGCGGTTTTTTGTGCTAGGAAGGAAGTATACTCATCGCTGATCACAAATCTGCAAACCTCACCTCAATCCGAGGTCAGATCTCCGAGCTATGAAACTTTGAAATTCCGAAAATTTCAAAAATTCACGTTTTGCAGGTGAAAAATTTTAAAAGTTGAAAAACTGGAATTTTTTTCGTCCTATCGAGTAAAGCGACTTCGAAAACTTACATTTTCATATCAAACTTGTAAATATATGTCGTACTTTCCGAAAGAAACGGTAACGAAATTTTTGCATTTTTCATTTCCGAGTTTACTTTGAAACGCTCTAGTGGAAAAGATATCATTATCAGTAATCAACTCAGTGGTTTTTCTCAAAGTTTCCGACCGGTTTTAGAACCTCCATATCAATAAATGACAACATGGTCAAGCGAGTGCCTGTGAGAATGCGAAGTATAGCGTTTTAAGGGGGGTCTACCCCTTGCGATTTTTTCGGTCAAAATTTCGAAATTTTTTTCTGCGGTTTTTTGTGCTAGGAAGGAAGTATACTCATCGCTGATCACAAATCTGCAAACCTCACCTCAATCCGAGGTCAGATCTCCGAGCTATGAAACTTTGAAATTCCGAAAATTTCAAAAATTCACGTTTTGCAGGTGAAAAATTTTAAAAGTTGAAAAACTGGAATTTTTTTCGTCCTATCGAGTAAAGCGACTTCGAAAACTTACATTTTCATATCAAACTTGTAAATATATGTCGTACTTTCCGAAAGAAACGGTAACGAAATTTTTGCATTTTTCATTTCCGAGTTTACTTTGAAACGCTCTAGTGGAAAAGATATCATTATCAGTAATCAACTCAGTGGTTTTTCTCAAAGTTTCCGACCGGTTTTAGAACCTCCATATCAATAAATGACAACATGGTCAAGCGAGTGCCTGTGAGAATGCGAAGTATAGCGTTTTAAGGGGGGTCTACCCCTTGCGATTTTTTCGGTCAAAATTTCGAAATTTTTTTCTGCGGTTTTTTGTGCTAGGAAGGAAGTATACTCATCGCTGATCACAAATCTGCAAACCTCACCTCAATCCGAGGTCAGATCTCCGAGCTATGAAACTTTGAAATTCCGAAAATTTCAAAAATTCACGTTTTGCAGGTGAAAAATTTTAAAAGTTGAAAAACTGGAATTTTTTTCGTCCTATCGAGTAAAGCGACTTCGAAAACTTACATTTTCATATCAAACTTGTAAATATATGTCGTACTTTCCGAAAGAAACGGTAACGAAATTTTTGCATTTTTCATTTCCGAGTTTACTTTGAAACGCTCTAGTGGAAAAGATATCATTATCAGTAATCAACTCAGTGGTTTTTCTCAAAGTTTCCGACCGGTTTTAGAACCTCCATATCAATAAATGACAATATGGTCAAGCGAGTGCCTGTGAGAATGCGAAGTATAGCGTTTTAAGGGGGGTCTACCCCTTGCGATTTTTTCGGTCAAAATTTCGAAATTTTTTTCTGCGGTTTTTTGTGCTAGGAAGGAAGTATACTCATCGCTGATCACAAATCTGCAAACCTCACCTCAATCCGAGGTCAGATCTCCGAGCTATGAAACTTTGAAATTCCGAAAATTTCAAAAATTCACGTTTTGCAGGTGAAAAATTTTAAAAGTTGAAAAACTGGAATTTTTTTCGTCCTATCGAGTAAAGCGACTTCGAAAACTTACATTTTCATATCAAACTTGTAAATATATGTCGTACTTTCCGAAAGAAACGGTAACGAAATTTTTGCATTTTTCATTTCCGAGTTTACTTTGAAACGCTCTAGTGGAAAAGATATCATTATCAGTAATCAATTCAGTGGTTTTTCTCAAAGTTTCCGACCGGTTTTAGAACCTCCATATCAATAAATGACAACATGGTCAAGCGAGTGCCTGTGAGAATGCGAAGTATAGCGTTTTAAGGGGGGTCTACCCCTTGCGATTTTTTCGGTCAAAATTTCGAAATTTTTTTCTGCGGTTTTTTGTGCTAGGAAGGAAGTATACTCATCGCTGATCACAAATCTGCAAACCTCACCTCAATCCGAGGTCAGATCTCCGAGCTATGAAACTTTGAAATTCCGAAAATTTCAAAAATTCACGTTTTGCAGGTGAAAAATTTTAAAAGTTGAAAAACTGGAATTTTTTTCGTCCTATCGAGTAAAGCGACTTCGAAAACTTACATTTTCATATCAAACTTGTAAATATATGTCGTACTTTCCGAAAGAAACGGTAACGAAATTTTTGCATTTTTCATTTCCGAGTTTACTTTGAAACGCTCTAGTGGAAAAGATATCATTATCAGTAATCAATTCAGTGGTTTTTCTCAAAGTTTCCGACCGGTTTTAGAACCTCCATATCAATAAATGACAACATGGTCAAGCGAGTGCCTGTGAGAATGCGAAGTATAGCGTTTTAAGGGGGGTCTACCCCTTGCGATTTTTTCGGTCAAAATTTCGAAATTTTTTTCTGCGGTTTTTTGTGCTAGGAAGGAAGTATACTCATCGCTGATCACAAATCTGCAAACCTCACCTCAATCCGAGGTCAGATCTCCGAGCTATGAAACTTTGAAATTCCGAAAATTTCAAAAATTCACGTTTTGCAGGTGAAAAATTTTAAAAGTTGAAAAACTGGAATTTTTTTCGTCCTATCGAGTAAAGCGACTTCGAAAACTTACATTTTCATATCAAACTTGTAAATATATGTCGTACTTTCCGAAAGAAACGGTAACGAAATTTTTGCATTTTTCATTTCCGAGTTTACTTTGAAACGCTCTAGTGGAAAAGATATCATTATCAGTAATCAACTCAGTGGTTTTTCTCAAAGTTTCCGACCGGTTTTAGAACCTCCATATCAATAAATGACAACATGGTCAAGCGAGTGCCTGTGAGAATGCGAAGTATAGCGTTTTAAGGGGGGTCTACCCCTTGCGATTTTTTCGGTCAAAATTTCGAAATTTTTTTCTGCGGTTTTTTGTGCTAGGAAGGAAGTATACTCATCGCTGATCACAAATCTGCAAACCTCACCTCAATCCGAGGTCAGATCTCCGAGCTATGAAACTTTGAAATTCCGAAAATTTCAAAAATTCACGTTTTGCAGGTGAAAAATTTTAAAAGTTGAAAAACTGGAATTTTTTTCGTCCTATCGAGTAAAGCGACTTCGAAAACTTACATTTTCATATCAAACTTGTAAATATATGTCGTACTTTCCGAAAGAAACGGTAACGAAATTTTTGCATTTTTCATTTCCGAGTTTACTTTGAAACGCTCTAGTGGAAAAGATATCATTATCAGTAATCAATTCAGTGGTTTTTCTCAAAGTTTCCGACCGGTTTTAGAACCTCCATATCAATAAATGACAACATGGTCAAGCGAGTGCCTGTGAGAATGCGAAGTATAGCGTTTTAAGGGGGGTCTACCCCTTGCGATTTTTTCGGTCAAAATTTCGAAATTTTTTTCTGCGGTTTTTTGTGCTAGGAAGGAAGTATACTCATCGCTGATCACAAATCTGCAAACCTCACCTCAATCCGAGGTCAGATCTCCGAGCTATGAAACTTTGAAATTCCGAAAATTTCAAAAATTCACGTTTTGCAGGTGAAAAATTTTAAAAGTTGAAAAACTGGAATTTTTTTCGTCCTATCGAGTAAAGCGACTTCGAAAACTTACATTTTCATATCAAACTTGTAAATATATGTCGTACTTTCCGAAAGAAACGGTAACGAAATTTTTGCATTTTTCATTTCCGAGTTTACTTTGAAACGCTCTAGTGGAAAAGATATCATTATCAGTAATCAACTCAGTGGTTTTTCTCAAAGTTTCCGACCGGTTTTAGAACCTCCATATCAATAAATGACAACATGGTCAAGCGAGTGCCTGTGAGAATGCGAAGTATAGCGTTTTAAGGGGGGTCTACCCCTTGCGATTTTTTCGGTCAAAATTTCGAAATTTTTTTCTGCGGTTTTTTGTGCTAGGAAGGAAGTATACTCATCGCTGATCACAAATCTGCAAACCTCACCTCAATCCGAGGTCAGATCTCCGAGCTATGAAACTTTGAAATTCCGAAAATTTCAAAAATTCACGTTTTGCAGGTGAAAAATTTTAAAAGTTGAAAAACTGGAATTTTTTTCGTCCTATCGAGTAAAGCGACTTCGAAAACTTACATTTTCATATCAAACTTGTAAATATATGTCGTACTTTCCGAAAGAAACGGTAACGAAATTTTTGCATTTTTCATTTCCGAGTTTACTTTGAAACGCTCTAGTGGAAAAGATATCATTATCAGTAATCAATTCAGTGGTTTTTCTCAAAGTTTCCGACCGGTTTTAGAACCTCCATATCAATAAATGACAACATGGTCAAGCGAGTGCCTGTGAGAATGCGAAGTATAGCGTTTTAAGGGGGGTCTACCCCTTGCGATTTTTTCGGTCAAAATTTCGAAATTTTTTTCTGCGGTTTTTTGTGCTAGGAAGGAAGTATACTCATCGCTGATCACAAATCTGCAAACCTCACCTCAATCCGAGGTCAGATCTCCGAGCTATGAAACTTTGAAATTCCGAAAATTTCAAAAATTCACGTTTTGCAGGTGAAAAATTTTAAAAGTTGAAAAACTGGAATTTTTTTCGTCCTATCGAGTAAAGCGACTTCGAAAACTTACATTTTCATATCAAACTTGTAAATATATGTCGTACTTTCCGAAAGAAACGGTAACGAAATTTTTGCATTTTTCATTTCCGAGTTTACTTTGAAACGCTCTAGTGGAAAAGATATCATTATCAGTAATCAATTCAGTGGTTTTTCTCAAAGTTTCCGACCGGTTTTAGAACCTCCATATCAATAAATGACAACATGGTCAAGCGAGTGCCTGTGAGAATGCGAAGTATAGCGTTTTAAGGGGGGTCTACCCCTTGCGATTTTTTCGGTCAAAATTTCGAAATTTTTTTCTGCGGTTTTTTGTGCTAGGAAGGAAGTATACTCATCGCTGATCACAAATCTGCAAACCTCACCTCAATCCGAGGTCAGATCTCCGAGCTATGAAACTTTGAAATTCCGAAAATTTCAAAAATTCACGTTTTGCAGGTGAAAAATTTTAAAAGTTGAAAAACTGGAATTTTTTTCGTCCTATCGAGTAAAGCGACTTCGAAAACTTACATTTTCATATCAAACTTGTAAATATATGTCGTACTTTCCGAAAGAAACGGTAACGAAATTTTTGCATTTTTCATTTCCGAGTTTACTTTGAAACGCTCTAGTGGAAAAGATATCATTATCAGTAATCAACTCAGTGGTTTTTCTCAAAGTTTCCGACCGGTTTTAGAACCTCCATATCAATAAATGACAACATGGTCAAGCGAGTGCCTGTGAGAATGCGAAGTATAGCGTTTTAAGGGGGGTCTACCCCTTGCGATTTTTTCGGTCAAAATTTCGAAATTTTTTTCTGCGGTTTTTTGTGCTAGGAAGGAAGTATACTCATCGCTGATCACAAATCTGCAAACCTCACCTCAATCCGAGGTCAGATCTCCGAGCTATGAAACTTTGAAATTCCGAAAATTTCAAAAATTCACGTTTTGCAGGTGAAAAATTTTAAAAGTTGAAAAACTGGAATTTTTTTCGTCCTATCGAGTAAAGCGACTTCGAAAACTTACATTTTCATATCAAACTTGTAAATATATGTCGTACTTTCCGAAAGAAACGGTAACGAAATTTTTGCATTTTTCATTTCCGAGTTTACTTTGAAACGCTCTAGTGGAAAAGATATCATTATCAGTAATCAACTCAGTGGTTTTTCTCAAAGTTTCCGACCGGTTTTAGAACCTCCATATCAATAAATGACAACATGGTCAAGCGAGTGCCTGTGAGAATGCGAAGTATAGCGTTTTAAGGGGGGTCTACCCCTTGCGATTTTTTCGGTCAAAATTTCGAAATTTTTTTCTGCGGTTTTTTGTGCTAGGAAGGAAGTATACTCATCGCTGATCACAAATCTGCAAACCTCACCTCAATCCGAGGTCAGATCTCCGAGCTATGAAACTTTGAAATTCCGAAAATTTCAAAAATTCACGTTTTGCAGGTGAAAAATTTTAAAAGTTGAAAAACTGGAATTTTTTTCGTCCTATCGAGTAAAGCGACTTCGAAAACTTACATTTTCATATCAAACTTGTAAATATATGTCGTACTTTCCGAAAGAAACGGTAACGAAATTTTTGCATTTTTCATTTCCGAGTTTACTTTGAAACGCTCTAGTGGAAAAGATATCATTATCAGTAATCAATTCAGTGGTTTTTCTCAAAGTTTCCGACCGGTTTTAGAACCTCCATATCAATAAATGACAACATGGTCAAGCGAGTGCCTGTGAGAATGCGAAGTATAGCGTTTTAAGGGGGGTCTACCCCTTGCGATTTTTTCGGTCAAAATTTCGAAATTTTTTTCTGCGGTTTTTTGTGCTAGGAAGGAAGTATACTCATCGCTGATCACAAATCTGCAAACCTCACCTCAATCCGAGGTCAGATCTCCGAGCTATGAAACTTTGAAATTCCGAAAATTTCAAAAATTCACGTTTTGCAGGTGAAAAATTTTAAAAGTTGAAAAACTGGAATTTTTTTCGTCCTATCGAGTAAAGCGACTTCGAAAACTTACATTTTCATATCAAACTTGTAAATATATGTCGTACTTTCCGAAAGAAACGGTAACGAAATTTTTGCATTTTTCATTTCCGAGTTTACTTTGAAACGCTCTAGTGGAAAAGATATCATTATCAGTAATCAACTCAGTGGTTTTTCTCAAAGTTTCCGACCGGTTTTAGAACCTCCATATCAATAAATGACAACATGGTCAAGCGAGTGCCTGTGAGAATGCGAAGTATAGCGTTTTAAGGGGGGTCTACCCCTTGCGATTTTTTCGGTCAAAATTTCGAAATTTTTTTCTGCGGTTTTTTGTGCTAGGAAGGAAGTATACTCATCGCTGATCACAAATCTGCAAACCTCACCTCAATCCGAGGTCAGATCTCCGAGCTATGAAACTTTGAAATTCCGAAAATTTCAAAAATTCACGTTTTGCAGGTGAAAAATTTTAAAAGTTGAAAAACTGGAATTTTTTTCGTCCTATCGAGTAAAGCGACTTCGAAAACTTACATTTTCATATCAAACTTGTAAATATATGTCGTACTTTCCGAAAGAAACGGTAACGAAATTTTTGCATTTTTCATTTCCGAGTTTACTTTGAAACGCTCTAGTGGAAAAGATATCATTATCAGTAATCAATTCAGTGGTTTTTCTCAAAGTTTCCGACCGGTTTTAGAACCTCCATATCAATAAATGACAACATGGTCAAGCGAGTGCCTGTGAGAATGCGAAGTATAGCGTTTTAAGGGGGGTCTACCCCTTGCGATTTTTTCGGTCAAAATTTCGAAATTTTTTTCTGCGGTTTTTTGTGCTAGGAAGGAAGTATACTCATCGCTGATCACAAATCTGCAAACCTCACCTCAATCCGAGGTCAGATCTCCGAGCTATGAAACTTTGAAATTCCGAAAATTTCAAAAATTCACGTTTTGCAGGTGAAAAATTTTAAAAGTTGAAAAACTGGAATTTTTTTCGTCCTATCGAGTAAAGCGACTTCGAAAACTTACATTTTCATATCAAACTTGTAAATATATGTCGTACTTTCCGAAAGAAACGGTAACGAAATTTTTGCATTTTTCATTTCCGAGTTTACTTTGAAACGCTCTAGTGGAAAAGATATCATTATCAGTAATCAATTCAGTGGTTTTTCTCAAAGTTTCCGACCGGTTTTAGAACCTCCATATCAATAAATGACAACATGGTCAAGCGAGTGCCTGTGAGAATGCGAAGTATAGCGTTTTAAGGGGGGTCTACCCCTTGCGATTTTTTCGGTCAAAATTTCGAAATTTTTTTCTGCGGTTTTTTGTGCTAGGAAGGAAGTATACTCATCGCTGATCACAAATCTGCAAACCTCACCTCAATCCGAGGTCAGATCTCCGAGCTATGAAACTTTGAAATTCCGAAAATTTCAAAAATTCACGTTTTGCAGGTGAAAAATTTTAAAAGTTGAAAAACTGGAATTTTTTTCGTCCTATCGAGTAAAGCGACTTCGAAAACTTACATTTTCATATCAAACTTGTAAATATATGTCGTACTTTCCGAAAGAAACGGTAACGAAATTTTTGCATTTTTCATTTCCGAGTTTACTTTGAAACGCTCTAGTGGAAAAGATATCATTATCAGTAATCAACTCAGTGGTTTTTCTCAAAGTTTCCGACCGGTTTTAGAACCTCCATATCAATAAATGACAACATGGTCAAGCGAGTGCCTGTGAGAATGCGAAGTATAGCGTTTTAAGGGGGGTCTACCCCTTGCGATTTTTTCGGTCAAAATTTCGAAATTTTTTTCTGCGGTTTTTTGTGCTAGGAAGGAAGTATACTCATCGCTGATCACAAATCTGCAAACCTCACCTCAATCCGAGGTCAGATCTCCGAGCTATGAAACTTTGAAATTCCGAAAATTTCAAAAATTCACGTTTTGCAGGTGAAAAATTTTAAAAGTTGAAAAACTGGAATTTTTTTCGTCCTATCGAGTAAAGCGACTTCGAAAACTTACATTTTCATATCAAACTTGTAAATATATGTCGTACTTTCCGAAAGAAACGGTAACGAAATTTTTGCATTTTTCATTTCCGAGTTTACTTTGAAACGCTCTAGTGGAAAAGATATCATTATCAGTAATCAACTCAGTGGTTTTTCTCAAAGTTTCCGACCGGTTTTAGAACCTCCATATCAATAAATGACAACATGGTCAAGCGAGTGCCTGTGAGAATGCGAAGTATAGCGTTTTAAGGGGGGTCTACCCCTTGCGATTTTTTCGGTCAAAATTTCGAAATTTTTTTCTGCGGTTTTTTGTGCTAGGAAGGAAGTATACTCATCGCTGATCACAAATCTGCAAACCTCACCTCAATCCGAGGTCAGATCTCCGAGCTATGAAACTTTGAAATTCCGAAAATTTCAAAAATTCACGTTTTGCAGGTGAAAAATTTTAAAAGTTGAAAAACTGGAATTTTTTTCGTCCTATCGAGTAAAGCGACTTCGAAAACTTACATTTTCATATCAAACTTGTAAATATATGTCGTACTTTCCGAAAGAAACGGTAACGAAATTTTTGCATTTTTCATTTCCGAGTTTACTTTGAAACGCTCTAGTGGAAAAGATATCATTATCAGTAATCAACTCAGTGGTTTTTCTCAAAGTTTCCGACCGGTTTTAGAACCTCCATATCAATAAATGACAACATGGTCAAGCGAGTGCCTGTGAGAATGCGAAGTATAGCGTTTTAAGGGGGGTCTACCCCTTGCGATTTTTTCGGTCAAAATTTCGAAATTTTTTTCTGCGGTTTTTTGTGCTAGGAAGGAAGTATACTCATCGCTGATCACAAATCTGCAAACCTCACCTCAATCCGAGGTCAGATCTCCGAGCTATGAAACTTTGAAATTCCGAAAATTTCAAAAATTCACGTTTTGCAGGTGAAAAATTTTAAAAGTTGAAAAACTGGAATTTTTTTCGTCCTATCGAGTAAAGCGACTTCGAAAACTTACATTTTCATATCAAACTTGTAAATATATGTCGTACTTTCCGAAAGAAACGGTAACGAAATTTTTGCATTTTTCATTTCCGAGTTTACTTTGAAACGCTCTAGTGGAAAAGATATCATTATCAGTAATCAATTCAGTGGTTTTTCTCAAAGTTTCCGACCGGTTTTAGAACCTCCATATCAATAAATGACAACATGGTCAAGCGAGTGCCTGTGAGAATGCGAAGTATAGCGTTTTAAGGGGGGTCTACCCCTTGCGATTTTTTCGGTCAAAATTTCGAAATTTTTTTCTGCGGTTTTTTGTGCTAGGAAGGAAGTATACTCATCGCTGATCACAAATCTGCAAACCTCACCTCAATCCGAGGTCAGATCTCCGAGCTATGAAACTTTGAAATTCCGAAAATTTCAAAAATTCACGTTTTGCAGGTGAAAAATTTTAAAAGTTGAAAAACTGGAATTTTTTTCGTCCTATCGAGTAAAGCGACTTCGAAAACTTACATTTTCATATCAAACTTGTAAATATATGTCGTACTTTCCGAAAGAAACGGTAACGAAATTTTTGCATTTTTCATTTCCGAGTTTACTTTGAAACGCTCTAGTGGAAAAGATATCATTATCAGTAATCAACTCAGTGGTTTTTCTCAAAGTTTCCGACCGGTTTTAGAACCTCCATATCAATAAATGACAACATGGTCAAGCGAGTGCCTGTGAGAATGCGAAGTATAGCGTTTTAAGGGGGGTCTACCCCTTGCGATTTTTTCGGTCAAAATTTCGAAATTTTTTTCTGCGGTTTTTTTGTGCTAGGAAGAAAGTATACTCATCGCTGATCACAAATCTGCAAACCTCACCTCAATCCGAGGTCAGATCTCCGAGCTATGAAACTTTGAAATTCCGAAAATTTCAAAAATTCACGTTTTGCAGGTGAAAAATTTTAAAAGTTGAAAAACTGGAATTTTTTTCGTCCTATCGAGTAAAGCGACTTCGAAAACTTACATTTTCATATCAAACTTGTAAATATATGTCGTACTTTCCGAAAGAAACGGTAACGAAATTTTTGCATTTTTCATTTCCGAGTTTACTTTGAAACGCTCTAGTGGAAAAGATATCATTATCAGTAATCAATTCAGTGGTTTTTCTCAAAGTTTCCGACCGGTTTTAGAACCTCCATATCAATAAATGACAATATGGTCAAGCGAGTGCCTGTGAGAATGCGAAGTATAGCGTTTTAAGGGGGGTCTACCCCTTGCGATTTTTTCGGTCAAAATTTCGAAATTTTTTTCTGCGGTTTTTTGTGCTAGGAAGGAAGTATACTCATCGCTGATCACAAATCTGCAAACCTCACCTCAATCCGAGGTCAGATCTCCGAGCTATGAAACTTTGAAATTCCGAAAATTTCAAAAATTCACGTTTTGCAGGTGAAAAATTTTAAAAGTTGAAAAACTGGAATTTTTTTCGTCCTATCGAGTAAAGCGACTTCGAAAACTTACATTTTCATATCAAACTTGTAAATATATGTCGTACTTTCCGAAAGAAACGGTAACGAAATTTTTGCATTTTTCATTTCCGAGTTTACTTTGAAACGCTCTAGTGGAAAAGATATCATTATCAGTAATCAATTCAGTGGTTTTTCTCAAAGTTTCCGACCGGTTTTAGAACCTCCATATCAATAAATGACAACATGGTCAAGCGAGTGCCTGTGAGAATGCGAAGTATAGCGTTTTAAGGGGGGTCTACCCCTTGCGATTTTTTCGGTCAAAATTTCGAAATTTTTTTCTGCGGTTTTTTGTGCTAGGAAGGAAGTATACTCATCGCTGATCACAAATCTGCAAACCTCACCTCAATCCGAGGTCAGATCTCCGAGCTATGAAACTTTGAAATTCCGAAAATTTCAAAAATTCACGTTTTGCAGGTGAAAAATTTTAAAAGTTGAAAAACTGGAATTTTTTTCGTCCTATCGAGTAAAGCGACTTCGAAAACTTACATTTTCATATCAAACTTGTAAATATATGTCGTACTTTCCGAAAGAAACGGTAACGAAATTTTTGCATTTTTCATTTCCGAGTTTACTTTGAAACGCTCTAGTGGAAAAGATATCATTATCAGTAATCAATTCAGTGGTTTTTCTCAAAGTTTCCGACCGGTTTTAGAACCTCCATATCAATAAATGACAACATGGTCAAGCGAGTGCCTGTGAGAATGCGAAGTATAGCGTTTTAAGGGGGGTCTACCCCTTGCGATTTTTTCGGTCAAAATTTCGAAATTTTTTTCTGCGGTTTTTTGTGCTAGGAAGGAAGTATACTCATCGCTGATCACAAATCTGCAAACCTCACCTCAATCCGAGGTCAGATCTCCGAGCTATGAAACTTTGAAATTCCGAAAATTTCAAAAATTCACGTTTTGCAGGTGAAAAATTTTAAAAGTTGAAAAACTGGAATTTTTTTCGTCCTATCGAGTAAAGCGACTTCGAAAACTTACATTTTCATATCAAACTTGTAAATATATGTCGTACTTTCCGAAAGAAACGGTAACGAAATTTTTGCATTTTTCATTTCCGAGTTTACTTTGAAACGCTCTAGTGGAAAAGATATCATTATCAGTAATCAACTCAGTGGTTTTTCTCAAAGTTTCCGACCGGTTTTAGAACCTCCATATCAATAAATGACAACATGGTCAAGCGAGTGCCTGTGAGAATGCGAAGTATAGCGTTTTAAGGGGGGTCTACCCCTTGCGATTTTTTCGGTCAAAATTTCGAAATTTTTTTCTGCGGTTTTTTGTGCTAGGAAGGAAGTATACTCATCGCTGATCACAAATCTGCAAACCTCACCTCAATCCGAGGTCAGATCTCCGAGCTATGAAACTTTGAAATTCCGAAAATTTCAAAAATTCACGTTTTGCAGGTGAAAAATTTTAAAAGTTGAAAAACTGGAATTTTTTTCGTCCTATCGAGTAAAGCGACTTCGAAAACTTACATTTTCATATCAAACTTGTAAATATTTGTCGTACTTTCCGAAAGAAACGGTAACGAAATTTTTGCATTTTTCATTTCCGAGTTTACTTTGAAACGCTCTAGTGGAAAAGATATCATTATCAGTAATCAACTCAGTGGTTTTTCTCAAAGTTTCCGACCGGTTTTAGAACCTCCATATCAATAAATGACAACATGGTCAAGCGAGTGCCTGTGAGAATGCGAAGTATAGCGTTTTAAGGGGGGTCTACCCCTTGCGATTTTTTCGGTCAAAATTTCGAAATTTTTTTCTGCGGTTTTTTGTGCTAGGAAGGAAGTATACTCATCGCTGATCACAAATCTGCAAACCTCACCTCAATCCGAGGTCAGATCTCCGAGCTTTGAAATTCCGAAAATTTCAAAAATTCACGTTTTGCAGGTGAAAAATTTTAAAAGTTGAAAAACTGGAATTTTTTTCGTCCTATCGAGTAAAGCGACTTCGAAAACTTACATTTTCATATCAAACTTGTAAATATATGTCGTACTTTCCGAAAGAAACGGTAACGAAATTTTTGCATTTTTCATTTCCGAGTTTACTTTGAAACGCTCTAGTGGAAAAGATATCATTATCAGTAATCAACTCAGTGGTTTTTCTCAAAGTTTCCGACCGGTTTTAGAACCTCCATATCAATAAATGACAACATGGTCAAGCGAGTGCCTGTGAGAATGCGAAGTATAGCGTTTTAAGGGGGGTCTACCCCTTGCGATTTTTTCGGTCAAAATTTCGAAATTTTTTTCTGCGGTTTTTTGTGCTAGGAAGGAAGTATACTCATCGCTGATCACAAATCTGCAAACCTCACCTCAATCCGAGGTCAGATCTCCGAGCTATGAAACTTTGAAATTCCGAAAATTTCAAAAATTCACGTTTTGCAGGTGAAAAATTTTAAAAGTTGAAAAACTGGAATTTTTTTCGTCCTATCGAGTAAAGCGACTTCGAAAACTTACATTTTCATATCAAACTTGTAAATATATGTCGTACTTTCCGAAAGAAACGGTTACGAAATTTTTGCATTTTTCATTTCCGAGTTTACTTTGAAACGCTCTAGTGGAAAAGATATCATTATCAGTAATCAACTCAGTGGTTTTTCTCAAAGTTTCCGACCGGTTTTAGAACCTCCATATCAATAAATGACAACATGGTCAAGCGAGTGCCTGTGAGAATGCGAAGTATAGCGTTTTAAGGGGGGTCTACCCCTTGCGATTTTTTCGGTCAAAATTTCGAAATTTTTTTCTGCGGTTTTTTGTGCTAGGAAGGAAGTATACTCATCGCTGATCACAAATCTGCAAACCTCACCTCAATCCGAGGTCAGATCTCCGAGCTTTGAAATTCCGAAAATTTCAAAAATTCACGTTTTGCAGGTGAAAAATTTTAAAAGTTGAAAAACTGGAATTTTTTTCGTCCTATCGAGTAAAGCGACTTCGAAAACTTACATTTTCATATCAAACTTGTAAATATATGTCGTACTTTCCGAAAGAAACGGTAACGAAATTTTTGCATTTTTCATTTCCGAGTTTACTTTGAAACGCTCTAGTGGAAAAGATATCATTATCAGTAATCAACTCAGTGGTTTTTCTCAAAGTTTCCGACCGGTTTTAGAACCTCCATATCAATAAATGACAATATGGTCAAGCGAGTGCCTGTGAGAATGCGAAGTATAGCGTTTTAAGGGGGGTCTACCCCTTGCGATTTTTTCGGTCAAAATTTCGAAATTTTTTTCTGCGGTTTTTTGTGCTAGGAAGGAAGTATACTCATCGCTGATCACAAATCTGCAAACCTCACCTCAATCCGAGGTCAGATCTCCGAGCTATGAAACTTTGAAATTCCGAAAATTTCAAAAATTCACGTTTTGCAGGTGAAAAATTTTAAAAGTTGAAAAACTGGAATTTTTTTCGTCCTATCGAGTAAAGCGACTTCGAAAACTTACATTTTCATATCAAACTTGTAAATATATGTCGTACTTTCCGAAAGAAACGGTAACGAAATTTTTGCATTTTTCATTTCCGAGTTTACTTTGAAACGCTCTAGTGGAAAAGATATCATTATCAGTAATCAACTCAGTGGTTTTTCTCAAAGTTTCCGACCGGTTTTAGAACCTCCATATCAATAAATGACAACATGGTCAAGCGAGTGCCTGTGAGAATGCCGAAGTATAGCGTTTTAAGGGGGGTCTACCCCTTGCGATTTTTTCGGTCAAAATTTCGAAATTTTTTTCTGCGGTTTTTTGTGCTAGGAAGGAAGTATACTCATCGCTGATCACAAATCTGCAAACCTCACCTCAATCCGAGGTCAGATCTCCGAGCTATGAAACTTTGAAATTCCGAAAATTTCAAAAATTCACGTTTTGCAGGTGAAAAATTTTAAAAGTTGAAAAACTGGAATTTTTTTCGTCCTATCGAGTAAAGCGACTTCGAAAACTTACATTTTCATATCAAACTTGTAAATATTTGTCGTACTTTCCGAAAGAAACGGTAACGAAATTTTTGCATTTTTCATTTCCGAGTTTACTTTGAAACGCTCTAGTGGAAAAGATATCATTATCAGTAATCAACTCAGTGGTTTTTCTCAAAGTTTCCGACCGGTTTTAGAACCTCCATATCAATAAATGACAACATGGTCAAGCGAGTGCCTGTGAGAATGCGAAGTATAGCGTTTTAAGGGGGGTCTACCCCTTGCGATTTTTTCGGTCAAAATTTCGAAATTTTTTTCTGCGGTTTTTTGTGCTAGGAAGGAAGTATACTCATCGCTGATCACAAATCTGCAAACCTCACCTCAATCCGAGGTCAGATCTCCGAGCTTTGAAATTCCGAAAATTTCAAAAATTCACGTTTTGCAGGTGAAAAATTTTAAAAGTTGAAAAACTGGAATTTTTTTCGTCCTATCGAGTAAAGCGACTTCGAAAACTTACATTTTCATATCAAACTTGTAAATATATGTCGTACTTTCCGAAAGAAACGGTAACGAAATTTTTGCATTTTTCATTTCCGAGTTTACTTTGAAACGCTCTAGTGGAAAAGATATCATTATCAGTAATGAACTCAGTGGTTTTTCTCAAAGTTTCCGACCGGTTTTAGAACCTCCATATCAATAAATGACAACATGGTCAAGCGAGTGCCTGTGAGAATGCGAAGTATAGCGTTTTAAGGGGGGTCTACCCCTTGCGATTTTTTCGGTCAAAATTTCGAAATTTTTTTCTGCGGTTTTTTGTGCTAGGAAGGAAGTATACTCATCGCTGATCACAAATCTGCAAACCTCACCTCAATCCGAGGTCAGATCTCCGAGCTATGAAACTTTGAAATTCCGAAAATTTCAAAAATTCACGTTTTGCAGGTGAAAAATTTTAAAAGTTGAAAAACTGGAATTTTTTTCGTCCTATCGAGTAAAGCGACTTCGAAAACTTACATTTTCATATCAAACTTGTAAATATATGTCGTACTTTCCGAAAGAAACGGTAACGAAATTTTTGCATTTTTCATTTCCGAGTTTACTTTGAAACGCTCTAGTGGAAAAGATATCATTATCAGTAATCAACTCAGTGGTTTTTCTCAAAGTTTCCGACCGGTTTTAGAACCTCCATATCAATAAATGACAACATGGTCAAGCGAGTGCCTGTGAGAATGCGAAGTATAGCGTTTTAAGGGGGGTCTACCCCTTGCGATTTTTTCGGTCAAAATTTCGAAATTTTTTTCTGCGGTTTTTTGTGCTAGGAAGGAAGTATACTCATCGCTGATCACAAATCTGCAAACCTCACCTCAATCCGAGGTCAGATCTCCGAGCTCTGAAACTTTGAAATTCCGAAAATTTCAAAAATTCACGTTTTGCAGGTGAAAAATTTTAAAAGTTGAAAAACTGGAATTTTTTTCGTCCTATCGAGTAAAGCGACTTCGAAAACTTACATTTTCATATCAAACTTGTAAATATATGTCGTACTTTCCGAAAGAAACGGTAACGAAATTTTTGCATTTTTCATTTCCGAGTTTACTTTGAAACGCTCTAGTGGAAAAGATATCATTATCAGTAATCAACTCAGTGGTTTTTCTCAAAGTTTCCGACCGGTTTTAGAACCTCCATATCAATAAATGACAACATGGTCAAGCGAGTGCCTGTGAGAATGCGAAGTATAGCGTTTTAAGGGGGGTCTACCCCTTGCGATTTTTTCGGTCAAAATTTCGAAATTTTTTTCTGCGGTTTTTTGTGCTAGGAAGGAAGTATACTCATCGCTGATCACAAATCTGCAAACCTCACCTCAATCCGAGGTCAGATCTCCGAGCTATGAAACTTTGAAATTCCGAAAATTTCAAAAATTCACGTTTTGCAGGTGAAAAATTTTAAAAGTTGAAAAACTGGAATTTTTTTCGTCCTATCGAGTAAAGCGACTTCGAAAACTTACATTTTCATATCAAACTTGTAAATATATGTCGTACTTTCCGAAAGAAACGGTAACGAAATTTTTGCATTTTTCATTTCCGAGTTTACTTTGAAACGCTCTAGTGGAAAAGATATCATTATCAGTAATCAACTCAGTGGTTTTTCTCAAAGTTTCCGACCGGTTTTAGAACCTCCATATCAATAAATGACAACATGGTCAAGCGAGTGCCTGTGAGAATGCGAAGTATAGCGTTTTAAGGGGGGTCTACCCCTTGCGATTTTTTCGGTCAAAATTTCGAAATTTTTTTCTGCGGTTTTTTGTGCTAGGAAGGAAGTATACTCATCGCTGATCACAAATCTGCAAACCTCACCTCAATCCGAGGTCAGATCTCCGAGCTATGAAACTTTGAAATTCCGAAAATTTCAAAAATTCACGTTTTGCAGGTGAAAAATTTTAAAAGTTGAAAAACTGGAATTTTTTTCGTCCTATCGAGTAAAACGACTTCGAAAACTTACATTTTCATATCAAACTTGTAAATATATGTCGTACTTTCCGAAAGAAACGGTAACGAAATTTTTGCATTTTTCATTTCCAAGTTTACTTTGAAACGCTCTAGTGGAAAAGATATCATTGTCAGTAATCAACTCAGTGGTTTTTCTCAAAGTTTCCGACCGGTTTTAGAACCTCCATATCAATAAATGACAATATGGTCAAGCGAGTGCCTGTGAGAATGCGAAGTATAGCGTTTTAAGGGGGGTCTACCCCTTGCGATTTTTTCGGTCAAAATTTCGAAATTTTTTTCTGCGGTTTTTTGTGCTAGGAAGGAAGTATACTCATCGCTGATCACAAATCTGCAAACCTCACCTCAATCCGAGGTCAGATCTCCGAGCTATGAAACTTTGAAATTCCGAAAATTTCAAAAATTCACGTTTTGCAGGTGAAAAATTTTAAAAGTTGAAAAACTGGAATTTTTTTCGTCCTATCGAGTAAAACGACTTCGAAAACTTACATTTTCATATCAAACTTGTAAATATATGTCGTACTTTCCGAAAGAAACGGTAACGAAATTTTTGCATTTTTCATTTCCGAGTTTACTTTGAAACGCTCTAGTGGAAAAGATATCATTATCAGTAATCAATTCAGTGGTTTTTCTCAAAGTTTCCGACCGGTTTTAGAACCTCCATATCAATAAATGACAACATGGTCAAGCGAGTGCCTGTGAGAATGCGAAGTATAGCGTTTTAAGGGGGGTCTACCCCTTGCGATTTTTTCGGTCAAAATTTCGAAATTTTTTTCTGCGGTTTTTTGTGCTAGGAAGGAAGTATACTCATCGCTGATCACAAATCTGCAAACCTCACCTCAATCCGAGGTCAGATCTCCGAGCTATGAAACTTTGAAATTCCGAAAATTTCAAAAATTCACGTTTTGCAGGTGAAAAATTTTAAAAGTTGAAAAACTGGAATTTTTTTCGTCCTATCGAGTAAAGCGACTTCGAAAACTTACATTTTCATATCAAACTTGTAAATATATGTCGTACTTTCCGAAAGAAACGGTAACGAAATTTTTGCATTTTTCATTTCCGAGTTTACTTTGAAACGCTCTAGTGGAAAAGATATCATTATCAGTAATCAACTCAGTGGTTTTTCTCAAAGTTTCCGACCGGTTTTAGAACCTCCATATCAATAAATGACAACATGGTCAAGCGAGTGCCTGTGAGAATGCGAAGTATAGCGTTTTAAGGGGGGTCTACCCCTTGCGATTTTTTCGGTCAAAATTTCGAAATTTTTTTCTGCGGTTTTTTGTGCTAGGAAGGAAGTATACTCATCGCTGATCACAAATCTGCAAACCTCACCTCAATCCGAGGTCAGATCTCCGAGCTATGAAACTTTGAAATTCCGAAAATTTCAAAAATTCACGTTTTGCAGGTGAAAAATTTTAAAAGTTGAAAAACTGGAATTTTTTTCGTCCTATCGAGTAAAGCGACTTCGAAAACTTACATTTTCATATCAAACTTGTAAATATATGTCGTACTTTCCGAAAGAAACGGTAACGAAATTTTTGCATTTTTCATTTCCGAGTTTACTTTGAAACGCTCTAGTGGAAAAGATATCATTATCAGTAATCAATTCAGTGGTTTTTCTCAAAGTTTCCGACCGGTTTTAGAACCTCCATATCAATAAATGACAACATGGTCAAGCGAGTGCCTGTGAGAATGCGAAGTATAGCGTTTTAAGGGGGGTCTACCCCTTGCGATTTTTTCGGTCAAAATTTCGAAATTTTTTTCTGCGGTTTTTTGTGCTAGGAAGGAAGTATACTCATCGCTGATCACAAATCTGCAAACCTCACCTCAATCCGAGGTCAGATCTCCGAGCTATGAAACTTTGAAATTCCGAAAATTTCAAAAATTCACGTTTTGCAGGTGAAAAATTTTAAAAGTTGAAAAACTGGAATTTTTTTCGTCCTATCGAGTAAAGCGACTTCGAAAACTTACATTTTCATATCAAACTTGTAAATATATGTCGTACTTTCCGAAAGAAACGGTAACGAAATTTTTGCATTTTTCATTTCCGAGTTTACTTTGAAACGCTCTAGTGGAAAAGATATCATTATCAGTAATCAATTCAGTGGTTTTTCTCAAAGTTTCCGACCGGTTTTAGAACCTCCATATCAATAAATGACAACATGGTCAAGCGAGTGCCTGTGAGAATGCGAAGTATAGCGTTTTAAGGGGGGTCTACCCCTTGCGATTTTTTCGGTCAAAATTTCGAAATTTTTTTCTGCGGTTTTTTGTGCTAGGAAGGAAGTATACTCATCGCTGATCACAAATCTGCAAACCTCACCTCAATCCGAGGTCAGATCTCCGAGCTCTGAAACTTTGAAATTCCGAAAATTTCAAAAATTCACGTTTTGCAGGTGAAAAATTTTAAAAGTTGAAAAACTGGAATTTTTTTCGTCCTATCGAGTAAAGCGACTTCGAAAACTTACATTTTCATATCAAACTTGTAAATATATGTCGTACTTTCCGAAAGAAACGGTAACGAAATTTTTGTATTTTTCATTTCCGAGTTTACTTTGAAACGCTCTAGTGGAAAAGATATCATTATCAGTAATCAACTCAGTGGTTTTTCTCAAAGTTTCCGACCGGTTTTAGAACCTCCATATCAATAAATGACAACATGGTCAAGCGAGTGCCTGTGAGAATGCGAAGTATAGCGTTTTAAGGGGGGTCTACCCCTTGCGATTTTTTCGGTCAAAATTTCGAAATTTTTTTCTGCGGTTTTTTGTGCTAGGAAGGAAGTATACTCATCGCTGATCACAAATCTGCAAACCTCACCTCAATCCGAGGTCAGATCTCCGAGCTATGAAACTTTGAAATTCCGAAAATTTCAAAAATTCACGTTTTGCAGGTGAAAAATTTTAAAAGTTGAAAAACTGGAATTTTTTTCGTCCTATCGAGTAAAGCGACTTCGAAAACTTACATTTTCATATCAAACTTGTAAATATTTGTCGTACTTTCCGAAAGAAACGGTTACGAAATTTTTGCATTTTTCATTTCCGAGTTTACTTTGAAACGCTGTAGTGGAAAAGATATCATTATCAGTAATCAACTCAGTGGTTTTTCTCAAAGTTTCCGACCGGTTTTAGAACCTCCATATCAATAAATGACAACATGGTCAAGCGAGTGCCTGTGAGAATGCGAAGTATAGCGTTTTAAGGGGGGTCTACCCCTTGCGATTTTTTCGGTCAAAATTTCGAAATTTTTTTCTGCGGTTTTTTGTGCTAGGAAGGAAGTATACTCATCGCTGATCACAAATCTGCAAACCTCACCTCAATCCGAGGTCAGATCTCCGAGCTATGAAACTTTGAAATTCCGAAAATTTCAAAAATTCACGTTTTGCAGGTGAAAAATTTTAAAAGTTGAAAAACTGGAATTTTTTTCGTCCTATCGAGTAAAGCGACTTCGAAAACTTACATTTTCATATCAAACTTGTAAATATATGTCGTACTTTCCGAAAGAAACGGTAACGAAATTTTTGCATTTTTCATTTCCGAGTTTACTTTGAAACGCTCTAGTGGAAAAGATATCATTATCAGTAATGAACTCAGTGGTTTTTCTCAAAGTTTCCGACCGGTTTTAGAACCTCCATATCAATAAATGACAACATGGTCAAGCGAGTGCCTGTGAGAATGCGAAGTATAGCGTTTTAAGGGGGGTCTACCCCTTGCGATTTTTTCGGTCAAAATTTCGAAATTTTTTTCTGCGGTTTTTTGTGCTAGGAAGGAAGTATACTCATCGCTGATCACAAATCTGCAAACCTCACCTCAATCCGAGGTCAGATCTCCGAGCTATGAAACTTTGAAATTCCGAAAATTTCAAAAATTCACGTTTTGCAGGTGAAAAATTTTAAAAGTTGAAAAACTGGAATTTTTTTCGTCCTATCGAGTAAAGCGACTTCGAAAACTTACATTTTCATATCAAACTTGTAAATATATGTCGTACTTTCCGAAAGAAACGGTAACGAAATTTTTGCATTTTTCATTTCCGAGTTTACTTTGAAACGCTCTAGTGGAAAAGATATCATTATCAGTAATCAATTCAGTGGTTTTTCTCAAAGTTTCCGACCGGTTTCAGAACCTCCATATCAATAAATGACAACATGGTCAAGCGAGTGCCTGTGAGAATGCGAAGTATAGCGTTTTAAGGGGGGTCTACTCCTTGCGATTTTTTCGGTCAAAATTTCGAAATTTTTTTCTGCGGTTTTTTGTGCTAGGAAGGAAGTATACTCATCGCTGATCACAAATCTGCAAACCTCACCTCAATCCGAGGTCAGATCTCCGAGCTATGAAACTTTGAAATTCCGAAAATTTCAAAAATTCACGTTTTGCAGGTGAAAAATTTTAAAAGTTGAAAAACTGGAATTTTTTTCGTCCTATCGAGTAAAGCGACTTCGAAAACTTACATTTTCATATCAAACTTGTAAATATATGTCGTACTTTCCGAAAGAAACGGTAACGAAATTTTTGCATTTTTCATTTCCGAGTTTACTTTGAAACGCTCTAGTGGAAAAGATATCATTATCAGTAATCAACTCAGTGGTTTTTCTCAAAGTTTCCGACCGGTTTTAGAACCTCCATATCAATAAATGACAACATGGTCAAGCGAGTGCCTGTGAGAATGCGAAGTATAGCGTTTTAAGGGGGGTCTACCCCTTGCGATTTTTTCGGTCAAAATTTCGAAATTTTTTTCTGCGGTTTTTTTGTGCTAGGAAGAAAGTATACTCATCGCTGATCACAAATCTGCAAACCTCACCTCAATCCGAGGTCAGATCTCCGAGCTATGAAACTTTGAAATTCCGAAAATTTCAAAAATTCACGTTTTGCAGGTGAAAAATTTTAAAAGTTGAAAAACTGGAATTTTTTTCGTCCTATCGAGTAAAGCGACTTCGAAAACTTACATTTTCATATCAAACTTGTAAATATATGTCGTACTTTCCGAAAGAAACGGTAACGAAATTTTTGCATTTTTCATTTCCGAGTTTACTTTGAAACGCTCTAGTGGAAAAGATATCATTATCAGTAATCAATTCAGTGGTTTTTCTCAAAGTTTCCGGCCGGTTTTAGAACCTCCATATCAATAAATGACAATATGGTCAAGCGAGTGCCTGTGAGAATGCGAAGTATAGCGTTTTAAGGGGGGTCTACCCCTTGCGATTTTTTCGGTCAAAATTTCGAAATTTTTTTCTGCGGTTTTTTGTGCTAGGAAGGAAGTATACTCATCGCTGATCACAAATCTGCAAACCTCACCTCAATCCGAGGTCAGATCTCCGAGCTATGAAACTTTGAAATTCCGAAAATTTCAAAAATTCACGTTTTGCAGGTGAAAAATTTTAAAAGTTGAAAAACTGGAATTCTTTTCGTCCTATCGAGTAAAGCGACTTCGAAAACTTACATTTTCATATCAAACTTGTAAATATATGTCGTACTTTCCGAAAGAAACGGTAACGAAATTTTTGCATTTTTCATTTCCGAGTTTACTTTGAAACGCTCTAGTGGAAAAGATATCATTATCAGTAATCAATTCAGTGGTTTTTCTCAAAGTTTCCGACCGGTTTTAGAACCTCCATATCAATAAATGACAACATGGTCAAGCGAGTGCCTGTGAGAATGCGAAGTATAGCGTTTTAAGGGGGGTCTACCCCTTGCGATTTTTTCGGTCAAAATTTCGAAATTTTTTTCTGCGGTTTTTTGTGCTAGGAAGGAAGTATACTCATCGCTGATCACAAATCTGCAAACCTCACCTCAATCCGAGGTCAGATCTCCGAGCTCTGAAACTTTGAAATTCCGAAAATTTCAAAAATTCACGTTTTGCAGGTGAAAAATTTTAAAAGTTGAAAAACTGGAATTTTTTTCGTCCTATCGAGTAAAGCGACTTCGAAAACTTACATTTTCATATCAAACTTGTAAATATATGTCGTACTTTCCGAAAGAAACGGTAACGAAATTTTTGCATTTTTCATTTCCGAGTTTACTTTGAAACGCTCTAGTGGAAAAGATATCATTATCAGTAATCAATTCAGTGGTTTTTCTCAAAGTTTCCGACCGGTTTTAGAACCTCCATATCAATAAATGACAACATGGTCAAGCGAGTGCCTGTGAGAATGCGAAGTATAGCGTTTTAAGGGGGGTCTACCCCTTGCGATTTTTTCGGTCAAAATTTCGAAATTTTTTTCTGCGGTTTTTTGTGCTAGGAAGGAAGTATACTCATCGCTGATCACAAATCTGCAAACCTCACCTCAATCCGAGGTCAGATCTCCGAGCTATGAAACTTTGAAATTCCGAAAATTTCAAAAATTCACGTTTTGCAGGTGAAAAATTTTAAAAGTTGAAAAACTGGAATTTTTTTCGTCCTATCGAGTAAAGCGACTTCGAAAACTTACATTTTCATATCAAACTTGTAAATATATGTCGTACTTTCCGAAAGAAACGGTAACGAAATTTTTGCATTTTTCATTTCCGAGTTTACTTTGAAACGCTCTAGTGGAAAAGATATCATTATCAGTAATGAACTCAGTGGTTTTTCTCAAAGTTTCCGACCGGTTTTAGAACCTCCATATCAATAAATGACAACATGGTCAAGCGAGTGCCTGTGAGAATGCGAAGTATAGCGTTTTAAGGGGGGTCTACCCCTTGCGATTTTTTCGGTCAAAATTTCGAAATTTTTTTCTGCGGTTTTTTGTGCTAGGAAGGAAGTATACTCATCGCTGATCACAAATCTGCAAACCTCACCTCAATCCGAGGTCAGATCTCCGAGCTATGAAACTTTGAAATTCCGAAAATTTCAAAAATTCACGTTTTGCAGGTGAAAAATTTTAAAAGTTGAAAAACTGGAATTTTTTTCGTCCTATCGAGTAAAGCGACTTCGAAAACTTACATTTTCATATCAAACTTGTAAATATATGTCGTACTTTCCGAAAGAAAGGGTAACGAAATTTTTGTATTTTTCATTTCCGAGTTTACTTTGAAACGCTCTAGTGGAAAAGATATCATTATCAGTAATCAACTCAGTGGTTTTTCTCAAAGTTTCCGACCGGTTTTAGAACCTCCATATCAATAAATGACAACATGGTCAAGCGAGTGCCTGTGAGAATGCCAAGTATAGCGTTTTAAGGGGGGTCTACCCCTTGCGATTTTTTCGGTCAAAATTTCGAAATTTTTTTCTGCGGTTTTTTGTGCTAGGAAGGAAGTATACTCATCGCTGATCACAAATCTGCAAACCTCACCTCAATCCGAGGTCAGATCTCCGAGCTATGAAACTTTGAAATTCCGAAAATTTCAAAAATTCACGTTTTGCAGGTGAAAAATTTTAAAAGTTGAAAAACTGGAATTTTTTTCGTCCTATCGAGTAAAGCGACTTCGAAAACTTACATTTTCATATCAAACTTGTAAATATTTGTCGTACTTTCCGAAAGAAACGGTTACGAAATTTTTGCATTTTTCATTTCCGAGTTTACTTTGAAACGCTCTAGTGGAAAAGATATCATTATCAGTAATCAACTCAGTGGTTTTTCTCAAAGTTTCCGACCGGTTTTAGAACCTCCATATCAATAAATGACAACATGGTCAAGCGAGTGCCTGTGAGAATGCGAAGTATAGCGTTTTAAGGGGGGTCTACCCCTTGCGATTTTTTCGGTCAAAATTTCGAAATTTTTTTCTGCGGTTTTTTGTGCTAGGAAGGAAGTATACTCATCGCTGATCACAAATCTGCAAACCTCACCTCAATCCGAGGTCAGATCTCCGAGCTATGAAACTTTGAAATTCCGAAAATTTCAAAAATTCACGTTTTGCAGGTGAAAAATTTTAAAAGTTGAAAAACTGGAATTTTTTTCGTCCTATCGAGTAAAGCGACTTCGAAAACTTACATTTTCATATCAAACTTGTAAATATATGTCGTACTTTCCGAAAGAAACGGTAACGAAATTTTTGCATTTTTCATTTCCGAGTTTACTTTGAAACGCTCTAGTGGAAAAGATATCATTATCAGTAATCAACTCAGTGGTTTTTCTCAAAGTTTCCGACCGGTTTTAGAACCTCCATATCAATAAATGACAATATGGTCAAGCGAGTGCCTGTGAGAATGCGAAGTATAGCGTTTTAAGGGGGGTCTACCCCTTGCGATTTTTTCGGTCAAAATTTCGAAATTTTTTTCTGCGGTTTTTTGTGCTAGGAAGGAAGTATACTCATCGCTGATCACAAATCTGCAAACCTCACCTCAATCCGAGGTCAGATCTCCGAGCTATGAAACTTTGAAATTCCGAAAATTTCAAAAATTCACGTTTTGCAGGTGAAAAATTTTAAAAGTTGAAAAACTGGAATTTTTTTCGTCCTATCGAGTAAAGCGACTTCGAAAACTTACATTTTCATATCAAACTTGTAAATATATGTCGTACTTTCCGAAAGAAACGGTAACGAAATTTTTGTATTTTTCATTTCCGAGTTTACTTTGAAACGCTCTAGTGGAAAAGATATCATTATCAGTAATCAACTCAGTGGTTTTTCTCAAAGTTTCCGACCGGTTTTAGAACCTCCATATCAATAAATGACAACATGGTCAAGCGAGTGCCTGTGAGAATGCCAAGTATAGCGTTTTAAGGGGGGTCTACCCCTTGCGATTTTTTCGGTCAAAATTTCGAAATTTTTTTCTGCGGTTTTTTGTGCTAGGAAGGAAGTATACTCATCGCTGATCACAAATCTGCAAACCTCACCTCAATCCGAGGTCAGATCTCCGAGCTATGAAACTTTGAAATTCCGAAAATTTCAAAAATTCACGTTTTGCAGGTGAAAAATTTTAAAAGTTGAAAAACTGGAATTTTTTTCGTCCTATCGAGTAAAGCGACTTCGAAAACTTACATTTTCATATCAAACTTGTAAATATTTGTCGTACTTTCCGAAAGAAACGGTTACGAAATTTTTGCATTTTTCATTTCCGAGTTTACTTTGAAACGCTCTAGTGGAAAAGATATCATTATCAGTAATGAACTCAGTGGTTTTTCTCAAAGTTTCCGACCGGTTTTAGAACCTCCATATCAATAAATGACAACATGGTCAAGCGAGTGCCTGTGAGAATGCGAAGTATAGCGTTTTAAGGGGGGTCTACCCCTTGCGATTTTTTCGGTCAAAATTTCGAAATTTTTTTCTGCGGTTTTTTGTGCTAGGAAGGAAGTATACTCATCGCTGATCACAAATCTGCAAACCTCACCTCAATCCGAGGTCAGATCTCCGAGCTATGAAACTTTGAAATTCCGAAAATTTCAAAAATTCACGTTTTGCAGGTGAAAAATTTTAAAAGTTGAAAAACTGGAATTTTTTTCGTCCTATCGAGTAAAGCGACTTCGAAAACTTACATTTTCATATCAAACTTGTAAATATTTGTCGTACTTTCCGAAAGAAACGGTAACGAAATTTTTGCATTTTTCATTTCCGAATTTACTTTGAAACGCTCTAGTGGAAAAGATATCATTATCAGTAATCAACTCAGTGGTTTTTCTCAAAGTTTCCGACCGGTTTTAGAACCTCCATATCAATAAATGACAACATGGTCAAGCGAGTGCCTGTGAGAATGCGAAGTATAGCGTTTTAAGGGGGGTCTACCCCTTGCGATTTTTTCGGTCAAAATTTCGAAATTTTTTTCAGCGGTTTTTTGTGCTAGGAAGGAAGTATACTCATCGCTGATCACAAATCTGCAAACCTCACCTCAATCCGAGGTCAGATCTCCGAGCTATGAAACTTTGAAATTCCGAAAATTTCAAAAATTCACGTTTTGCAGGTGAAAAATTTTAAAAGTTGAAAAACTGGAATTTTTTTCGTCCTATCGAGTAAAGCGACTTCGAAAACTTACATTTTCATATCAAACTTGTAAATATTTGTCGTACTTTCCGAAAGAAACGGTTACGAAATTTTTGCATTTTTCATTTCCGAGTTTACTTTGAAACGCTCTAGTGGAAAAGATATCATTATCAGTAATGAACTCAGTGGTTTTTCTCAAAGTTTCCGACCGGTTTTAGAACCTCCATATCAATAAATGACAACATGGTCAAGCGAGTGCCTGTGAGAATGCGAAGTATAGCGTTTTAAGGGGGGTCTACCCCTTGCGATTTTTTCGGTCAAAATTTCGAAATTTTTTTCTGCGGTTTTTTGTGCTAGGAAGGAAGTATACTCATCGCTGATCACAAATCTGCAAACCTCACCTCAATCCGAGGTCAGATCTCCGAGCTATGAAACTTTGAAATTCCGAAAATTTCAAAAATTCACGTTTTGCAGGTGAAAAATTTTAAAAGTTGAAAAACTGGAATTTTTTTCGTCCTATCGAGTAAAGCGACTTCGAAAACTTACATTTTCATATCAAACTTGTAAATATTTGTCGTACTTTCCGAAAGAAACGGTAACGAAATTTTTGCATTTTTCATTTCCGAATTTACTTTGAAACGCTCTAGTGGAAAAGATATCATTATCAGTAATCAACTCAGTGGTTTTTCTCAAAGTTTCCGACCGGTTTTAGAACCTCCATATCAATAAATGACAACATGGTCAAGCGAGTGCCTGTGAGAATGCGAAGTATAGCGTTTTAAGGGGGGTCTACCCCTTGCGATTTTTTCGGTCAAAATTTCGAAATTTTTTTCAGCGGTTTTTTGTGCTAGGAAGGAAGTATACTCATCGCTGATCACAAATCTGCAAACCTCACCTCAATCCGAGGTCAGATCTCCGAGCTATGAAACTTTGAAATTCCGAAAATTTCAAAAATTCACGTTTTGCGGGTGAAAAATTTTAAACGTTGAAAAACTGGAATTTTTTTCGTCCTATCGAGTAAAACGACTTCGAAAACTTACATTTTCATATCAAACTTGTAAATATATGTCGTATTTTCCGAAAGAAACGGTAACGAAATTTTTGCATTTTTCATTTCCGAGTTTACTTTGAAACGCTCTAGTGGAAAAGATATCATTATCAGTAATCAATTCAGTGGTTTTTCTCAAAGTTTCCGACCGGTTTTAGAACCTCCATATCCATAAATGACAATATGGTCAAGCGAGTGCCTGTGAGAATGTGAAATAACCCTTTTTTTTTGGGGAGGGAGGTGTTCACAACCCTTTGCCAATTCAATTTTCACCGACTAGTAATAACCAACTGTCCTAATAAGAAAATGGTCGGTATATCTCCGAATAGAATAACATCAAAACCGACCTACTTCATCAACTTTCTGTTCTAGTAAGGAATCAAAAATTAGTATTGAATTAAAGAATATCTCACTTTTCAATAAAGGCAATCAGATTCGTTGGTTAAATCGAATGAATATCTTGCAGTTATTTCAATATCCCCATCAACGTCCAGCTTTCAGCAATGCTACAAGTGGGACAAATTGCGAACTGCTCATTTAATTTCCGGAGCTATTCGAGTTTCAAAAACGTGGAATTGCCCAGACGATTCTCGACACAAATATCGAAGCAACAGATATAACAATAATGCATATATTCTAACGGTTTTGAGTTTTCTCCTCAGATATAATGAGTTTTACAGGATCAAGGATCTTAAATATGGTCCGAATGGATCCAATCTTGGAACACGATTAATCTAAATTAAAGTCTCTGATTTCTTGGACTTTATGAAAACATTCAAACTTTTTAAGGAATAAGACCAGTCGATCATGTTCCGCTCCTTTTCTGTAACTCACCTCAAAAGATTCCTTCGAACAGATTCGGGAAAAATCAAGACCCATCATAAACCACACCCGCAGTTTTTCCGGACTAACTATTTTATGTTACAACGCGTGCTTCTACATTTTCCAGTGAAGACTAAAAAGAAACCTCGTGCTTTTTCCATAGTGCGAAAAAATGACTCAGATGGGTGCACAATGTGGAATTTTAACAATGGTCGTCTACCATATTCGTCGCCATCGATATCGAAGTCATTGTGGTGCACTATCGACGGTTTTGGAATAAGTAATGATCGTGATATGAAGATTTTCTTTATGAGAGATAAAATACCAAAACTGAGTGGCAGTACTAATACTTCTACTAAGACGTATGATGGAAATGGAAAATAGTATATTATAATATAAGAATCAAAGTGCCAAGCGAATGCAAAATAGCGACTAAAAATAGGCACTCTTAGTCCGTATGATATATACTATTTTTTCTCCAACCAAGTCAATTAGTGTTATTCAAAAATCGTTAATAATTTGGTAACAAATTTGAAGACCTATTAATTATACCAGGGATAGCAAGTCGGTAGTCATGGATATCTGGTATTGTTGGTAAATATTGATTGTCAAGTAGACGTCAGTAAACGTACTAATCATATAATTATTGTAGTAATTTTCACGCTGTTTTCGGAATGAATCCCGAACACGATGAAAATATCCATGCGGATATATTGAAAAGTGCCGAAGCAGTATATCTAAATCTTTTGCCACCAAAATCTCGCCAAGTTTATGAACTTGCATATCAGCGATTCATGGATTTGTGTAAAGAAAAAAATGTGCAAAACTATGCGGAGAGTGTTCTTATGGTGTATTTTTAAATTTAACGAAGACCGTCAAGCCATCTACTCTTTGGTCACAGTATTCAATGTTGCGATCCACACTGGATATCAAAAATGGTCTGGATATTAGTAAATATTCAAAATTACGAGCATTGTTGAAAAGGCAAAGTGATGGATATATACCTAAAAAGTCTAGGGTTTTTACAAAGGAGGAAGTGGATCGGTTCCTGGATATGGCACCTGATAATGTATATCTGATGATAAAGGTTGTTCTAGTATTAGGAATTAGAGGTGCTATGCATTGTCACGAACTAGTTCATTTGAAAATTGATGACATTGAAAATATGGACTCGGTCGTGGTCGTAAAAATTTTGCAGACAAAAAACAAGAAGCCTCGTTTGTTTACCATTATAGGCGATAATTATTTGATTTCATTTCGAAAATATGTTACACTACGGCCATCAAATATACAGGAACGTCGTTTATTTTTGAAGTATGTTAATGGGAAGTGTCAAAGAATGGTTGTTGGTGTTCACAAAATTAGTGCCGTGCCGCAAGAAATTGCAAAAATTCCTGAAGTTAGGAAATTGGAAGGAGTATACTGGACATTCGCTAAGAAGGACATCTGCTACACTTCTTATTGATGGTGGCGGTGACTTCACTCGTCTTAAAATACATCGAGGTTGGAAATCGAGTACGGTAGCGGAAGGATAGATTGGAGAATCACGTATCAAAAAAGAGAATACTGCCAGAAAACTATTGCAACCTGACAAAGAAGGTACCTGTTCGGATATTTCCTCGAATGTTTCATCAACAGTTACGGAGAATATTTTGAGTTGTTCTAACATTCATGAAAATCTTTTGAATTGTTCGAAAATTGTTAGTGATAATTTCAGGGAAGCTTTGAATTTTGGCAATAATTGTTCCAAATGTACATTCAATATCACTATAAAAAACGAATAAATACCTATATTGCACAATTAGTTTGTTTTACTAAGTTTGTAAGAGACAATGTTTTTTTCTTCAAACAAAAAAAACACACCGCGTGAAGATGGCATCAACCCCAATATTTTTTGAATAGGGAGAGATGTCGAGCGTCGGCAAGATTGAAATTTTCTTGATTCTCACGAAATAACATATCAAAAAACTAAACTTTTCTTTAACTAGCTATTTCTGGAGCTATTCTGACTATATTTCGAGGATTTTGAATCGATTCTCGAGCTCCCATTTTCCTTTCAGGAAATGGCTGTCCCCGATTTCGCTCGCTTAAAAAATTCCCAACTCTATGTGTTGCCGAGGACTAGAAACGGACCGCATTATGTAATAGCAGCGGACGTTGATCTGGGCCGTCACGTGAGACTCGGGAGGAATGTCTTAGGGTGCAGGCAGACGATGTAAACATTTCAAAAGACGCGTAAACTGTTAAAACGCGAAGCAGATTAAACGGAGCTTTGTGCCGTCTATCAGAACTGACGGTAAGTCAAAACTTCGTCGAGAAACGAGTCAATTGATGCTGCTCGAGACTGTTGAAAGAAGTCCATTAGCTAGAGTTTCTTTTACCACCATGAAAAACGCATATGCTGGCATTTTTTCAGTGTTTCAAATTGAAAATTTACGTGAAAAAACGTTTACCTACAAAGAAATAGAGACTAATCAAATTTTGATTGAATGGCAATGTTGCATACTCCGCTCTCTTCTGGATCAGTTCTTGCAGATTCAATCGTCCGAATAACGACCGCTAGGAAAATGGTAAAGCGATATTCAAACTATAAACCTATTCTTCAAAACAATGAAAAAAAATTAAAATCCATGTGTAATATTGCCTGGATCATGTTCAACTTTGTTTCAGCATTATTTAATGCTGAAAATGGTATTCATTTGGATATTTTGAATTAATTTATTTTTCGAAAATGTTGTCTTTGTTTTTCGTTCTATTCTTTTCCTTAGAAATTGAATAAATTACCAATTATGGACAAACCTTCATAGACTTGTGCAGAAATTGTTGAATAACATAAATTTCACGAGAACAAATAATGAATCGATAAGTACAGTATTCGAGAAAAAAATTCATCCTCAGTCTGACAGATATACGGGGTGTCTGATCCTCTGGGGACCAGAGTACCGCATGAAACATAAGCACCTTTGTCCCAACTCCCCGCATTTTTCACAACAAATCGTTCCATTATGCGAAGAAGCAACGTACCACTCGGACAATCAACAGGTTCTCCACAACAAAGGATTTCGACAACAATGCACAACACTCTCAACAAAACAGAAGTTACGGTCCGTTGCCCGACCGTAATAAAAGCGAAATTCCGAATATTTAAATTGCGCACGGTCCACCTGTTTGAACGAAAGCAACTCTCTTTCGATTCTGCCAGAAATATCACTTGAATTCTACCTCTAATCTTTCTGCTTCTCTCCAATTCCTATGAATTCTAATGAATAAAGCTCATACAGTGCAGTCTCGTTAATCCGAACAACCAGAAACAAACCCTGTACGGATTACAGTAGGGGAGAAAATTTGGGTTTCTTGGGAAAACAGAAATGAATGAAGTCAAAACTAATGTAAAATCACGAACAGGTGTAATTAGTGACTATACACTTAGACGTGAACATTGAACTTTTCTATTTCAGTCTAGCGGAAGAAAAATACTTGTTCCTTGAATTACGAAGAATCTTTTTGAATGACGAAAGCCCAGTCCAAATAGATTCTGGAGTTTCTTGCAAGTTTTAAGATTTTCGCCAACCTGGACTTTACTCTGTTCGAACTACAAATGAATTAATTATCTGTTCTTTTTTTTTCAATCAGTAGTTGTAAATTTTCAACACCATACATAAGATAAAGATGAGTAGGTTTTAAACATTCCATTGTTCAAACTGTCCAGTTAGCTTTCAGCTAATGGATAAAGTTTTACGTTCTCATTTATTTAAAATTTTATTTTCACTCTGATAATGACGATAGATGTTATTCTGTGAGGTGGTTTGTTGATTATTCTCTTAGTTATATAACTTGTTTCATAAACGAAGGTCATTCGAATTTGAAAGCAAAACATAACAAGATCTCTAGGTAGGGACAATCTAGAGTTCGGGTTATAGCGACGTTCGGATCAGCTTGTGTACGGATTAACGAGACTCTGTTGTAATGAACTCTGTCGAAGCGTATGAGTTATTTATTTATTATGTTGAATTGACCTATACTCTAGTGTCTCTCGATACGTTACTTCTACAGATGGTCTTTTTGGCACCCTTACTTTTTACTTAGGTTTTCTAATTGGCGTTTAAATAAACTTCCACCCTTCAAAGCAATCTACTCAGCAATACATCGTTATTCCAGGGGAGATAACAAAAGTAGTTTGATTCAGACAAGTTCCGCATTTTAACATTTCGATCACCAACAACGGCGTTACGTAAACAATGTAAACGCGCGAAGAAGGTATGATGGCGCCTGATCCTTGGCTATTTACCACAGTCTCCTCTTCACAGCGTGAGCGCCGTCTGAATAGAGTACGATATAATGAGATGCGAGACCCTGGAGATCGAACCGAGAGATTGAGACCGTTTACGTCCGCCGTGTACCAATAACGATAGAAATAAGAAGATAACGAGCCTCATTACCAAATATGCAACTGTCGAAAATAGCGTACAGGGGAACTCAGACGTGCAGTGTCTCCATCTGACGCCGAAGAAACGTAATTTCTGATCTCTGATTGACCCAAGCTTGACGCAACAACCAAATTTGGCGCAGCGTACATAACCATATTCATAATTATTAGATAGTTTTATGTATATGGAATTATTTGCAACCATGTCAGGTCTGTTGCCTCCTTTCAAGCAGCGTTGTTATGAAATAGCGATTTCAGTAGATCGTAGCCCCAATGAATGTCTTAGGCCATTTTCTCCCTCACACTGAGAGAAGTATTCACTTGATATTATCGATCATGCGTTATAGTTAATAAATCATTTATTGGCCAAATCGACAAATAAATATTTCTTTCATGAAAATGAAGAATTTATTTAAGTTTTCGCAAATCACCTTCACTCAATATTATATCACATTTATTTATGAATAATAACATTCAATAATACCGAATAAAGACGCATTAGACTGAAATAAATATATTTAGTAATGATTAACAAACTGCATGAATTATGAATGAATGTTAACGTCTGAAAATTATATAGCAAAATTGAAAATTAATTGCTTCGCAGACGGAATTGAATTCTGGAATAATGACCAGCCCGAGGAGGATTTGAACCTGAGACCCTCGAACTACTAGTCCCATGCGCTAACCAACTGTGCCATTGGGAAGGTTGAAGATTCCATCTGATCTTCGGTTGGCGACTCTCCCAGAATTCGATGTTAGTTTTAATTCTTCATGAACTATGACGCTCGTGAAGAATTTTTTGGGGAGTTAGGGTTGAAAGGGGAACTCATTCGCTATCGGTGGTCATCGATGATTTGATTTTTACCTTTCATTCGATTGCGTCTTTCGCGATTTTCGCGATTTATAGGCAGGAGTCGGGTAGTTGAATCTACCGACCACCGAACAATGTTAACTAGCCAAGATGACTGAAAAATGTCAAATGCGGTTTGTTCATTGTTAATAAATCCTATATTTTGAGTAAACATATCGTGGAGTGGTGGAAGTTTAGAATCATTTAGTAATAGAAACCAAACGTTCGTTTATTACCAAATGAACATATGTTTTCAATTAATATATCTTATATTTGAAGAGAACTGCAGTTCAAATGAAATACATCATACCCAAATATATTAAATATTAACAAATACCGTGTAAATAAATATTTCGTTCTATATGAATGAATTCTTTCAGAGGCAAGATCTGTTAGTTAATAAATAAATTAAAGATTAATAAGTGGATTTGTCTGTTAATGAATAATCTCGAAATAAATACTTTATTGATAAAAACAAATTTATTTCTCTCAGTGCAGTTGTCTCTGTTAGTTCATATTAGTAACGTAGCGTTTAACTTTACTTAGTCGAATTTTAATCGATATCCCGCGGACAGACCTAGGATTAAAAGCGTCTACTAAGCAAAAAGATTTCACTCATCCGAAGATTCTCTGATAAAAACGTTAAAAAAAACTTCTGAGAATGGTTACATCTCTTTGTGAACAATAGTTGTACAAACAAAATTGTTGATCAACTGAGGAGAATGTTTGATTCTCGCACTTTCACCGCTATTTAATTCTCGCAACGATCCCAAGCAGTTGTCAGATCGCTTTAAAATTCACGGCACGTCATCAAACAGCGCCTATAATAGCTCCTAAACTGCTGTACCTTTCTTTCTTTCTCAATTACCGAAAATTTAAGGTGTCATTAAGATGTACGATTACAACAATCGGCGTAGCTCGCATTTCTACCTCTGCTAGTTCACACGCGCCGTTTGACGACCATAGAATTGAAAGGTATCTCGAGAATTCTCCCCTTGTGAAGTAATAAATTAAAACACGAGAAAATTGCGGAAGAACTGAAGCAATGTCAAAGCCAGATGTTATCTCATAACATTAAGAGAGTCTTCCGGCTTATTGGCCGTAGTCTATCAGAAATTATTTCACCTAACGTTTCGCCTACAACTGCGGTAGGCATCCTTAGAGAATTCTTGGTCTGAGGTTGTAACTCGACCATTGAATTTCCGAAAGTAATGCTGGATTCGATCCGTTGGCCCAACTTATACCCTGATTAATTAATTAATTGTTGCTTCTGGGGGAAGCAACAATTTCTGTTGATGCAGAACAATGCTAGGCGTCACGTTGCACGGGTTGTAACAGAATACTTTGAAGAGTCGAATATTCAACGATTCGTGTGGCCAGCCAGAAGGCCGGATTTAAATCCAATTGAACATGTATGGGATATGCTAGGTAGACATGTTCGAAATCGGTAGCCCAACACCTTGCCCGATTTACGAACAGCCCTTCTTGAAGAACGGGAAAATATTCCCCCAGAAGCAATTCGGAAATGCATTGAAAGTATGCCACGTCTTATGGTAGAAGTGATGAGAAAGCGAGATGGAAATACACGCTATTCACTTTCAGATGTTTGTTCATGTTTACTAGTCGATAAGGCATTGTATTGTTTGGAATTGTTATAAAAATTGAAAAAATGCAACACTCTCTTTGAAAACGTGTATCTTTTTCTTTATAGCAGATACTGACGTAAATCAAAGAACATTTTGTTGAGAAAGGGTCGCACTTCAAATTAAAACTGAATGATATCAAATTTTCCGCCTCAAATTCACCACAGGGTGTTTAGAAATGGAGGGTATAAAACAAGGTTTTGTTTCACCCTGAATAACGGATGAACTACAGGTATTTTCGCAAAGTAAATTTCAGGTTACCATAACAATACCCAATACTATACCTGATGAAAATTTCAACAAAATCGGAGAACCACGAAAAAAGATGCAGGGTGTTGAATTTGACAAATATTTTGCCTGTCCGGAATTTTTTGACGGGGAGTGTAGTTGATTAAGATCAAGTTCATATTTAGTTCTGATGTACCGTTGGAATTTCACTGGTAGGTCCAAAGATCACCACGTAGTTCAAATGGACCGAAACCACGAATCATTCGATCCTTTCTTTCCGAAACGACAAAATAGAGTCCAAAGCTAGAAATTTAACAAAGGCAAAAGCAGTTCTGAATTCTCCCATATTGAGCACCTTAGCCAAATTGGTCATATGCCATATCGGGCACCTGGGCCATATTTAGGTTCTTTGGACCTAGCACGGACCTGAACTCCGCTTTCGAAAAAAAAATTAGTGTGTAGTCAAAGATCTGATCGTACTTCATGGCCTTCGTACTCCAGACCATCGTAATGATATGATTTTTTTTCTCAGCCGTGCGTGATTGTATTTCTCTTCGCTCGACGGAACCCGAGGATTCCTCTTAATTAGAGAGGGGGCGAAGATTCCCATCGAGAGATGATATCTGCGTGCGAAAGTTTACGTCGTCGCGCACTGGTGGGCGAAAATGCAACTTTTGTCCAAGTAAAATACGAAAGTTGTTGTTCCTGAAGCAGCGGGAAAGAAAAAAACTCAAGAATTGCCCGAAAAATCGGCATTTGCGATCAACTTCCTACTAATATCAATAGATGGCGTTCCCGAATGTATAGCACTGATAGTTCGATAGTGCGAGAGATATATCATTCCGAAGATTTTGCAATTCTATTCGCGAATCCGCCGGAAAAAAAGTATATGTAACGACTACGAATCGGAATTTTTCCCGAGTAAAAACGGACGAGAGCTATCCGAGAAACAAGCTCGTTTTGCTTTCGCTGAACGATCCTAGGAGACAATAACGTACCGCACGTTGTTACTAATGACGCCATTAGTGTCCGACAAACCGTATAAATAATTTATGAAATGTGGTCGATGACAGACGTACAATCTTACACGCTTCTGCTTTCGTCGTCCCATATTCTGATCTGAATTTCAATTCGACGAGATTACTTTAGGTCCGTTTCTATCAAGACTTCAGCGTACAGGGCGTTCTTAAAGGCGAGGCGAGGATATTTGATATTCTTATCATTTATCCAGGTTGTTTGTTGCTGTTTTTGAAAGCAGAGCTACTAAAACCGATGAAGAAAGAGAGATGGCCTCCAAGATCTCCTGAATCGACACCCTTTGCAGAATCTTCATTTTTGTTCAGATTTGAACAATTCGAATATTGGCTACTGTAATTTGTATTTATGACAATTTTCCATCGCGTACAAGTTAAGGCTTTGCGATTTATGTTTAGTAACGATAAACTATTATCATTATCATTTAGTGACGTCGTATATTTGATCTTGGCGATGACGACTCAACCATTTTAGTCGAATTTCAATTTGTATGTTACCAACATGTTGATGCGATGTTTTCGTCTACTTCGTGAATGATGTAAGCATCTCCTTTTATGGAAGCTTGACTTAAATCTTCCGCGATAATTATCCTCTCAATTATTCACACGATACGGTCGAAACTCAAAACGACTATTTAATGAACAACCATTTTTCCATTATATTTCGTGAATCTACATTAATTGTGAAGGTGTTCTTATCTCAAACGAGACTCTTAATTCAGTGTCTAACAAAGTACAGGGTGGTCAGATGAATTAAGCGAGATAGAAAAAAAGTATTATACACGTCATGTTCTTTTTTTTTTTTTCGAGAAACATAAATTGCTGAAAACCGCAAGTCGCTAAGGTGTCTTGTTTCTATGCTACAGGGTGATTTTGAAATTTGGCCAATTATTATAATTGATTATAACTTCCGCGCTATTGCCGCTACGCTCTCGAAATAAAAACATCTTTGCGGCAGTTTTTTCAGTACTTTATACCAGTGCTATCGAAATTTCAGTGGCACCTTCATATTTTAGAGAAATTAAAAGAACTTTTGGATGATTTTTCAATACTTTTCTTAGACAATTTCGAAAATATATATCATGATATACTTCCGAGCTTGAATATGAATATTCTGAAAAAACCACTTTTCGGTCAACATAATTAAAGCATGCTCAAGTTGTATGACTTCCTCAGGTGAAAAAAATGAATCAAAATCAAAACCCTCTTTGATTTTCTTGATCGAAAACTATAGAAGCTTCACCATGTAAATTTCAATATTAATTTTTCAAGGTTTCTTTTACATTTGTTTTTTTAATGAATGCTCTAACTTTTTTTTTAATCGAAGGTAGGAAAATCTTACGTAGTTATCATTATGAAAATGATGTAGTTCATCGGTTCTTCAACCGTCAATGTTATCGCCTCACTAGCTACAAATACGCATCATTACGACTGTCGCTTTCCCCGATAACTGTTTCGACATCCTAATTGTTACAATTAATCGGTAAGCCTCTAGAATCTAGATAGATCACCTTTACCATCAACATCTAACGGTCCGCCCGAAGAGATAGCACTCTATCGCGTTCATTCTCGCTAACTGGCACAGCATGATAACTCGGAACTTTACGATCTTCCCATAAATATTCGGAAAATGCCACCGTTTAGTGCCTGTCTCGTCATTTCGAAAACACTCTCGAATAACGCGTTCGATTCTCAAGTTTGAAAGCGGTAAAGTTCAGGGGGTTGACGAACTGGTCCATTGGAGGAACATGGACGAGACAGAAATAATCCTTCCGGTGTTATCGTTAACGTAGACGACGGATTACCGGACCTTTCTTCGAGAGGCGCGGCTCCTTTGAAGTCATTCATATCTGTACCAGGTCCGAAAACGCATAAAATGCAACAGAAGAATCTCCATTGAGTTGAATGAGAATATTAGGGAACACGACTTAAAGCCTCATCGTATCATTTTTATATGAAACATTTACTCTTCTATTGTATAAATCGCATAATAACCTCGTTATATTAATAGCTATAATGGAGTTCTCGGAATATGGCGTAGTTTTTGGTCCTCAAAAATATTGTTTTCTTGTGTTATAACATGTTTGGTTTATCTATGGGAGATGATTGCCTTTCATTGGGGTCCCGTAGCGGTTTTCAAACATCTGAAGTGCCGAAAAATCATCACCTGGAAGGTCGTATCCGGTTTGAAAAACCCTCACGACCAGAGAGCAACAATTTGTGGATTTTGAATTTGAATATCGAAGGAATTTCGAAGGACAAGTGTGATTACGTCTCCAAATTAGCTGATGAACATGGTATCGAAGTGATTCTTTTGCAAGAAACCCACACGGCAACAGAAAAAAATCCTCGTGAAAGAGGATAGTTGAAAGTTATGTATTAATCGATTTTTTACAAGTTTAGCTTGTTATGTTAAAAAATTATCAGTTCCTTATTTTCAACAGATTCGGAAAGGGGAAATTGATGGAGTTTTTTTTCATTTCTTTCAAATTTTGTGACATTTCTGTCATAAATATTCGTAAACCTCCGAACATTATTTGGCCAAGAAATCTGAATGTTGATGTTTTTTAAAGTAGCAAATGCATTTAATTCATTCTGAATAATCTGTTTCTTTTCTGCTTTTGTCTTTTTTCATTCCAGATTAAGAATTGCGAGTCGTTTTGGGAAGAATCTGTTTATCCAAATCCATCGACGGATAACATGAAGATGATCACACTGATGCTTTCAAGATTTTCCTGATATTTAATATTTTATGTTATTTTTTTACGGAGAGCAGGGTTTTTCGGCTGAGGTTTTTTCCCCTGGCTGTATAGTATCGTATGATACTAGTGATGATAGTATCGTATGATTCTATAGTATCATACGAAGAATGTTATGATACCTCGTTCTTTTTTACCTCAGATTAGGTACTTTTTGTTTCAACATTTATTGTATTATTTTAGCTCTCTTTTTCATAAGAATATATATATATATATATATATATATGGAGTAGTTTTTTTTAATTTCATCTATTTTCCCAAACAATCTCGGCGAAAATAAGTCGAATAGAAAGACCAAGTACTGATTTAAGAAACTGGAATGTTAATGTACGTTCAAACGGCATAACAACAAATTAAAAAAGAACTTCGATTCGACAAACGTTAATTCGAATCGAATCGAAAGTTAACATACTAACAATAAGAAGAACAGACCGAGTGACGAATGAGCCAACAAGTTTATTGACACCGTAAATATGTAAACAGTCAACCTCTCAATTATCTCAAGATCGGTAATACTATCGAGATAACGAAAAATAAATAGCATCGAGCGTTGCTCTAGACGGGTGCAGCTGATTTATATTCTTGGGAGCCGATAAGATCGGGTATTTTTTATCGTTTTTCTTCAATTTCGGTATATGAAAAAAACCGTCTGATTTGGACTCCGAATAGTTAGTTGTTTTGTTGATGCGAAGTTGTCGGCTAACAATTTAAGAGGATTTTGAAACGTTGCCTACACTGAGAATTAACATTATTAAAAAATATACTCCTCCAACAACTTGAATCGATCCAATAAAAATCAGAATAAGACATTTCGTCAGTCTGGTCGCCTTTTTTCTGAAGTTTGGTTCTTTGCATATGCTTCATGGATGTTCTTATTTTGAAATGGAGTCAGTTTATCAACGACTTAGATTTGAAACGAGTTTTCTGAAAATGCCATGACGTAAATTAATAAACGCTGAAGCTAATAGAGCTTTCGGAAAGCTACAGGGTGGCCTAACTCAGGTTGTTGTAGCGGAAAGGCTCCAAGTCCGCCAAAGTGTGATATCTCGACTTTGGAATAGGTTCAGGGAGACAGATTCCGTGTTGGAAAGACCAAGGCTTTGTAGGCGACGAAAAACAACACCTGCTCAGGATCGTTTCATCACCGTTTCGGCGAGAAGAAGCCTACATCTACGTGTAGAATGCTACGGATTACTCTTCAAAATGCAGATGGGGTCCAAGTTTCCATCTAAACCATCAGACGACGTTTGAGAGAGGTGAATCTAGGTTCTAGGCGTCCATTAAGAGGAGTTCCATTAACACGTGACCATAAGCGTCGAAGACTGGAATGGGCAAGGCAACATATCAGTTGGAAGGATCAATGGCGTAGTGTCCTTTTCACTGATGAATCCAGATATGGACGATTTTCAGATTCTCGAAGAATAAGGGTATGGACGATCCCACTCATACCCCGTAATCGTCGCTATGTCCAAGAAGTCCATCCATTCCGAAGGGGTAGTGTTATGGTATGGGGGGATATGTTTCAACGGGCGCACAGATCTACACATTTGTCCTGGGAATATGACCGCCTTACACTATGAGGAGCATGTCATTGACAATGTTGTGCCAAATTTTCACGCTGCTATTGGTTAAACTTCTTAATTTCTAGACGATAACGCTAGACCGCACCGTGCAGCCATAGTTGAGAATGCGCGCGAGGAGCTTGGTATTCCACATTTTCCAATACCTCCGCACTCACCAGATTTGAATTGCATGAAACATACATGGGATATGCTCCAAAGTAGATTAGATAATTATCCACCTACCCCAGAATCTTCAAATGATCTGATAGAGCTTCTGCCCTGTTTATGGAACCAAATTCCTCAAGAAATGTTCAACAACCTCGTGTGTAATTGCAGAGAAGATGTCAAGCTGTTATTGATGCCCGTGGAGGCCATACATTGTATTGATAGTCTCAAAATGCTTGAATTCTCCGGGAATAAAATTTCCTATACCACAGAAAGTGTGATGTGAAAGTTTTCCTTAATACATCCCTGCGTAATTTTCAAGAAAGCTCCACCACTCAGAAAATTATTGGATTTCGGTGATAAAAATACCACAAAATCAAGCAGAAATTACGTTCAGCCAGTTAGCGACGGACCTTCAAAACTCGCAAAACCGCCAAACAAGCCAATAAAACAAACACAGCCGATATAACCGAAAAACGATAACGTTTTTTATCGTTGAAATATCGCCGAGTCGAACACAACATAAAACACCTTATAAATAGACGCATAGACATTCCCTATTTATCGCCGCCGAAAAAAAAATGAACACCGATAACCGACAAAACGTAAACAGCGCGCTGATAAAGACTGATATAAAAGTTTGCCAACAACAGCTACGGGGGCGCTCCAAGAATAAATCGAATTATTCGTGGCTGTGTATTTTCGGCAATGCTAAGTTGTCGCAAAAAATCTCATTTGCCACAATGAGAAGGCGAATACAGACTATTCTGACGTGAAGTGTAAACTTGCATGTCCACGTCATAACGCTCTCGATATAAAAAAATGCAACATAGGGTTTGTATGCTTGAGTTTGTATGTTGTAATGTGGTTCAAACGTGTCTGACATAACGTAGTAACACGTCAAAGTAATATGTATTCACCTTAAGAGCTCAATTTGAATTCTCACCTCATGTGAATAATTCCTAGATGCGTTATCGCCTCTTCCATCATCAGCCATTGGTTCTGCAAGAAAAAACTAAGATAAACAACCTAAACTTCAAGTTTCAAACATCAAATAACGAAAATAAATCGTGAACGTAACTCTTTCCAGTTAAAACGATACACTTCCTTTCACGTACATTATTCAAACATAGATCCGAAACACTCGAAAGATAATTGCTGGCGGAAATGTATGTCTATTGTCCCGACTAATTATACCGTGTTCTTGAGGAACGAGATGATTTCTCCCGAATATGTTCCATTGAATTCTTGGCGCTCACCTAGCAGTGATCTCACGCAATTGAGCAATAAAGTACGCGTAACGTTCGCTTGGTATTTGGCCAAGGTAATATTTGACCTTCAGCCATCAAGAACTGAGAGATAAACCGTATCAATTTGGTTGCACGATCGATAGTGCTCTGCATTCGGATTCAACGCGGCGAGAAAAAACACCATATTGGATAAATATAATAAACTCATTACATCATTGTTGTCAGTAATATTTTTCCTTATGTGGTTGTCTACACTGACCTCCGATCCTTTCAATTCCCAGCACACGCCGATTAAAATTCCGTAATCTGTCAATTTTCGTAACAATCATGCTAACTGCTAAGATACAGTACAAAAGTCACTAGGATGTATAACCTGAATTTTTCATTTTCCTTACCCATATAAAATTGGGGATGTTGTCTTTCACCACACTACTTATGCCAACGGTATACATTTTGAGTACAGCTACTTAAATCCCTATTCTTAACCACCTTAATAGACACTGTTCTCTTTGAATTCCCATTATGTCTTACAAGGATCACAGATCTTCTGTCATTCTAGTGGCTATTCCCGACTGTCCTGGGAAATGTCTTTCTTCTATGAGCAGTTGCTGCATTCACCATTTCATTTTAATTCGGTTCGCCTCTGATCGGAATTGACACTCAAACCGTCTCTTGTGAGTGGGCCGAGCTTCATGAAAACTCACATGACCTACGCCTCCTGCGAACAGCGTTCGTTGATTTTTATCTCCACCGTCCACATAGAACACAATTGATCGACCCGGCGTACAGAAAAAAAAAACTGGCGGCTTTCATTAAGATCCTTTTGAATTATCTGCCCACATTTGTTTTCAGACTCTCGAATTGGCAGTCACGAAGTTCGCCATACTCGGCCGTTTTTTTTGTGCAGCTTTTAATCACATCTCCCCATTGCATAGATGTGATGTATCATCGTGGCTACATTGTGATTTAATCCGCGTCCGCAGGATCTGCGAAAAGCCGTTTTAATGAGGTTCTGGGTGTAGCCTCGATTGAATCGAGTAATTATCCTTTTGGTTCAGTATTCCTGATGATTATCTATCGGATATAATACGAGATTTTCTTGTAAAAGACCCAGTGTCGAACAAACAGGTTGCACTTGTGACATTTCTCGAAAATAGTCAAACCACAGAAATCAATCAGTTTGACAATTGATGTCACTGAAGATCCTTGACAACCAATGTCCCAAATAAATATGTAATTTTGAATATCTGTGTCAACCATAGATCTAAAAAGCTTCTAAATTATAAATTCTCACCTACCAGCTTATTTACTGAAGATTCATTCATCTACTTTCAACTAATAAACACTTTGTTCAAATCTAATACAATGCTCAAAAATTCTCTTAATATCTCATAAAATCACAGTTCCAATGTTTCAAAACTAGTGTGAAGATGTTGTCAACCATTTTTCACAAGATCGAACATTTCTTGTTCTAGTTTGTATGAGGAAAGAGAAACTTTTTATTCACATACAATAATGTAGAAAAGACTAGATTTGCAAGTTCATCTTTTGTGATTATACCTTGAATCTGACATTTCACATTTCATCTGCATTGACGATTTCTGATGAATGCGAAATTTTTCAACTGATCTCAGCTTTCCGAATTGAGGTGAAACTGAATGTAAACCAGTAAACTGTCAATTTCAGGCATTTAAAAGTTGCATCTGAAGGTTAAAACCTGCATTTACGAGGGAAAGATCACATCAACACTAGAAAAATGTAGGTGAATCATCAATTCAAAAGCAAAGAAATCGTAACAAGACTGATTCACAATTCTCCTTTCTACAGGCATGAATAATTCATTAAATTGTTTTACAGGTGAATGCAGTGGGCTCTTGACTAGTAGCCTCAACTTTTATAGGTTAGGAACAAAAACAATCCCTTCGAAATTAAGGATAGCCAATTCGCATACCGAATGGAATGTTATTATCGAATGAGCAAGGTATAATTACAAGCGATAAGGAAGAGAACAACCTGTACCCTGTTAAATCCAACGAATTGCCATTTGCAGTTTTATCATTAACCAACCAGAAATGATAACAGACACCTGATAATGGTTGTCGATTCAGAATGAATTTGCGCTCATAGTAACCGTTTCATGTTTCATTCAAATATGAAAACTAATTAGAAAAAGTTGTTGTTGTTTGAACCTCAAAAATCAAATCCACTCAAGTGTTTCATTCACTTACCGTAACGAAATGTCAATTATCAAATCAGTTTATTTATGAAGAAAGCATCCATTTTAAAGTACTTTTCACTCTGATATCACATCAAAACCTTTTGCACTTAAGCACTTTAAATAACGACACTTCAACAAAATGTTCTAATTTTACACTTCTTCCATCTCACTCGAAGCACGTCTGAGATCACAGACAACGGTACGCGATCGCATAACAAAACTGTAAAATGGCGACTGACAGTTTTTGAATCCGATCATATGGATTTTCTACAGTGTCGCTACCTACCAATGAATATGAAGGCTATTATTTCCATTCATTACAGAACTCTACTACTTTTCTATTGATAGTGGAATCAGTCAAATGATAGATAAACAAATAAATGTCAAATTTGTACAATAAATTCAAATGTTCGGCACTTTTTCAATTATAATTTTAATTATTTCAACTACTTTTAGATATATTCACGCTTCTGCGGGAGATCAATTGGAGAATTATCGTTCATGTATTTATTACTGCGTTGATCAAGAGTGCGATACAGGTGAAAAATTCAATGTTTTATTGAAAATTGAACCTTAATTTTCATAAATTCAAAATTTCAGACGGTCATTCCTATTTGAACGACTATGGCGACGAAAATATATTGTACTCCTTCATTCAATGGCCATGTTTCGATGAGTGTAAATACAACTGTATGTGGGATACTGTCCAGAAACTGGAATTGGCCAATGCTTCGATTCCACAATTTCATGGCAAAGTAAGGTTTAGTATTCCTTTTATGATTGGATATTTAAAGTTCTTCCTTTCAGTGGCCTTTCATAAGGGTTCTAGGGATACAAGAACCAGCCTCAACTTTATTTTCATTGCTAAATTTGATATTACATTTCAAATGGATTAAGGTATTCCGAAGGAGAGTATCTAGTTCCTCTCCTCTATATTGGCTGTGGCATGTTTTTGCTTTGGTAAGGAAAGAAGAGACTTTTCTATTCAAGGAATATGACAGATATGACTTTCAGGTTTGCTTGAATGCTTGGTTTTGGTCCGTTGTCTTTCATGCAAGAGATACCGCATTTACAGAATTTATGGATTATATTGGTGCTTTTTCTATAATATTGATCAATTGTTATGTTTTATTGGTGAGGTGAGTGATTTCTAACTTTTTTTTTTAATGGACTATTGTGACGTTCTTGTCCTTTTGTAGAATTTGTCGGAGACTTGGAAAGCTTTATTGCTTGTTGATATCTATATTTTTTTTCCTATTTTATGTGAACCATGCTTTATATCTTTATTCAACACGAAGGATTGATTACAACTATAACATGTCCTTGAATTTTTCAATTGGTGAGTAATAATTTGTACATTTATTGTTTGTTTACTAAATGTTGATTTCAGCTATATTTAGTGTGACTGTTTGGTTGTTATGGTGCTACTGGAATAGAAAAAGCAAATCATATGTGGATAAATGCGCTACATATGTGATTTTAACCTCCGCAGTAGCTCTACTAGAAATAATCGATAGACCTCCTCTCTTTTATACCTTTGATTCACATTCCATATGGCATTTATCTACTGCATTCCTCATAGGCATTTTTTACAAGTGAGTATATCCCAAAAGATGAAGAACATAAGAAGTTTGAATTGTATATTTGAGTTTTGAAGCTTACATAAAGCATTGATTTCAACATGATCATTTGCTGCATTTACATTTCTTCTTACGTCGAGGACACCAACTGCAAGACCAACATGCGTCACAGCAACGGGCCAGAGCACAACAACAAGGACAGCATTTCTCACAGGGAAAACAACATTTATCACAGCACTTAGCACAACAACCTCCACAACATTTTCCACAGCATCCGAAGCAACGCTTAGCGCAACATTTGCCGCAGCAACCTGCGAAACAACAATATAAATCGCTTAAGAAATTTTTTTAACAAAAAAAAAAAAAATTCAGTTATTTTTTTTTTTTTTTTTTAACAGAATGTCATTCCTTAATCGAGATAGGGTTGGATGGTGGTATAAATTGCCTGTGCAATATGAAGAGATTGAATGAGATCAATCCAACTTATCGATTCTCTTTCTGGATTTATTCAAGAGAAAAAAGTTTCAAATATTGATGATATGTTTATTTTCAGGTTTGCTATTAGTGATTGCAATCACCTGAAACGGCAAGAGTTGAAAGTGAAGTCCTTGAATTTCAAGAAGCCTCTTTAGTATACAATAGTTACTTAATATATGATTTGTTGAATTTTATATTAAATTTGTTGGATATATACTGTTATCTTTTTTACAAACCCGTTTCTATGAACTAAAAGGGTTTTCAGCCAAAAGCGGTATGAAGTCTGGTGTGTACTGAGAAAATTTTGAATAATCTGTCATTTATCTACGAAAAATTATCGTTTTTCATTTAATTTGATAAGACACGGCCGTTTATTGATAAGTGATAAAAAAATGCATGATTTATTGATTCAGATCTCCTTGCCCAATGATTAAATCAGTCAGCGTTATGATTCAAAAATATCAAGATTAACAGATCCCAATTTTTAAAATAACTCGTTCAGATGGCACTGTCAACAATATTTCGAAGCTTCAACTACACAATTAGCAATTGTAATTCAGAAATCGTCAATTGACACTCGGAAAACTTCAAATGTTATTCAGTTTATCAATCGAATTTCAGAAAATATCAAATGAAATTCAATTGAGTGATCCGAAATACATTTGATGTTTTCTGAAATTCAATTGGCTAATATAAAATTAAAGTGACTTGACTAATCTAAAATACACTTGACAATCTCTGAAGAACACTTGGAAATGGTGCAGAGGGTCTAGCCAAAGTAGAGCTCTATAGAAAAGTATCAACGATTCGGAAAAAAAAAATTTCCGTCGCGAATCGAAAAATGAAGCATACCCATCGCCCGTTTCGCCTTCTTTTCATTGCATTTACAACACAGGTTGGACGATGGTTCGTCAAAACTCCCACCCCCATCTTTGGCTTCTTTTCTCCGCTTCTCTCTCTCCTCCATCTCTATTTCTCTGGCTTTCTTGGCTTCCTTCTCCTTGCGTTTCTCGAATTTTCTGGAAGCGGAAGTTCGTTCAAACATTTCAACTCCTATATGAGAACGTCGACAGAAATGTATAGAAAAATTGACCTGTACCTTGACACTGACTTGATCAGAAGAATGCAAGATCAAAAGAACAGTTGTTAGACAGACTGTGAACCTAGAAAAGAGTTGAGATGGTAGCAGGGATTTGGAGCATCCACATTAAATGACAGGAACAGGGTTATCCAAGATAATAACAAACAAAGCTGTAGATGTTCTCTAGAAGACACAAGAAAGCTTGAATCAAAGGATAACTGTTGCAAGTATCGAAGACTCATAGAAGAAAGAAGATCTACAAGAGTGGAAAAGAGTTAACCTTTATCTTCCTTCCCTTATTCTAATCTCTTTGGGTCAACAGTTTGCTCATCAAGACAAACTGTACACTCACTTGATTTTCTTCTCAACTTGTTTACAGGAAGGTGCTTTTTTCCCTTCCACCACCCCTGTGACAAGAACCTTCAACTCCTTGATTTCGCCAGCTTGCTTACAAACCTGATCCACGATACATCTCATGTTTCTGCTGTGCATATCCGCTTCATCCCTAAGGGAAAACTCTATCTTCTGCAGAGTAGCGTATATTTCAGCCTAAAAAGTCATTTGATTCTCCATGATTCGTCTTGTACGATTTTACGACAATCAACAACCGATTTCTTACCTCTGTGTCGTCATTAATGCCTGCAATTTTGTGATCGCCCTCACCTTTTGGGACCATATTGCAGCACAAGGGGGTGCTCTGGCTCCTAAGAAGAGCTGTGTGGTCCATTTGCCTCGGGGGTGCCATACCGGCATACAATTGATTCGGATTTGGACCTGGATGCGGCATATACCCGCTGTAGGGTGGGTACACCTGATCGCTGAAGGGTTGAGGTGAATACTTAGCTACCATCCTTTCTTCACCAGGATACATGCTGTTGTAGGGTGGACCACCTGCAGCGGATGACGAAACGAAGTTTTGATCCGAGGGATATCGTAGGACTTGTGTGCCTGGGTGATGATGCCTTTGATCTTGCGAAACGTTCTTTTGACACTTGCAACAGACCCCCTGTTGGCATTTTTTATCGGATTCACGAGTTACAACGATTGCACCCTTCTTCTTGAGGGAAGAAGTGCAACTTTGGACAACCGCGCAACTGTTGGTGTTTATCATTTGGCTCTGCATTTCCTTCTTGTGACAACGACAGTTTTGATGCTGACAATCCCTGACCGATTGAGGATTTGAGGATCTTTGAGGAACTACTACAGGTGCAGGTACAGGTGCGATATTGTGAGCTGTTTCCTTTTTCGGCGCAGAGTTGCAACTTCGAACTATAACACAGCTTGTGTTGATTTGTTTATCGCTCAAGCGGAATCTCTGTTGCTCGGAAGAATTGTCGTTCAACAGCTCATTCTTCACTTCTTCGCTGGCAGCCAAAGAATAGTTCCCAGACGCTGAAGGTTCACCTTCATTGAAATAACACGTCGGAATTATGATTTTATCAGCTCTTATAATTGTAGGGTTGTTGGTGTCTTCGCTCTGGCAACATCGGGAGTTGTCCTCCAGGGTAAAATCGTCGAAATCGCAACAACAAGGAGGAGGGGGGCAACACTGACAACCGAAACTAGCAGCCGGAGGGGGTTCGCATTGACAGCAATCCGACGTATTCACGGGAGAGGGGGGACATCTGCAACATCCGTCCGAGCTTGGAGGCGACGGCTGACATTGACAACACCCTGAAGTAGTTGGGGGCGAAGGAGGGCATTGACAACATGATTTAGCTTGAGACGCTGGAGGAGGACACTGACAACAACACGATACATTTTGAGGACTCGTAGTGCATTCGCAACATTTTTTCTTCTGCGCAGAAGCGGGGCAACAACGGCAATCCGCAGCTTTGCTGGATTTCGAGGATTTCTGAGGAGCAGGCTGTGGGGGTGGATAGTACGGACAAAAAGGTTCGCTGCCGCATATAGGAGGCTGAGTGGAGGACTGAAACTGTTCGTCAGGTTCAACAGGACCGCACTGACATACGCAATCTCTACCAGATGGCTTGGAAGATTTTATACTCGATTTCTTCTTGACCGGTGGAGATGCTCCATAGTTCTGCTGGGTGGAGCAACAGCACCCTTTAGTCGCATTTTTCGTTGGAGCAGACACTTCCTGTTTATCCTCCGGATTCAAGCATATCACAAGTCTCGAGTTATCCTTCTTTTTCCCCTCAGGTTTCCTCCGTTTATCAACTATTTCATACTTCGCCCCCGATTTGGTTGGATCACAACAGCATTTCCTACAAGTGCACACATTGATCGATTGTTCGTTACAGTACTGTTCGTGGAGTCTCTCCGAAGGTATAATTTCTTCGAAATATTCGCTCAGTTGTGTGGAATCAGCATCTTTGGCCTTTGCGGTTCTCCTCCGGTTTCTTCGGTTGTACACGAACACCGTCCTGGCAGAGCTCTCTGTTTCGATCTCTGTGAGTTCCTCGAATTGCCCATAGTCCTCTGTGTTGTGGTATGTGCGTTTCTTTTTGCGTAGGTGAAGTTTAGTTTTTGACCATTTGCATGCATTGTAAATGTTTATGAGTCTTTTTGCCAAACTCTGTAGTTGGACTTCATCTTCCATTTAAGATATATCCCCATTTAATTCGAATGGTTCACATGAAATTTTGACAAATTCATTGCACTCAACTTTGAAGTTGTCAGATCAGGAATCAAAAAGGTCATAGAGTACACCAAAATTTGAAAATCGAATTTTTTCAGTTTCGTTGAATGAATATTTCTGAGAATTATTATTGAAATGAGGGGCAAGAAAAATTTCAAATGTTTTATGCATAGGTAATATATTTTTGCTTATTTATTGTCTCAGTCAGTTATCTTCATCAAATATGCAGTTCCTAGAGAAAGATCAAAAGTAAATAAGTTATTCGAAGACGGATTAAGTATCAGTAACAATTAAATATTCTAGCAGTAACAAAATTTCAACAACACCATCATAATAATTTGCTTTAAAAAATGTATATACTAAGGATCAATGGAATGTACAAGTTGCAAGAATATTAAGAAAACAAAATGAAGATACAATAACTATTAAAGTAATGTAAATATCAAATCAAAAAGAAAAATAAAGAGAATAAATAATATATGAAAAAAGCTGTTTCAACAACAAAAACCATTCAGTTATAATAAAACTGAATAAACTTATCGTAACGTTGAAAACTTCATTCAATGTTCCAATACAGATTTCGTTCATCAAAGAAATTCATCAAATCGAAATAAAAAAATCCAGTATGCTAGAATGGTTCAGAATTAAACAGAATTAGTGGTAGTTCTACTGTTGGTAATTTGAAACAACAAATCCTGATTGCTCTGATTACCTATTGTGCATAATCTTGTTAGGCAATACTCATTTGTTGAATGAAAAATAACATGAAGAAATACATTCAATAAAAAAATCATTCAACTAACAAGCTTTTGTTATTATACATGATTGAAACTTCTACCACATTCATATCCAAATCGGAAAACTAGAAGTTTTGTTTAGATTATAATTTGTGTAAACTTCAATCGATATGAAGTGTCCTGTACTTCCATATTGAATATTGACCACTAAATGCACCAAATAATGAAACACCATTTTCTGATTTGGATTTCAATTCAAATGTATCATTAACTAAGATATTTCTCAGGCGTACAATCCCTTGAAATTTCTCTAAAAATTTTTCAATATGGATACACGAGATTTGGGCAACCCTGTACATGAATTTTACGGTTAAATAGCTCTTTACAAATATACAATCACTTGAACTAGAAACAAATCGTGAAGTTTATTCTATAATTGACTTCTAAGGTTAGGCAAGAAATGAAATGACTTTCTGTTGAACACACTTGTTCAACAGTCAAGAATATGGTTAATTGTAGAAATCACCAAATGAAAATTCAAAGCATTGGTCCTTCTATTCATGAGCTAGTAAAATGATAATATAGAAAATAATTCGTGAAAGAAGCAATGCCTGAACTCAAACGTAGTGTTAATATATAAAAATAAATCGTATGAAGTTTAAATGTTAGTAAAAAAAATATGTTAGAGCAAAATAAAAATAATACTTTCGTCCCGAATGACATGTTATGGGGCTCTCTTTGATGAGGCCACTTTTGAATGTTCACCATTTCTGAGTCCACAAAATAACCTTTAAAATAATTAAATAGATACCTTTTAAGTTGCCAAAGTAATTACAACCACTCAGAGAAAACAGTGAATATTTTGTGGATTCAGATGGAAACATGTCTTCAAAAATTCAACTCTATATCTCGTACAATACTCAACATTTTCAACAGTTCTATATCTCAACAATAAAAAATAAATCAAAACCTCTCAAATTCATATAAGGAGTTCAATAAATAAAGAAGTAAAACATAGGTTTTGATGAAGTTCCACCAACACGGTGCCATCAAATACAATACATTCTTTTATCACAGAAGAAAATAACAGACTCCCAATTTCATGTCTTACCCTTATATAAAACCGTCCAATGTACTCAAGTAGTGTAGCGTTTGTCATTTAACATATATTTCACGAATTATTCAATCTGAAAGCAAGATTTTTCGAATCTATCTAGAAGTTGTGTGGACCTATACAAGAAGTTAAAGACTTTTCTGACAAAATTGGGAAGTCTGTCACAAACCAACATCAATCATAAGACTTTTCATCAGGCTGAAGAGAGAGTGTTCATGAAATATACAGGAATATTCAGGAATATAGCTCTATAGAATATTTTTAGGAAAGACACAAGATTCAGGATTGAAATTCTAAAGGTGAGCTGCAAGTAAGGAGACGACTTCTCGTATATTTTTTGAAGATTCTCTATTGAATTCTGATTCTTTTGAATTTTCCTGAGAAAATTCTCTTTAAATGAGGAAATACGAAAAAAAAAACCTCAAAATTGAACTCTTTTGAAATACAGACAACTTCGAGGTTTTTTTCATTAAGAATTCTCATTTTTGAAAATCTCTGAGAGGAAAGGCTGATGCTTCTTTTTCAATAGTGTGATTTTCAGAATATGATACAGGAGGTCACAAATTCTTTGTCAAAGTTAGAAGTGACGAAAAATCAAATTCAAATTGGAACCGCATTTTTTCGAAGCATTTGCGAAATTTTCGTCGAAAAATAATAGGAGCATACGTCCGAGACTTTTATCCCAAAAAAAATATTTTTCGAGATATTCAGGAAAAACGATTTTTTCCACAATTTTCAATCTCTAACTATACGAGAATATTTTCTCGATAACAGAGATATCCAAAAATTTCACTTGACCGCTAATTATTTTCCAGTAAAAAAACACATTCGGAATGAGATTGAAAATCGAAGTCAAAATCGTATTTCCTGAACATCTCGAAAAATATTCATTTTGGGATAAAAGTCTTGGACGTAAGCTCCTATTATTTTTTGACGAAGATTTCGAAAATGCTTCGAAAAAATGGGGTTCCAATTTGAAAAAAACGATTTTTTGATGATTCGTCACTTCTAACTTTGACAAAGAATTTGTGACCTCCTCTGTCATATTCTGAAAATCACGTTATCGGAAAAGGAGCATCAGCCATTCTTCTCGGAGATTCTCAAAAATGAGAATTTTCAATGAAAAATCCTCGAAGTTGTCTGTATTTCAAGAGAGTTCAATTTTGAGTTTTTTTTTTGTATTTCCTCCTTTTAAGAGAATTTTCTTGGGTAAATTCAAACTTTTGAAATCAAAAAGACTCAGTATTCAATGGAGAATCTATTTATGTAATGAAAAATTGGTCTTCCCATTTGAAAAACGAAAGTCCTAGAACTTTCAAAAAATATACGAGAAGTTGTCTTCTTACTTGAAGCTCACTTTTAGAATTTCAATCCTGAATCTTGTGTCTTTCCTAAAAATATTCTATAAAGTGAATAACCCTGTATAGATTCACATAGGGAACTCAATTATGTGGTGCTCTTTTCCCGTTCATATAACCAATCCACCTTTCCGCAGTTACAGTGAAGAGCGATTCATTCAATAACTTTCCCAGCAACAACAACTGATTAATATGAGTAGCGTGGTAGTCCCATCGTGCAAGATTTGGCGCTATTCCTAAAGTAAAATGTCTCAAATCGTATGAAGTAACGCTTCCCATGTCAAATAACATTATCATACTCTTCAAGGAAACGATTCCGTCATCGAAAAGTTCCTTGGCTAAGTCCGCTTGGCCTTGTGGAGCAATTTTCATGAGATCGTACAGCCCTAACAGGGAATAAATGAACCCGTTCAGAACGAAAGAAGGCGGATTGGTTGGATATTCTTCGTACCATGAATACTTGTTTAGGAAGGAAGTTAAGACTCCGCCTTTTGAACTCGGAAGAGAATAGGGTTTCAAACCTGCTATTGCTGCAGCTAAATATTTAGCGTCTGCGGAGTGGTAGTAGGCTCTTGACAACACCGAGAGAGCGTGTCCTTGACCCATGGCTGAATACCAACCTAGAAACAATAAAACATTGTTTCATCTTTCTCTCTTTTGTGAGAAATACATATTAAAACTACCAGAAGTTACCCCAGATCTAAGTAATTCTTCCAGATCAAAAAAATTACACATGTTGGTCTATTTACCTGCTTCCAAATCCGAAAAACCACTAGCAAGATGCCTCCGCACAGGTATAGGCCATCCTCCATTGGCATCCTGATATTTTACAAACCATTCAGCGGCATTATAAAAATTTGTGATATGTTCTGAAGTTGAAAGAGACAAATTTGCGATGGACCCAAATCCAAACAATAAAATGGCAGTCACTTTCAATTTAGACCTAGGAATCCTTTTATGCTTCGTTTTTCTCCCTCAATAAACTCAGACCCTTGTCTAAATCAACAATCAGATCCCTAACTATTTTCCTCCATTCTTGAGAGCTGCCAATACCATGGTATATATTGTTATCCTAGAATAAATTCATGAAAATAATGGCACAAGTTCATATCAAGACCCAAAATAAAATTAAAACATTAAACAAATTCCTTCAGCATGAAAAAATAATCAATAAACCAACCCATATTGACATAACCTCTAAAACCAAAACACTTTACCTGCGTTGTGATTGGGACATCTGTTCCCATATAATGCAGATTATAAACGTCTCCTTTCTCCCGATTTTGCATCACAACAGTCAAAGTACTATTCCCTCCTAACATTAAGTTAACACTCATCACAAAATCTAGAACATGATCCATTTTTAGATAAATCATATCCGAAATACGATCTCCGGTGCGAAATCTTAAAACTCTGCTACTTATATTGGTATCGAATGCTCTATCCAAGAATGATTCAGACGGTACAGTCCATTTGGCTAGAATCTTATTGGAATCTTCAACTATTTTTCGTCTAGGCTCTGGATCGGTTAGATTTTTGCTATAATGCGACAATCCGAACTGAGCTATCTGTGTTGCATAGAAATAACCATGACTACCCCACTGAGTAGAAATGGGGACTCCTTCTATTGCACTGACGTACTTCACTCGTTCTCTCATTTCCACATTGTAATTCTCGAAATACATGAAAACTCCTCTGGGGTCATACTTTCCTTTAGGATAATAAATCTTATTGTAGCTATTATGAGACCACTCGAACCTTTCTACGCCATCGAGATTAACTATTTTTCCATAAACTTCATAATACTTCTTCAGAAATGAAAACGGCAAGAAAACTTCGTCTCCTTCTTTCCTACAGCCAATAACATAATCGTTGTTTATAAAGCAGTCTATTTCTTCTGAACCTAAGAACTCCTTATGTTTATCCAAACTATTCCATTCTTTGAAATGCCTGTCTCCACATAAGGACCATGTAGCAAATATAGTGAAAAAACCCAGTAATGTAACTAAAAGCAGAGCTACCTTTATGTTGAACCTCATCATGATGAAGAATAACGGAGGTTCCTGAAAATATTGAATAAGTAAATATTTGAATAAGATAGATAAAACCAGAATATTTACTTTTGTAATGTGGAATACTTTGGAGGCTGCCACAGGGCCACATCGGGGTTGCGTATTATTCATTTAATTTTTACATAACAGCAATGTCTCGAATGAATATTGGGTCTATTTTTATCAGTGTTCATCAATTGATTCATTAAGTAAACTGCGAATAAGATTATTAGGAACTCATGTTCAATTTGTTTGAATACAAATCCATGTTGACTAGGTTTATTCAGTTTATTGTTGAGTTGACATAACAATGTTGATATTTTGAAGGTGACATTGACCTACATATCACATTGGAACTACGTTCTTCTTCTTCATGGTACATTTCTCCTATTTCTTGAAGGATGCTCGATCTAGGGATCACTCGGAAACAAAATAGATAGTTGTATATAGGCGATTCAACTTCATCTCGAAACCACCTAGCGGCAAAAATTTCAAACTAATTGTGAGTATCCCTTACTTTGAGATTGTACTGATTTCACAGTGATTGTTCGTGTATTTACTTTTTCTACAGTTGTTGGTGAGAGTTGAAAGCTTCAAAGTTCATTTTCTACTTCTCGTTGATTTATTTGTGTTTGAAAATGAATGATATAAGAAGCAATATTCCGAAAATCGGAGTTTAATGTTGTATTTATGGATGTAAACGTCGTGCTAACAAGGACCATGTTAAATGCTGAAAAGAAATGCAGTTCCTACAAAAAAACTTCCTAAGGGATCTCATGAAACCACTACCATACAGAAAAGACCGACTATAATCAAATATGAGCCTGCATAGCCAATTGTAATAATTTTTATTTGCATAATGTTCTTTTCAATTAAAAGTAATTCATTTTCTGTTGAAAACCAATTATGGATCAATGGGAGATCCAGAAATTGACAAAGAGCTCCCTACACAGGTAAAGAACTGAAATATTCTCATAGTCATTATATTTAAGTTATAATTTCAGGAAATATCCAGAACAACCGACGAACGGTTGGCTGCGGAAGCTTAATGTGTTTTGGCAAAAGTTAAGTATGAAGACGTTGCAGTTGATAGTTTGAAAATTCGGAAAATATGTGACAATACAATAACTGACAAAAACTCAAACAGCATAACAGGGATGAATTCTTTTCATATGCTAGACACAAGCAAGAAATTCTGCAGAAGTGAATATGTCAACTTCGATTTTTTCAGATGATACGTTTTGAAAGTAGTTCCTTATCAGTATGTACTGTCCAGATATCTTTTGATTACTTTGCTCATAGATTTTACTTTATAGTGTCCAAATTATATATACCAAGTGAGCCCAAGGTGTGTACGAGCCCAAGGTGTGTACCAAGCTTTCTGGGGTTAATAGTACATTGAAAAATAAGTAAAGTTTGTTAAACTCATGGACCAAAATGCATATTGAGGGAGATATATCCTTCCAAAGTTGATGAAATTAAAAAATTCTCTGCATAACTTCTGAACGGTGAATGCCACCAGATTAAAATTTCGTGTATAAATGTCCCTGAATACATTTTTTTATTGCACTTCTACATTTCTGATACTTTCACCCTCAGAAAGCTTGGAATACATTTTTGACTCACCTTCTATACAAATGTCTTCTAGTTCTTTAAAAAAATTGAAAGTATAAAGGTATGTCAGAATAGAAACCTGGATGGTTGTAATTGTTTAACATAATATGTTATTTCATTGGCAATTGTTCAATTATGGGAATAAATTTATTGTTTATTTGTTTTGAAAATTTGTTTCATCTTCATGTTAACAAGGATTTATTAGTATCTTCAGTTACTTGACGAAAGTTTTCATGAAATTTGATAAAATCCCAATTACATGTTTCTTATTTTGCATTATGACCATTACATCTCATAATAACACCAGCAATTTACGGGACCCAAGCCTTTGTGATTGCTTCTCCTATAATGTTAAGTAAATGAAAACTATTTTCATAATTTATTTGTACCCATCTTCTAAGACACTCTTACTTTTTGGAACGGCTCCCAAATATGTGAATTATTCACTTAAAGTAAGGAATACTCTAGTTTCGTATGAATCCATCATTCAACTTAAGAATATATTATATTATAATATATTATAATAATTATATTAATATATATTGACTCGCTCAAAGATCTTCATAAACAAGAAGGTACAACACAAAGTGTTTCAGCAAACTCAATGTTTACAGAGGGCGCAACCTACCCTTGAATCGCGTATACAATACTTTTAGCTGAATGAAGAGTAAAAAAAAGAAATATCATTTTTCTTTGATATAATCCAGCAACTCATTGAATACCATTAGGAACAGAGGCAGCCCTTGTACAGACCCTTGGGGGACCCCAACAATTCTCTCCCAAAAACAAGAGATTCCGGATCTAACGAAAACAGGTCAATGAAAAATGGAGGTATGGACCATAACAAAAACATTTAGATCCAGATCGCCATACAAACAAGTAAAGATGTTATGTGATAAGAAAATTATGTTGTATGCCTTGTGGAAAGCCATAGAATGACTTGTCATAGACGAATTCTGCCCTAATCATTACTGAGACTTTAAGGTGACTACTCCACTGGAAGGTTAGTTGTCATACGCATCATGTGCCTCAAAAAACGAACCATAGTCCTCGGCAACCCTTGTGAAGTTCACCGAAGTTGCAGCGAACAGTGTTGCCAAATTTCAAAAGAAAATTTCGGTAGAAATTCTGCGCAAGATCTGTGGATTTCGGGGGAAATCGTGAGATTTGAAAGCCTCCGAAAGAACAAGATTATATATTTAGCAAAATGTACATATAGGAAGGAGTTTCTGGAGAAGCAGAAAACTGAAAGAGAAACACTCTGGCAGAATCTCCCAGGGTTGGATCACTCCAAGAAGTTCCTTCGGAATTTTGAAACTGCAAGATCCAAAAAATATTTGGATCTCAGTAAGAACCAACTACACCTCCTCACTGGCTTTCTTACAGGGCATTATCGCCTCAGAAAGCTCTTGCTGAGAATAGGCGTATCGGACACTGATGAGTGTAGATTCTGTGGGGAGGAGGAAGAAACTCTTATTCACCTAGTCACAGAATGCTTTGGCATTGTAAGCCAAAAGAAACAATGCTTTGGTCAAGAGACCTGTAGGAGTGAGGAATTAGCCTCACTGAAGCCTTCCGAGCTATTGGATTCCATAAGATCTCTGGGACTGGAAGGCGAGCTGTAAAGCTTTGTCAGGGGGCACAATAGACCATCGGGTCGCAGTGGACTGTAACCCCTTTTTCAACTATTAACTATTATAAGTATGTTTTTATTTAGCTCGTTTCAAGAACAGCATGGTATCTTTCAGAACTTCTGGTCATCATAGGCCTTATTTATTACTCCTCATGATGAATTTTCATTTTTCATATAAGAATGTACTACATATGAAATTTTTTGTTCAGATCGGGCACACGAAAGAAAGGAATCAACAAGCGTTGAGATGCAATAAAGATGCCTACTATCGTCATGACATCGTTGCATTAGTCAAAAAGCCTCATCAGATTATGGAAAGCTTATGTATTTAGCTACTCAAATGTTAAGTATTTTTTCAGAAAGAATGCTGGTAGGTATTCCTCAATAGAATTGATGGCGGTGGCATTGACTAATTTTTATATATGTTGTAGCTTATGACCTACTGAGTAAAAAATCTAATGGGAAAGAACCTAAGAAATTTTCGAGCTCAAGCCAGTCAAATACGAGAAATTCGGTTCTGCGCCCGGTGAAATCGGCTAATATCTCAATATGTTGTAGGTCATGACGTACTGAGCAATAAATGTAATAGCCAAAAAGCCAATTGAGGCACAGTTTCAGAGCTACGGCCAGTCAAACAAGAAAAATCTGTGTTTCCCCATAGAATCAGTGCGGGGTTCACCGAAAAATCCTTACGCTTGGCAATACCGCACATGCACGAAGCTGGCCGCTCATAGAAGGCGGAGACCAGTGGAGCATGCGCATTTCACAACCCGAACGCGCGTCTGTCCGATCCGTTCTATAGGCCGCCGCACCTTCCACCAACGCAATCGATCGCCTAGTGTAGTATGCTATGACAGTAGGTGGCGCGCCAGTCGGGCAGTTCGCAGGGTTGCTGTTTTGAGGGGTCATCGCAGTTTGCTTGCATTTTGGATCAGAATGGACGAAAAGAGCCGGATGGGGCCTTCTAAACGTGATGTTGTGGTGTAGTGAGAGTGTTTGTACATGCGGCACTGAGCTGGCCGCGCCATAGAAGATGCCGTGATGGCAAGAGAGGTACGGGACCACTGACGTTTTAGCACCCTTGCCTGCAACAATCGTCCCCTTTAGGGCTGCCAAATCGCCCCCACCGTAGATTATGTCCGTGCAACCCTTAACATCAATAGTTTCCCCTGTGAAAGATGCACTAACAAGTAGGAGCTTCATTAGTTTATACTCCCATAACCAACAACGACGGTTTTATTCTCTGATTTCGAGACTTCTCGATGCTCGTTTAAAGCCTCGATGAGAAGGATGTTTATGCTTCCCGCGTTTGCATGGTTAACTTTGCCCTCTCGTTTGTGGGCTGGGTTCCCCGTTACTCTTTTTGACACGGTGGTTCTTCCGGAAAAACTATTTTCCCGGTCGGAAGGGTGTGTTTTTCACGAAATGGCATGCGATGCAGCGTGAAGGGGTATTTGGGGAAGGAGAATGCGTTTTCATTCATAAGTTTTTGATGGCTTGTTAACGATTAGCATTGCGTACAAGTAGCCGACTGTCAAAATGCAGAGAGACAGATATCGCCTTTTTGCCGTTTCGTCTTCTCTGGTCCTCTTTCGATGCAAACATGAGTTCGTTTAGAGGCTTTTGGAAGTTATCTTTTTGAAGCTTTCGTTGCAGATTTTAGACTTTTATCGCAATGTACTTTCGAATGGGAATGAAATGTTGGTCGAAGATGATAAATAGGATAGAAGCACAACAAATTGATGTGTAGGTATGCGTTTATATTGTCATCGCTGCGAAAAATCACAATTATTTTGGTTATATCCTATCAGTAACTTTTGAGTTGGGGAATTTAGGTTGGTGTTGGTAAACACTGACTTATGACGCTTTTAAAATTCAACTAGCGGACCGAATATTGTTTGAATTTGGAAATTCAGTTATGTTTGTGTATTATGTTCTTGGATTGATTGGCAAATATACTCTAAATTTGAGTATTTCCTAAGTCTTGTGAAACTAGACAGAATTGATCACCAGATGAAGCGAACAAATCACATAGAAATTTAGCTAATGGATCACTGTTTATATTATTATCGAAATTATTCGAAATAGATCACATCAAAAAATTTCGGACGTAAATGAGAACAAGATCGAAGAAAAGGAGAATATAGCTCAATCCTAATTTTCAATATTCCTGATGGGTCAATGTTATCCTTAGCAGAGAGGCTTGAAATTGATTGCATTAAACTTGTGTTGCTGAATTATATTCAACCATTCAAAAAATAATTGAATTGCATTTCAAGAGAACAAGTTTGAAAGAGTTATAAAAAAACGTTGCAAAATGGTGGAGGTGCCGGTACATTAAAAACCATTAAACAAATTGTCAGAGAACTTCCTGATATTTCCTAAGTTTATCCCTCTGCAGCTTTATAGATCTGTAACGGTGATGTGTGGTACGATATGTTTATTTCATCAACAGATCTAGAGAATACAATAAAACGGAGAGCAATTCCTATCGAAATTCATACAATTTTGTCATCGTTTTTCGAAACGGTTTGTTGAACTGTGCATTTTATTGGTGAAGCAATCCTCAATCTTTTTGGTTGCCATAGTTTATATAATAAGTCTACATAATATTGGTTTTTGGGGATTTTCGTTTTGTTATAACATCTCTTCAGGTACTTGCTGTACAGCGTATCCCAAATTGCTTGATTTTGACTGTTTTAGGTATTTCTGGACCAGGTAGGTAAAAACTTGGAAAGGTGTCCTGGGCTCGATTTTCGTGAAAACTTCATAAGTGAAAACCGTTTCACGATATCTACATTTTTTTTAATTTTGAAAAATTATCGATTTCGAAAATGTGCCATAACTTTTTTATTTACGAGAATATCTGATAACGATTTAAACTTTCTAGAAGCGCTTATTCCCAGTGAAAAAGTGCTTGATGAAAGTTTTCATCTTTTTCAGATATTTTCGAAAATGAAAAAGTTATGGCTCATCTTCTAAATCGAAAAAATTTCAAAATATTGTTATATCTTAAAAAAAATGAAGATATCGTGAAACGGTTTTCACTACTGCTGTTTTCACGGAAATCGAGCCCAGGACTCCTTTCAACGCTTTTACCTATCTAGTCTAGTACCAGAAACAGCCAAAATCAAGCAATTTGGGATACCCTGTACACTCCACTTAGATAACTACAGATTTATCTGTAGACTGTTATAGAAAATATTATTCCTTGATTCGTCAAGCAATAGCGTGCTATCAGGTGAATCATTTTGAATTTATTTTAGTATGCCTTTGAACCTGTATTTTCCTTCAATGTCAATCTAATACTTCATCAAGTTCTGCTAAAAATTCATCATGGCCAAAAAAATTTCATGATATTCAATCGAGTTGCTTTCATCCGAAAGTATAACAAAAATTGATAGTTTTCAATTTCACATCGCCATTCACTCGTGAGGCGATGACATTGCTTAATTTTTTTCAGATAAAGTTCAAATTTTCTTGAGTCGCGAATATATTTCTTAATAAGATTGTCTTTTATGAGATTTTCTTGGTAAAGTGCTACACGATACATCGAACTCATAATTAACTATCGATATTCTTCACGTGAAGAATTTTTTGAATTGAAGTAGAAAGACTTTTTGATGTGCTCAGAATGAATTTCCAGTAAAATATCACAATTTAGTCAAGTGAGCAGTGATTTCGTGAAAATTTCCATACATTTATCTGAAAAATTATCCCATTGCAACTCGAATCTCCTTAGAATATAGTTTTTTTAGTTTATTCAGCAATTTGACGAAGAAAAGATGGTACAATATTAGTCAAATAAGTTTACCGGACTGGTTTACAATGGTCTGCATAATAATGTTGCTTACATATGGAAGGCTTTCACATGTGTGAATAATATTGACACTGTTGGAATTTCAAGTAAAGCCCAGACTCATTTACTTGTTTTGATAAAAACAAAGTGGAATGTTAAGCCCTTCTCTTCTGAGAAGGCTCTGAAAAGTTGAGGTAAAACAAGCAACCTTCGCATTTTGCAGATTTTTTCACAAAATACGGCAAAAACATCAAAACAAGAAATCGTAAAGGTTACACCCCCTAAAAGAACTTGGCGAAAGCTCCTGGAGATGATCGCAATGCACCAAAAGCACCTCTCACCAGAAGGCTTACCATCGTATCGAAAGTCCAATCGCCAAACACCAGTAAACACCGATCCCCAGCCGAAGATATCCACGACTCCACGCCACCCCAATAGAAAATCAGGGCATCAGATATGAGGTTCACTGACCTACTTATCAAACACACAGCACGGCGCCCGTTGACCCCGACGTCTCCGCAGGAATTCTTCCTCTCGCGGCCACCAGCGAGGTCCATCGGGACCACCTAATTTAACGCGGCTAATCGAACGTTAATCGCGCGAAAAAATCAGTCGGCCCGATAAAAATTCCGAGGAAAAGGAGAAAAACGGGCAGACGCGGCAACGGCGCATCCTCGCCGAGCGCGGTCTCGGCTCGAGCGGCGGGCTGGTAGGTGTGGAATAGGTCAGGAATCTCAGGTCGCTTTGGGACGCTGACGAGCGTGGGCCGCCGGATACGCGGACGGTCGTGTTCCGTGAACAGGCACTGGTGCCGCGTGTAACTAGAAGGTGTCGCCGACATGGGTGTGTTGCAGGTATAGCATGCACTTTTTATTTTATTTCTTGATAAAGAAGAATTTCGCTGAGTGTTGGGCGTTAGGAACAGTTGAGAGTTTCATATTCTATTGTGTGTGAATTTCTAACATTTCTCAAGGAAAAACATAAAAGATGTCGTGAAAAATTGGGGGAATCTCGATATCTTCACCTGTTTTCGACTCGTCATTGTTTGGAGGAGTTGAAATAGTAAAAAAATATGTATCTTCATTATTTTTCTTCGTGTAGTGATTATTATAAAAAATTCGTGAGAATTAAAACATCGGATGGTCTTTTTAATGTACCGTAATATTGTTTGGTTTTCCTAACCTTCTTGTCGGAATTTTGTTTCCTTTGATATCCTTTATAAATGTCTATCATAGTTTGGTGCACTGTCATCTTTTATATCGGGTGTTCCAACACCAACAGTCTGGAAAATTGGACTTCTTATACTAGGATTTTTAGTAAGGAATCGAATGGATCCATCATACGAGATACGAGGCCAAACTTTGAAATTCAAAATGCAGACCCATCTTTTTTTATTGTAGATTCGGATTAAGAGGAAAATTTTTAAATACAGGGTGGGCAAAATTGGTGATACTTGAACGACAACTTTTTAACCGTGAGAGATAGAGGAATATGAATGACACGTTACAGTGGTCTTTTTTTTAGAAACTGATAATGCCATCAACTGCATTCCTCTATCTTCTTTTGTTTTCGAGTTATGGGCCAAAATTGAAATTTGGGCGATTTAAACTTTGGCCATTATCTGCATTTCTGTTTGTGCTAGGATGTTGAAATGAAAACATTATAAAGCCACTTTTTTCATAGGAATCCAGTTGCGTACTTTGTTTCTTCCCAAGAGGTTTCCTTGCTGAGCTATAACATAAAGCTGTGTTTTTTCTTATGAAAACAATAGTTTGAAATGGCTTAAAAAGAATCGAACATTTTTTCCCCTTTCAGAAATATATCATACATCATCATCAGATTTCTTCAGATATCATGATAAATATAGTTTGGATTTGAAATTTGAATTATTGAGAATTAAGTAGGTTGAATCACAGGATAATATCTCTCTACGCATGGTGTCATTATTTTGCCATCTAATACTTGATTCAATTCTCCGTGGTTTGATCTCTGTTCAAAACAACTGTCAATTATTAGAATTCGAAGTCATTATTGTAGGCAATATGGAAATGTTCGAGAATTACGAGAAATATGATATTTTTAAATGTTTTATTTTAGCGGCAATAATGACTTCGAATTGACAATTGTTCTGAACAGAGATCAAACCACGGAGAATTGAATCAAGTATTTAATAATGACACCATGCGTAGAGACATATTATTTTGTGATTCAGCCTACTTAATACTCAATAATTCAAATTTCACCTACAAATTATATTTTTCATGACAACTGAATGAATCTGAGGGCGATGTATGATGTATTTCTGAAACGGTAAAAAAATGGCTATTCTTTCTAAACCATTTCGAACTATTGTTTTCATGAGAAAAAATACAACTTAATGTTATAGCTCAGCAATGAAACCTCTTGGGAAAAAACAAAGTACGTTACTGGAAAGCTATGAAAAAGTGCCTGTATAATGTTTTCATTTCAACATCCTAGCACAAACAGAAACGAAGATAATGGCCAAAGTTGAAATCGCCCAAATTTCAATTTTGGCCTTTAACTCGAAAACAAAAGAAGACAGAGGAATGCAGTTGATGGCATTATCAATTTCTAAGAAAAAGACCTCCGTAACGTGTCATTCATTTTCCTCTTTATCTCACGGTTAAAAAGTTGTAGTCCAAGTATCACCAATTTTGCCCACCCGGTACATATGGGCCCTAAATAGCGTTTTTTGGTCGAAAATTTAAAAATTTTCCATCTGTACGCGAAATGAATTCACCGTTTTCAGACTTTTGAACCACCCGGTATATCATCTTGTTGTAGTACAATTTCTACGTTGTTGGTGGAGTAAGTTCAAAGAGATTAAGCTATCCACCTACTGGCCTTTATGCCAATAAATATGCTCAAACCAGCAAACAATCTAGATCACCTTAAATTATTAGATTCGAGAGAGTAGTTTAAACTGACTTGATAACATTATGAAACAATTTATCAACTTTTCAAGAAAAAATAGGGTTTTCCACATAAAAGTGTTGAAAACATGTTGTTACGAAGAATGTGTAATTTGAACACGAATTTAATCTGACATTTCATGCACTCACATTATAGAATAGGTCTTTATTCTCGATATTAGAAGTAAAAGCTACAAAATTCCTTGAATTCATATAGATTACTCAGAAGTTGGAGAAAGTACTCATGATAATGAAGTCAACCTCTACTTCAAATTGAAATGAAAATAAATAAATTTAAAGCCTCACAATAATTCAATATTACTCGCGACTCTCATTCATTCGAAAGTGTCCACCTTGAAAACTAACTGTTGATGTCTGTTCCAAAGATCTGATAGCTCAATGATTGAGCTGGCGAAAGGATTCAATTGAAATTTGTCCTAAACGAATTATTGTTTGTGAGTTGCAAAATGGCGAATGCGTCGGGACCAATAAATTCTCTGGCCCGAAAATTCTTTCATTAAAGATTGCAATTCTACCTTGAATGAACAACTCAATTTTCTCCATTGAGACCAATACATTTGAAATTTGTCTCAAACGAATAATAATAATTCGTTTGAGACAAATTTCGCGAACTATTGTTCGCGAGTTGCAAAATGGCGAATGCGTCGGTACTAATAAATTCGTTGGCTCCAAAATTCCTTCATTAGAGATGGCAATTCTACCTTGAATAAACAACAAAGTGTTCTCCATAAGGACCAATACGTTAGAAAATAGAATAAGAAATGCAAGAGAACAGGAAATATTCTTGTTTTCATAAATTTAGATAGAGATAATAAAAATAAAAAAGAGAATATCCTAACAGGAGAAAAATTGAAAAACTTATTTCTGTTCTTTTTCTTGCAGGAGTCCCGCGGAAAGAGACCCTTCAAACTATGGGACGGACGTCGTAGCGTCCGGAAGGGGTTGGTGGTGGGCAGTCTCGATGAGCTAGTGCAGAGGGGTAGAGACAAGCTAGGAGTATCGTTGGGGGAACCGGTCAGGGTGGTGCTAGAGAGCGACGGAACCCAAGTTGAGGACGGGGAGTACTTCAGGACACTTCCCGCCAACTCGGTCCTCCTCCTGCTCAGACCTGGGGAACGCTGGCTGCCTGCCGGAGTTGATGTCATTAAAGCAGGTGCGTAAAAAAAATTCTTCAACTATTTTTTTGTTGTTGGGATTCATGAATTTTTCTGGGAAATGTTCCATAATCATTTCATTTATTATTCATGAATTTGTCTGATTTTATTTTATCCTCGAGTGATGGATCAACTTTCAGCATTCATGCCGACTTTCTTGAAATTTTTATATGCTTTATCATAACTCATTCAATACAATACGAAAAGTCTACATCTCCTTATGAAAACCACAGATTATGGGTTTTGTTAAACCTCATTAATAACTAAGGACTCATCTGGTTATGAAAAATGAATCACTGCAACATGATTTAAAATGTCATTTTAAATCCTGACGGTGCGAGCTGTCATCCCTTGCAATTTTTAAAAACTTCGATGCAAAGATTATAGAGTAAGAAAGATAGGAAACGCCCCTACATCTGTGGTACTAAAATCCTACTATGCTTTTTGGCTAGTTTCTTACTTTTGACACCTGGAGGGCGCTGATAACATTATTCAGTACAGAAAACTATTTTAATAGGCGCGAAATTCGAATGATACTTCTCATAAATTTCCATCAAATTGAGTATTCTTTGTCGAGCTTTTAAAGAAACCTCCTGATCGACAAAACAAAAGCAGGGCTCCGCTTTTTGATCAGGATGATATTTTCCATCTACACATTGTTTTGAATCAAATGAAATACGCTTCTGGATTCTTTATATTTTTATTTGAAATGATTGTGTAAAATCAACTACAATACAATGATTATGAAATTGAGAAAAATTCAAAAATTTGTTCACATATCAGAGTGTTATTATAATAATTTCAAGAACTTATTAATACAGTGTATACTCTCGATAAAATGGACCCGATTCATACATATCTTACCCAGTGTATTTTCACCTCAATGAGTCTAGAGGGTCTAGTAGATGAGTCGAACTGCTGGAAGGGTCGTCAAGAGAACCTCCACCTCTATAAGTCTTTCTTCTGACCACCATTGCCTCTATGAGTGGAACTTTTTAATCTAATTAAACAGACCGAAGAAGATTCGGTTCGCAAACAAATCACCACACGTGATGAATATCATACGATTTTTCGACCTCTAAGGACATCTTTCCAGTGCTCAGACTCTCGTTTCTCATTGATGATGATTTCGTGTTCACCTGAGTTTTTCTCTCAATGAAGTGAAGTCTCACTTGAGTAACTCGAATGTTTGGTGGGCCGAACAATAGATAAGTCGAACAGTTCTTTTAGTCCCTAGGAGGAGACTTAACGAGAGTCCACTGTATATTAATTACAGAATGTTTGAACAACAATAAAAGAAAAATATCAGAGGTGTACAACAAGACCTGTAGGTCAGATCAGCAAGAGTTCTTCATGCGTTATCCAGAACAATATATTTTTGCCCCGAAAACTCTATCCATTTGACAGCACTGAAAATAAAAAGCAATGAACAAGACAGTTGTGTGATACGAGTTTCAAAACTTACATTTCCATTCTCTTTGTTTATGAAAAGAATGCACATTCAAGATTATTCTTTCTATTATTTCTGCAATTAATCACCATGCATTTTAAATGTAGGGCAGTATTTAATACAAAATTCATAACAGAAAAACACACAAACAAAGATTATAGAATGATCTAGGTGCTAGTCTTGAAGATTTTGAGTTATTTCAGTGGAAAATACGCGTATACGAGAAAATACAATCGTCATTCAGCAAAATTATTCATTCAAGTATTTCTTTCAGAATTGACAACAGCCTACTAATAATCTCTATATAATCTTTGCCAAACGGACCCTAATTAAATATTTCAACCATAACTCGTTTACTTTTGAAACTACAGATGTCGCTCACATCACTGTAGTCGCTTCGTTTCCCATCTTTATACTCTATAATCTTTGCTTCGATGCAACTTTTTTACATCACTTTTCGACAACTGCTGGTAGAATTCTTTTCATACAGATTCTTCAGAATCGCGAAATGCGCCTAATTTTTCTGTACAGGGTGTTGGTCCTTCTTAAATATGAAGAAAACATTCCGTGCTTCTTATCCCATTAAGAAAAATTCTTTCACTTCCATCCAGTAAGGCACTTCTCAAATGAGGACTCTCCAATATAGGATACTTGGAAACTGAGAGATATTCCAGACGTTCCAGTCACGTAGGAAAAATAGTTAGTCTACATGTAGCTGATACAGTTTACACGCGCCACTTCAAACCGCTCGAAAGCGCGAGTGATCGTTAATGTAAAGGTACCTATTCATTCAGATAGTCAAGCTGAAATTTATCAACTTTTTGACAATAATAGTAGACACTTCGCGAATTCATGAAAATGAAGGATGGTTCGAATTTCAATATAAATGTACATACCTTGAGAAATATATGATCCATTTTACAACATAAGGCGTTTATAACACGATGGCGGAAAAAATCAAACTAACGTCCACGCGAATCGTACTGCTTATATTGCGGTTAAAGGTATTAGTCTAAGATCCCAGGGCCCCCAGACCTTACTTATTTTTGAAGTAACGAATTTTACAGTATAGACAGTCTTATATGTGTTAAATAGTGTGTGTATACTCGCATGGGCGCCCGCAGAATTTTTTCTCAGGGGGGGCCATATCAAAATTTGATAGGGCGAAGGTGATATCAGTACCCGTTTTGCTCAAAAACAATAGGGAGATCCAAATCTCAGGGGGGCCACTGCCCCCCCTGGCCCCCCCCTGCGGGCGCCCATGTATACTCGCTATCTTGGGTAGGCGGCCCGTTCACAGGTAGAAGGTAGAAAAGATAGACAAAAACGTACCGAACTTTTCTTATATTGGAAGAACTGATTTTTATATATGTCACGCAGAATATTATGAAAAATGAATATTTCATATTGCCAGACAGTTTCCGTGGGCCGTAATTCCTCCCAGACGCTTCAAATTTCAATAAAAAAAATAACAGGTTAGGAACATTGTTGCGAAATGGCCAGATTCAGCACTTTTGTTGAATTCGAAACACTGATTTTTACATATGTAACGCAAAATATTATAAATAAATAAATATTTCATATTGCCAGACCGTTTCCGTAGGCCGTAATTCCTCCCAGACGCTTTAAATTTCAATAAAAAAAATCACAGTTAGAAACATTGCGAAATGGCCAGATTCAGCACTTTTGTTAAATTCGAAGCACTGATTCTTATATATGTAACGCAAAATATTATAAAAATAAATATTTCATATTGCCAGCGTGACATATATAAAAATCAGTGCTTCGAATTCAACGAAAGTGCTGAATCTGGCCATTTCGCAACAATGTTTCTAACTGTGTTTTTTTTTAATTTAATGCGTCTGGGAGGAATTACGGCCCACGGAAACTGTCTGGCAATATGAAATATTTATTTTTCATAATATTCTGCGCGACATATAAAAAAATCAGTTCTTCAAATTTAAGAAAAGTTCGGTACGTTTTTATCTATCTTTTCTACCTTCTACCTGTGAACGGGCCGCCTACCCAAGATAGCGAGTATACACACACTATTTAACACATATAAGACTGTCTATACTGTAAAATTCGTTACTTCAAAAATAAGTAAGGTCTGGGGGCCCTGGGATCTTACTCTATATTGGTAGTATAGATAAAGCGTCTGAGATTTGGGGGGTTCATTCGAATAAAATTCACGTAAGATGGCAGTACCCCGTTTTGCCCCGGATTCCGTTATATGTGCCATGCTTCTTTGGTGGGCGCTCCCACTCAGTTTCCAAGTCTCTCAGTTGCCGAGTATCCGAGTCGTTCCGAGATTTGAGAGTCTAGAAAACATCGGACGAAACCTGACACGTTCTCTAAGTTGGCACCCTTTCTCCTCAGTAGCAATCAGCGCGATCCCAAAAATCGTATGCGAAACGATACACGCTCTCGAGCTGCACGATGAGCAGCCCTCCTGGAAGATCATGGACAACAAGGGCCGGGTCACCGTCGTCTTGCACTGGGACCAACGATCGGGTCCCTCAAGGGCTTCCTCAGAGGCGCCATCACCCGCCCCCGGGAAATTCTCTCCAAGTAAGCGACCGCCCCTCGTCATCCAAACCTCGGCGGGCCAAAACGGCCCTCCGCCGAAGAAAGAGCCTGTCATCAACGACACGTACGTTCCAGGTCCGCAGCAGGTGCGTTACTCGAGTCCCCAGATCACTGTGATAAACCACGACGACGTCAGGTCGGCCCACCGGCTGTCCAAGCAGGGCACCTCGCTGGAGGGCACCACCATCCATGTGCACACCCCCGAGTGCGCGCACCACGTGCACCTGCCGCGCGCAGGCAGCCCGCAGAGCAACGGCGTCGAGTGCGACTTCCACTGCTGCGCTTTGCACGAGGAGGGAAGGAAGATCGCGGTGCACAAGTCTGTGGCGACGTCGCCCATCCAAGATGCGCAGCAGCAGACTTCTCCGCAACCACCAACTTCTCGACACGTGCGTTTTTTAGACGTTGAAGGTGGCGGCCGAAACGGCGGGCATGACAAGAACAATGGTAAGTCTTTTCCATCCTCCTACAGTGCAACTTATTCCATTTATAGGTTTCCAGGATTTTCAGGTTCTGATGTGGCAACGCCGCCAGGTCGTTCTTACTCTTTAACCGTAGGCTTAAGCCGCGTCGGACGAATCAGCGGCCAAGCGGCGGTGTTGCCATGACGCTACCGCAAGAAATTTCTGAGTCTCACTTCTTTGTTGGAAGCATCTCTGAATTCTGCTGCTCAGGTTTTCAAACCATGAGATTCTTCTTCTTGCAGGTCGTCTTTCCTCTATTACAATAGTATACCTACCATAATTAGAACGCCTTTCGTTTCAAGCGATGTGATGTGGCCCTTGAAGATACAGAATGTTGTACATTTCACAGCATAGCTTTGGTTTATACCTTTCGACGACTTTGCACTTCGAGAGATCTAATAGTGTTTCAGAATATATTCGTTGCTCTGTCCTTCATCATGAGTGTGGGCAATATTTTCAGGATAAGGGGATGCAAGGGTTGCATGTTTGAAATTGATTACACTAGTAGAACAAAGATGATAAAAGCGGTTTTTCAGGTTTGTTATCGTCTCTTTAGACGATAAGATCGACTTCAATGGATCCTATTCTATTAAATCACGAAATTATAGTGTCATCAACAATCTAGGACCTGTAACACAAATAAACTGCTCCACATGGGTTAGGGATATTGACTTAAATTGCAAAAAAATATAGTTTAAATGAGATTTTGTGATGAAAATTTAAGTTGAGGAAATAAAATTAATTTTAGCCTGTAGGAGAATTTTGAGACTATTCATAAAATGTATGGCCTCCAACGGCATCAATAACAGCTGGACATCTTCTTTGCATACTTAACACGAGGTTGTTGAACATTTCATGAGGAATTTGGTTCCATAAACGGGGCAGAAGATCTCTCAGATCATTTAAGGATTCTGGGGTAGGTTGATGATTATCTAATCTTCTTTGGAGCATATCCCATGCATGTTCTATGCAATTCAAATCTGGTGAGTGCGGAGGTATTGGTAAATGTGGAATACCAAGCTACTCGCGCGCATTCTCAATTATGGCTGCACGGTGCGGTCTAGCGTTATCACCAATAGCAGAGTGAAAATTTGGCAAAACATTGTCAATGACATGCTCCCTATAGTGTAAGGCGGTCATATTCCCAGGACAAATTTGTAGATCTGTGCGCCCGTTGGGACATATCCCGGCCCAAACCATAACACTACCCCTTCGGAATGAATATACTTCTTGGGCATAGCGACGATTACGGGGTATGCGTGGGATTGTCCATACCCTTTTTCTTCGATAATATGAAAATCGTCCATATCTCGATTCATCAGTGAAAAGAACACTACGCCATTGATCGTTCCAATTGATATGTTGCCTTGCCCGTTCCAGTCTTTGACGCTTATGGTAACGTGTTAATGGAACTACTCTTAATGGTCGTCTAGAACCTAGATTCCACCTCTCTCAAACGTCGTCTGATTTTGAGTACTCCGTAGCATTCTACACGTTGATGTAGGTTTTCTTCTCGCCGAAACGATGATGAAACCTTCCTGAGCAGGTGCTGTTTTTCGTCACTCACCAAGCCTATTTCAAAGTCGACATATCACACTTTGGCTGACTTGGAGCCCTTTTGCTATAACAACCTGAGTTAGGCCACTCTGTAGCATTCCGATAGCCCTATTAGCCTCAGCGTTTGTTAATTTACGTCTAGGCATTTTCAGAAAACTCGTTTCAAGTCGAAGCCGTTGATAAACTGACTCCATTTCAAAATAAGAACATTCATGAAGCATATGCAAAGACCCAAACTTCAGAAAAAAGGCGACCAGATTGACGAAATGTCTCATACTGATTCCTATTGTATCGATTCAAGTTGTTATTGAGTTTTAAAGCGATTTTCTCGAAGATTACATACTTTTCAAAACGATTGATTACGATATCCCTAACTCTTGTGGAGCTGTATATTGCAAACATTAGGTTTTGGTGAAAAATATCTTCTGTTAGGAAGTTCGATACCTACACCAGGCAGTACCATCAACCATCCATGAAGAATTCTTCCACTTCTACGTCATGTTTATTTACGAGTTCTAACTGCAATGAACTGCCCTAAGCTGTTCTAGCTGAATACTGAAAGTTCAGCTTGTTTTTTTATTGAAGAAGAAAAAGACAAATACTGGATTTAGTGTATACAGATTTAACATTAAATTTTTTATCGTCAGCAAAATCACGACTCATGTCAGATCTTGTTTATCTGTCTCAGTCCTTGGAATTGTTATCTATTCGTGCATTTCTCATGACTCTTGTATTATTTTTCAATCTCCAGGTTTTGAGTATTTCCTTGAAAGCTGAACAATCTTGCTATCAGCTGCATAGCCAATGCTTGGCGTTTTTGGTTGTCTTTGATATCTCGTACATTTCAAGATGTTACTTCTCTCACTCCTAAAGTGCTAGGATGGCCTTAAAAACCTTACTAACAGATTTTCAAGCCATCTGCACACCTGATACTGAGAATTCGCGTCATTTGGTCCAATCTGCGGCCCTGCAAAAATCGCATTTCGAGTACGGTCAGCTTCTGCCGAAGACTAATGCCTGGTTTGCCTTCCCTTTGCAGTGCAGTCCGAACACGAGAGTTCCGAAAGCGAAACCGAGAACACCGTGATGGAGGACGAAGCCGTCACCTCAGAAAAGTTCCTGCTGTTGATCGATCAACTTAGTGTAGAACAGAAACGTCACCTGAGCATCAAAGATATCGGCATAATCTTAGAGAGACTTAGTTCGAAGATCCTGGACGTGGAACGCTTGGATCGCGAAAGTGAAAGTGACGACTGTTACAACTGGACTATCAAGGCCACCATCCGTGGCGATGTGCTCAGGGAGCTGGGCGTCATCTACAACGGCAACTACTACGCGATATCCGAGCACCCCGGGTACAAGGAGGAGAATGAGGGGGTTGTGGAGGAGGCAGAGGAAGAAGAGGAAGAGGAGGATCGGCTGTGAGATAACCGACTGCCATTTCCTTTGTCATAAGCACAAATCAAGACTATAATAACACAGGTGTGGTATACATTCACATATCGCGATCATCTCGACCTACGTGGCCTACGAGGCACCCCGACTCGCCTCCACTCGGTTCAACTTCCCAAACGAAGCCAGGAACTCCAGGTAAAGTTCCCCCACCACTCCGTTTTCGGTCTTCCCGCAACCGCGGACAGACAGTCGGAAGTCTTCACTCACCCTCACATACACACCTGTTTTATGTAGGATAACGTTAAACCTGGACGTATTTGTTGATAATAACAAAACTGTTCGCTTTTATGGTTGTTTGTTGTGTGCGTTCGGTGCAACAGACTTTGGGTGCGAATTTCAATTTTTCCTTTTAGCTGGTAGGCTACGGACTATAACAAATTGACATTAAATCATAGGTGTGTTATCACGATGCTGCTCCGTTAAGGAAGAAGAGGAAGATCCGGTAACACAAAATTCACTGTTCATATTTCCATGCTCTCTGTGCCTCGGACAAGATGGCCGACGTAGCAATTTTCGCAGTTTGAATTCTGAGCGGTTTCGGATGGTTTTGTTCACTGTTTTAGAGTGGACGTGTGACCCAAAGTTTGCTCGGGATCTAGGCAGGTGTATTCTCATTTTTTTATCGATTTGAATGGAGAGATGTCCCGAATTCTGCCGCCACATTGACTCTTGCTGTGGAATACGTTTTTGGTGAGCTGGGAGCTCTCAGTTTAATTAAGAGGATTGGTGGAAGAATTTGTGGACATCTCTATACTGAAACCATTGTTGTGGCTTTAACAGATATTGTTTGTTTCAAAATTATTTAGATGAAGACAATACATTGAACTTTGTTGAAGAAATATAATTCTCGCAACAATTAAAGGAACAGAAAAATTTTCCAAATTTTTTGGTGTTTTTCAAAAGGCTGTATCTCAGTGAAAAATGTCCGTATGAGAAAAATCAACTTTTGAAGCTTGAAGACTCTAGTTTCTGAATTATTGGTCAACAATTTTTCAGAGTACGGGAGCCATGCTATCTTCGGATAAAGCAAGAAGAAAATTTTTATTTATTTTTCAAATTTTTTTTTGCTCTACGAGCATGGAAAAAATTTTTGAGCTAGACCGATGCAAAGGCCGTATAGCCTGTTTATTCAGGTCTAATTTGTTTTTCACCACGCTCGGAAATGAGCTTTTTTCTTCGAGATATCCCATTTTGAATGCAAAATCACCCTTTTTCACTCAGCTGCCGATTTCTCCGGAACTACTTGAGGCCTAGCGAACCGAAAGCCGGTTCTTTTCTGCAGAAAATTTTCCACAAAAATCTTTCATGTTTGATCGAAAAAAAAATTTTTTTTCATCTGTAACGGTAATGTGAAAAAAGGCAAGAAAATGCCATTTTGCCATTTGTTGGTTAACGGATTATATCTTCGTCAATATTGGGGAGAAAGCTAAGGTTATTAGACAATTTAACAGCCTCATGTACCTCAAAGACTCTTACAAATCGGTAGATCGATCGATTCAGCGGTTTTCCTGGACCGATTGATTGAAATTCTGAAAAAATTAAAGCTCAAGGTTCTAGTTCCTTGAAGTAGACCTTTTCTTTTCAAGAATCAATTATTGATTTTTTCTCACTTTGTATTCAATTTTGAATGTTTTGGAGATTATGAAAAAATTGGAAAAAGAACTGGTGAATTATGTTCTGAAAATATAGAGAAAAAATAGAAATTCTCACTGAAAGAAACATTTTTTCTTCCGATTCTTTCAGAACAAAATTTAACTGTTTCTTTTCAATCGTAAAAAAAAAGCGTTCACAAATTTTAGAAATTTTTGAAAATTTCTTCTTGCAAAAAAAAATGAGCGATAGAATTTTTCCATTCTCATAAAATACTGTGAAGCTGACGAACCACAGGGTCTCATTTCTTGTAGGTACTTGAGCACAAAAGAAGCGTAAATTAGGCTGTAATTCGAGGATTGCATGGCTACCGGTACTCTGAAAAATTGTTCACCAATAAATTCAGAAACTAGAATCTTCAAGCTTCAAAATTTATAAAATTTTTCTGTTCCTTTAATTGTTGCGAGAAGTGTATATGAAAAGGATAATTAATTTAAGTAAGTGATCAAATTATCGGCAATACTCTTCTTAAATTTCTTTCTATAAAGAATGGTGATGAAACCAAAGCTGAAATGATTCTTCCAGACTTAGAACAATATATTGGAGAAACAATAAAAACCACATGACAATCAATCAAGATTTGATCATACGCTGAATAAAACCATTGAAATGAAGAACACCCGAGCAAACCTTCGTATTCGAATATTTTCCAATTCTTGTTATTGGAGGTGTGGCCAAAAAATCTAAAGGTGCCAAAGCCACCACCATTGGTCATCATATCTTCCTTTCTGTGCCAAACTGATGAAAACTGTGTTATTCTCGGTAGATTTAGCGTCGATATGTTGTACGATCTGTCAAAGCAGTTCTTCCAAAGACCTAAATGAAACATTGCAATAATGAATTTTGCATTACCTCCTCGATGCACAGCGTGTGTGATTCTGTTGTCTTGTCAATAACGAAGAAGAAGGCAGAAAGAAGTAAACCTTGTCGTTGATGAAAAGCAATTTCAATCAAATGAAATATTTAGATGAATGGAAATATACAAAGTTTATAGCTTTATCCTGATGGTGTGGTATAGTAAGATTTTCCGCAGATTTAGGCGGTAAGGGAATCTGTTATTTATGTCAAATTACTGCCGGCTGCTGAGCAGTGAGCTTTTTTTCTCAGTTCTCAGCGCAGGTGGATCTAGATATAAGTTTGGTCCCTCCTCTCCATCCTACTATCTATAGATAGGAAACCGTTTTTGCCTTCACATAGAGATCATTGGAGTCAACCTTCAAATCCACCCAATTGGGATCAATCAACAATAATTGATGAGCAAGAATTTAGAGCAACAATGTGAAGAAGCTTCATTTCTCCAATTTGTGAAAGGTGCTCCAGGCAATGCTCTATTGCTCTTTTATTTTCGAAATACGGGTAACTCCAGAGAATATACAGAAATATAACATTAAATCTTATTTCCTGTGTGAACTTTATCACGCAGAATAAACTTTCTGGAATCGAACTATTTTGTTTCTTATTTTATTCGCTGTTCAGTTAACAGAATATTCCTCTGGATTGTCAAAAATTGACGGAGTAAACACTCTGGATTGCCTTATTGATGAATTATTGAAGTAGTTCTTGCATTAAGTTAATATTCTTCCTTTTCCACCGAACTGATTCGACAGGAGAGTTTTGTAGGTTGACCTGCGTCTCTGAAAAAAAACCGAATCTCTGAATGATCCCAATGGCCAAGTTCAATTGGTCCACGTATCGCCTAAATCGATTCTTCGACCGGAAGTTAAAACGCCACCAAGTTACTGATGACAAAACTTTGCTGCACTTGAAATTTTAGCTAATTGTTAAGTAGCAAATTAGACATTTTCGTGTAGATAACAGAATCAGGACTGTTTCGAAATGGTATCTGTATCTTTACATTAAAGAGGGGAAGTGCCAAAAGTTTTAACTTCCAGTCGATTCCCGGAAACAATATAGATAAATGTTGGCCACTGTATTGGAGGCATTTCGAGATTTCGTTGTTTTTACCCCCTTTTCATTGGAAATCTCTAAACAAAAAAATTATAACGAGAAATAGAAATTAGAATTATCCGTTCCAATCTCATTTAACTTTCTTTCAGCTCCATTATCGTTCCGTTCTTTCTTATTTTCGACACTCTAATTACTCGTTCCACTACAATTTTGCTCCGTTCCATTTTCGTTTTATCCGCTCCAACAACTTTCCGTTCCAATTTCATTCAACTTTCTTCCAGACCCATTACCGTCCTGTTCTTTCTAATTTTCGACCCTCTAAATATCCGTTCCGTTTCAATTTTGCTCTGTTCCGTTTTCGTTTTATCCGCTCCAACCCTTTTCCGTTCCAATTTCACATAGTTTCAATTCCTTCCAACCCCTTTTTCGTTTCTTTCGGTTTCGTTCCTTTTTTGCTCCGTTCCATTTTGGCTTCCTCATTCCGTTCCTTTTTTGCTCCGCTCCACATCTGCTCTAATGTCACTATTTTTGTCCGTTCTGTTTTCATTGAGCTCTGTTACTTTTTTGATATTCTTGTTCTCGTTTATTGCGAGTTGTTGGTTGGTAGCAGATTATTGCAATTAAAAGTAACGGAATATTTTTTCACTGCCATAAAATTCCGAAAAACAGGGATAAGAACCGTCAGCGGAGTTTGTTGAGGCCGTAGTCGGTTGGGAATCTCGGAATGCCACTTAAAAAAAATTACCTACAGACATTATTGCTTTATACTTTTTATAATTATTACCTATGTGAAAATACGTATGTACGAATGTAGTGTGAGAAAGTTAATTATTTTTAAGAGGATTAAGAGAGCATCATACATAGGGAGATCAAATATATATATATTATATATTATAGCATTTCGAAATATTTGAATTGGGTTGGACATACTGTATATAATTGCTCAATTGTATTTCAGTTCTTTCTTGCGTTCTGAGAGGGAATGTTGTGATAAAAGTTAAGGAGATAGATGTCAGGCCCGTTTTCCAAAATTTCCCAGCAAGCAATCGTGAATTATGTGTTCAGTTGAGGAATTATTCTTCAATGAGTTCTTCGCTAGTATCCAATTATTCACTGCCTTCATGTTATGCGATTGTTTTGAAGCTTGTGGTCTTGTTTCACAATTTTACGTGCATTTATTGGCCAGGAGTTTCTTACTATGGACAGACCTGAGAAAGAGAAGATATACTTTTTTTAGTTCTGCTGGTATTTATCAGATATATCTATTTCTTTCGAAACTAGCAAATTTATATTTAATGATGAAATGTATTTGCCTCTGGTATCTTGTTATGGTGAATTAAGAACTTTGAAGTTACAATGCCTGTCCATCTGTTCGATTTCATCTGTTGAAAATCAAGTAAGAGTAATACAAAAGGAACCCCTTAAATTAGTAGATGAGGCTGCTGGCGAAATTGCGAAACGAAGGCCACTAAAAGAAGTGAATCAATCTGGAATATTGCTATTTTTCATGAGAATGGAAATGAACTGTAGGTCTATATTAGATAAATAAATTTATTGAAATATTGTTAAGAGAGGGAAAACATCGGCCACTAAGCTTTGAGAGGCATCAATTTCATTAAACATTTAGATGCGGGCTAGTGCTAGGTGTTTTCTAGATATTTCAGGGTTTTTTGCAACACGTCATGAAAGGTTTGGCTTCGAAAACATCTGAATTGTTCGTGCACAGTCAGATTCTTGTAATGTCTGAATACAACTTCAAGAGAAGAGTCTCTTGTTTCAAGAAAAAAATAATGACATCAACTGCGTTCCCTTATCTTTTTTTGTTTTCGAATTAAAGAAGAAAATTGACTGAAACGACTCAAATATTTGCCATTGCCGGTAAATATTCAATTTTCCCGACAAAAGAAGTGGCTACAGCTGACATTTACGCCTACATGACGGATGCAAACGGCCCAGAACTGTCGCTGATTGATGAAACAAACAAGCTATTTGTATGTTCTAAAAAAAATCTAATTACACTGCCAACGTATTGGTTTTTTGGATCAGCTCAGGGCAGGGCTGAAACCCCGCCGTTAGACAGGGTGACCCAATTGCTGAAGGGAACTTACAGGAAGCGCCGTTTCTGAGAACGTGGGAGGCGTGCAGACGGCAAAGTGATGTGGAACTTTTCGGCATCCCTGTAGAATTTTTTGAGCGAATGCAGTTGGGGATTTATCGCCTCTCAGGTTCGTGGAAACGCCCCCTAGGAGCATAAGTACGGTACTGGCCTATGATAACGTTCTTTATGATGGGTATGAATTTCTGGATTAATTTTTTTAATATGATGAATAAAAAAAATTTTTTTTCGAACCGATGACGAATGATTATTTTCTTTTTGTTGTAAATGAGTCTTATCTTCATAACTACATACTGATATTTTTCGTCAGAAAAAGTTCATCGGAAAAACTCTGATGAATTGTATTTTAATTCAAATTCTATTTTTGGTTGAAAAAATTTCAGACAGTTCTAGAATTTTTTGCAATTATCTTCCAAAAAATGGTCACATAGAAATTGAATTTCCAGGAAGAAGTGCGATCTTTCACCATAAACCAATTCCTTTCTCGAAAAAAACTGGCGCGTTCTGTTTAGAATCTCGTGATTAAATTTTATTCGTGGTTCATGTCATGTCAGAATTAGAGACACATTTGAATCTGGATATTTTTCCGATAGAATCATCAAGGAAAGACCTTTCGAAAAAAGTATCACATAAGGATCTTATTCGATGTTCAAATGAGGTTTGCGGCAAAATTAGAGACACATTTAAATCGGGATATATTATTGACAGAATCATCGATGGAATGTGAAGTGATGATTTAACTTTGTTCGTAATTGATTGAGGATCACATTCAGTTTTCCAACTGTTCAAATGGGATTTGCGGAAAAATTAGAAACACATTTAAATCTTGATATTTCTGGAGAGACTCTCAAGATATTCAAAAGACGTTTATAACAATTTTTCACACGACTGTGTTTCTGGAAAATGAAGCAACTACTGAATTAATCATTTCATTTTGTTCGCAAATGATCATTCACATTCAGTATTTCATCTGCTCGAATAGGGTTTACGGCAAAATTAGAGACACATTTATATCGGGATATATTTTTGACAGAATCATCGAGATAATTGAAAGACCTCTCACACAATATGAACTGATGATGATTAAGGATCACAATCAGTGTTCCAACTGTTCGAATGGCAAAATTAGAGACACATTTAAATCTGGATAATTTTTGAAAGACTCATCGAGGTCAATTGTCTTTCTGGATTATGTAGCATCACTTGAATGCATTCATGATCTCATTTTATGCACAAATGAATTTAAGGGTTAACGGCAAAATTAGAGACTCATTTAAATCTGAATATATTTTTACAGAATCATCGAGATAATAAATAAGACCTCCTACACAATATGAACTGATGATTAAAGTTTGTTCGAAACTGATTAAAGATCACAATTGTTTAAATAGGATTCACGGTGAAATTAGATACACATTTAAATCTGGATATTTCTGGAGAGACTCATCAAAATAAATAACCTCAACCGACTTTCTGGATCATGAAGCTGATGAATTTATGATTTCATTTTGTTCACAAATGATTTAGGATTCAGTATCTCAACTGTTCGAATGACGTTAACGGCCAAATTAGAGACACAGGATATATTTCTAACAGAATCATTGGGATGAGCATTAAAAGACTTCTCACACAATGTGGAGTGACGATTTAACTTTCTTGGCAATTGATTAAGGACAATCAGTGTTCCAACTCTTCGAATGGGATTTACGGCAAAATTAGAGACACATTTTAATCTGGATATTTTTGAGAGATTCATCGAGGTCAATTGTCTTTCTGGATTATGTAGCAACAGTTGAATGAATTCATGATTTTATTTGGTTCACAAATAAATTTTAGGGTTTATACCAAAATTTGAGACACATTTAAATCTGGATATTTTTTGAGAGACTCATCGAGGTCAATTGTTTTTCTAGATTATGTAGCAACTACTGAATGAATTAATGATTTTATTTTGTTCCCAAATGAATTCAAGGGTTTACAGCAAAATTAGAGACACATTTAAATCTGGATTTTTCTGACAGTTTTATTGGGATTATCACTCATTGAGAATTATATTGTCATCCAAGATTATAAAGCAACCCCTTGACGAATTTATGATTTCATTTTGTCCACAATTCGTTTAGGATCTTATTCAGTGAGTCAACTATCAAAATGAGGTTTACGGCAGAATTAGAGACCTATTTAAATCAATATAATTTAACAGGATTATCTGCATATTTTACTGTCTTTCGAAATTATAGGTGGATTCATGTTCCACGTTCTGATTCCTCTCTCATAGCAAGACACTTGTTGTGCCTTTTTTGATGTTTCTGCGGCTTTTATTCACCACATAATTATTGAGTTTTATCATCATGTCTCTCGGGGCACCGAGCCGATGGAAATTCGAGAATCTCGCCAATTCATCACCGCGAAATCGTCCAATAAACACCGGAGGAACTCTTTAATAGCCGGTTCCGTAGCAGAGAGGGCGTGTAGCGCGAGGAGGTTGCACAGAAACGAATCTGTCCCCGTTTTTGGCTTGGAAATCGGGAAAACTGGGCCAGTGTGCCATAACAGGAGCGCATCCTGAGGGAGTCAATGGCCGCGCGACCCGGCCAGCCACCCTTATTCCAACCCCCGACCGCCCCCCCTGCAAGTTTACACATTTTACATCGCATTGCAGGTCTATCGTATAGTATGAACTTGGCTGCTTGAAGGACCCCCGCCCGGCGTTGCCGATACATCGCAAAATCCGGAAATTTGAGACTTCAGGATACGCAACAAGTAATTCGGTATCCCCTCATGTAGATACAATTTTATACAGGGTGTTTCAAAAATGGTGATCGCGTCTCCATGATAGATAGAAAGCTGAAAAATATTTGGGTTTTGTTCAGTGAAAAATTCCATATTCATGATGAAAAAAATTAAAGAAAAAAATACACATTTTTGACGATTCTGCTGAAACTACTGGCAACATTGTGATGAAACTTTATACGGATATGTTTTGGAAGCTGATACATCCAATGAATTTGTTTTCATGTCTGACTCTCATAGAGTGCGCTAGTTACACGGTTCGTACCCTTTCGTACCGCGTAGTGTTCATTATAGGTTAGGTTCCATTAAAAGAAAACTAAAAGACTTCAACAATATCTCGGCTTTAAAAATTGTTTATTGCTCGAACGTAAGAAGTATATTGGAGTATTCTTCGGTAGTCTGGTCACCATATTATGAAGTTCATAAAAACAGTATTGAACAAGTACAAAGAAAATTCTTGACATGGGTTGCTTACAAACAAGGTATTCCAAAGGAGTCGATAAATTATGATCTTTTACATAATTCTCTAGCTATGAAAACACTATCTATAAGAAAAAATAATTTTGACATAATGTTCGTTTTCAAATTACTCAATAATTTTATTGATTGTGAATAAATACTATCTAAGATCAAACTGAACGCGAAAAATGTATTCCCTAGATACAGAGATCTTTTTAATGTTGAATATATGGCCACTTACTATGCCATGAATAATCCTATTGATCTAGCGATAAAAGGGGCAAATGCAGCACAAATTGATTGATTCCAGGTGTCCATTTTTACTCTCAAAAGATTTTTGAGGCTATCTAAACTTCTTAATTGTTTTTTGTTTTTTTTTAGTACTTTCTTAATTATGTTATATTTTGTTGTATTATGAAAATTGGCTATGCCGTTTGAAATAATAACTTTTTCATTATTAGAATTAAAAATTATGAATAACCGATGCTGATATGAAGTCATGATACATGTATTAATAATTGAACTCTATCAGAGTCAGACATAAAAACGAATCAGCTTCTAACACATCTATACAGATGGCGTTACGAAATTTTTTTACTAAACAAACCCCAATTATTTTTCAGTTTTCTGTCTTAGAGACGGGGTCACTTTTTTTAGGACACCCTGTTGATATACTGGAACAACTAGGGTCCCAAGGTCGTTGTATAATTAATTGTACACGAACACTCCAAAACTGGAATCATTTCAATACATTTTGTTTTGTATTATTCAACGATACTTTAGATTACTCTGTCAAAATTTTGCCGAATAGAATGAAATTTTGTAAAATCGTATTTTCTTAAAGAGCTTAATCGTCTGGAGAAGAAAAAACAGACTTATTCTTTCCAGTGACGGAGACTTTCATGAAATTAATCCAATTTTTTCGACAGGCCATTCGATATTTTATTCGAAAAGATGGATTGCTCAAACATTTACGCCTTGCGGAGCTTCATTCTCGAGAAAATAATGATCTCTTTATGAGCTGCAGTTCAACTGAGCCACGAATGGTAAGCGGGTGCCCAATTATAGCTGCCACTGTTAAATTCGTTTAATTTACCAGACGATTTCGGTAATCCGAACAAACTTTCAAGTGAATCTACCAAATTTGGTTAATGGTTCTCTGGAGTTGAATTTAAGAACCCAAGTGGATTAGAAAATGTCCTTATATTTCGACAACTAACAGTATCTGTTTAACTACACATTTTTTCTTAAAAACTGAAGGAGATATTGTGTCAAAATTGGAAATTTGTTGTGGGAACGATTTAAATTGTTTGTGGTTTCCTATAGACGTTGGAAATAAAAGTAGATGAATAATGCTGAAAGTTGCGATGTCTTCTCTTTGGAAATAAGACGGAATACCAAAAGTGAGGTTATCCCCACAGCGAACTCGACCAATCGGAATCAGCGGGCGACTGTCAGAGAGAAGAGAGACATGTTTGCGAGAACGGCCGATGAATCGGTAGAATTGGCACCGCCGCCCGTGATTTCCGATGTTCTCTTGTTTCGCACTTGCCGGGAGGGTGGGGCGGATGACAAATGGTTGCCGTTGCTCCCGTATCCAGCGCGCAATTAAATCAGCTCCTTCGTTTTGCCTTCAGCGGCCAATATGGGGTTTCGCGCAAAATACTTCAGCGAATTAAACGCCGAAAAAAAATCTTGTTTGGTTCCCCTCAAGACTTTTTTGGAAAAAAGCATAAAGAACCCTGTATCTAGGCCAGTACCCTGCTTTCGTTCAGGTGGTTGACAAAACTGCCTTTCCTGCTGCATTTTCGGCAGTCAGATTGTTTTAAAACAATTCCTCATTTCAAGAATATGTCAGAGTATTTATTATTGATTCCTTACAGAACCATTGTTTTCAACATAGTACATTTAATGTTGAACTAGAAAAACTATTTGTTTCCGTATAATATGAGAATATTTAAAACAGTTTAAACGAATAGTAGAAAACTAATTCAATTTTATAATGTTCTCGGTTCATTTGAATTTATAAAACGGAAAATGTACTTTATATAAGAATTTATAAACGACAAATATAAAAGTACAAAAATTGATGGCGTCGTTTCATTTTCGAAAACTCCTCTTTTCAGGAACTACGACGGCTGTGCAGAGAAAAACACACACGATTATCAAAAAAAAACGACTGATTCTACAGATTTGATATTACTTGATTCTTTATATGTGTGAAATTTTCTCGAAAATCTAGAAGTGCTTTTGGCTGTTGGCCAACTTCACACACAACTTCACACACATTGATTCTTTTGTCTTTAGTTTTGTCATCGTATCTTTTCTTCATATTTGATGCACGAGGTGCAAACGTAAGTAATAAAATGCAGTTTTTTTACGAAGAGAAACTTATTTTATGATCAACCGAATGTTCTCATAATAGTATATTCTAAAACAAGTTGAAGAATGAGCTCCTATTCCAATACGAATGCGAAGTGCATGAGTGTTGGAATTGCCTTCTGCAACGAGTATTAGACGATATTTTCTCTATTTCAGTCAGGTTTTGTGAAATACTCTCGAAATTCAAATATAAATTCAGATTAGTGACTTTTGTATTGTATCTTGGCAGTTGGTGTGACTTACGAAATTTTACAGATTACGGAATTTGAATTGATTTGATTTGAAAATTGAGAGGATCTGAGGTCAGTACTGACAAACACAAAACGGAAAATATAACTGAAAACAATGCTGTAATGAGTTTCATTACAGCACTACTTTTAGTACAGTAATGAACCCATTACTATACTGAAATTGAGAAAATAGTTATTCAATGAAAACATAATTCAGACTTTTGAACGAGCTAGAATTTTTTGGGCGACTTGCTAGAGATGAAATAAATAAGGCAGAAAGGGAAGAATTCCCGAATCAGACGAGCGAAGCCAGGCTGGGCGTCATCCGTTGCAGCTGGTGTCGGCAGGTATTTGAACATTGCGTGGGTGGCCGCAAGACGCAGGAACGCCCGGGCGGAGAGCAGCAACCCGTGGGCGGTATAGCCTAGAAGGAAACGCCTGATCCGTAGCTCGCTTGATAATTTTCGGACAGAAGAGCATCCCAACGATCGAGACAAAATAATATTTTCCATTATTATTATTATCCTGGCTTCGTTCAGCCTTCCGGGAACTATATTTCTCATTAATTCGAGGGCGTAGATTACGAATATGCAAACAGAAATTCAAAAAAAAATTTATTTCAAAAGTTATGGACAATGGAAAATTCGGAAAATTAGACCTTCGCGGAAAAATTCATAAAAACTCAACCAGTCAAAATGGGAACATGCAGTTTTCACCATTCAGTTCTCAAAGAACCATTCTTTATACAAAAAATTTAGCATCTTCGTGCTACCATTTTTCTGGCAGCTACATAACCTCAAAATTGAGCGAACTTTCCAAAATTTGTCGAAAAAAGTTACATAATTTCTGAAAAACTGGTCGTAGGAAAATTTTAATTGCATTTTTCAAATCTACGTGACTTGTTTATCATTATGAACTAAGGTTTAATTATTTAAAAAAAAAAAATTTTTATTTGAAAATTCAAAAAAAACCGAAAAGAAAAATTTTTTTTCAGATATTGAACCGCAGTTTATAAGGATGAGTAAATAAGGCACGTAGATTACAAATGTGCAATCAGAATTTTCCTACGACCAGTTTTTCAGAAATTATTCAACTTTTTCCGAAAAATTTCGGAAAATTCAATCAATTTTGAAGTTATGTAACAGCCAGAAAAATAGGAGTACATACATGCTGATTTTTTTGTATGTAGATTATTTCTTTGAGAATGAAATGGTGAATACTGCAAGGTTTTATCGCGACTAGTTTAGTTTTTATGAATTTTTCCAAGAAGGTCCATTTTTCCATCGACTTTATTAAACCATAACACATGCCATCATGAGATTCCTCAAATATACCAGAAATTCAAGGGGCCCAATGCTATCAGAAGAAATTTTCAGCCATTTTGCAAAATAAAAGTCGTCTTTGTATTTCTAATGAATATCTGAACATATTTGTAAAAAAAAAAACGAAAAAGTGGAATTTTTCACAGTATTTTGTGGATAAAACAATTTCCAGTTTACGCGCTAATAAATAACCCTGGACTGAGAAAGGTCAAGGGTGCGTGGGGGGAACAAAAAACCAATTTCCTTCTAAAACCGTGGGGTCGTATTCAACAAGGCTCTTCATTCAACAATATATACTGAAATAATATAGTAGCAAGGCCCTGCCTACGCCTACGTTTCGCCTCACAATCTCCATCAAAATTTATTCAGAATCACAAAAACGGATTCCCTTATAACGCATTTATTCACTCATTGTTGAGGTAGAAACGCAAATCGCAAAAGGTGACATCTGGTTGAGAAAATTCGATTCACTTCTTACAACTCTGTGATTCCTCTTACCGTTGATAATGCAGGAAATGACATATTCCACTGTAATCCATAGACATTAGAACAAAGACGAAACACTTCATGTTATTTTCTCGATTTTCTTTCATATCTGCGTTAGTGAATGTACTGATGACCTTCAATAAGCTGTAAGTTGTTTGGGTCCTCTTAAATATGGACTTGATTGTAGCTTTCAGCGTTAAAAGTAAATAAAGTAAATAAAAAAACAAATTTCATCGGTTATCATTTTATTGCACAAATAATTGCATATAAATATATATGTTTTAGATCAAAATAATACTACGGAATAAAATACAGGTACATATGTCACAGATGGATACATAAAATATTATGAATCGCTAATATTCAACATTATCTAAAGTTTAGAAACTATTCTCTTCAGCATATCCGTTACGTCAACCATAAGAGGTCTTTTCTTTTTTTCCTCCAAACACTGAATGGCCACAGAATAAATCTCATCACCAAAATTAGTGTCGTTTGTGGTCCAAGATCCTATGCTTCTGTCTAAAAGTGGATCGATGGAGTCTTCACATTTTTCTTCAACATGAGTTATCTGAAAATGGAAAATGTATCATTCATATTTCCTTCTCACATTACACCTTAAAGGTTTTGTTAAATGCAATGATGCTTACCATAACCAGGCACAAATTAAACAAACTACATAGAAAACAAGGCAATGTACACAACATAAAATATAAAAAATATGAAATTCAAGCATTTTCAGGTAGCACTTAAAAAAAATTCACTCACCAAATCATGGCCATCTCTACTCTCATCAAACGGTGGCAAAGAAGTGAGTAATTCCAACAAAACAACTCCAAAACTGAAAGTATCACACTTTTCAGATATATCACCCCTGTAAAAAAAATATTCTCAACAATTCGCACAGGACCATCTACAAGAAAATTACCTCATCGCTTCCGGAGCCATGTAAGCGGATGTTCCAATAACTGTGCACGTGTTCATATTTTGTTTATCCATCAACGTTGTTATTCCAAAGTCACCAAGCTGGAAACGTACAGAAATGAAAATGTTTTCCCTTGTGTAAAAGTTAAATTACCTTAGGTTTATTCGATTGGTCCAATAAGATATTTGCTGTTTTGACATCACGATGGATCAAAGGAGACGAAAAGGCAGTATGTAGGTAGGTAATAGCATTCGATGTCCCTAATGCTACACTCAATCTTTCCTGCCACGTGAGCTTTGAATCTGAGCACTGGAATGAAGCAATTACATTCAAGAGATGATACAAAAGCATATGCTCTATTTACAAATATAAAATACCACCTCTGACTTTGGAAATTTGACACATTCCACGAAAATGGAGGTTATGTCGCTTGTCAGAATATTTTTATGTTCCAAGTGAACACTATGTTGTCCTTTCTACATTCTCAGAATATGAATTCTTTCGGGAAATGAATGAATTGGAAAAGATGTGTTGGACGAAAAAAATTAACGTTTATCTGAATTGACAGAAAGGATTCCTTTTTTAGTTATTTGTAATATTTCGACTTCGAACAATATGTAAAGAAAGAAACAAACTGGCAACGTCATTTTGTCACTAACAGTATTTTCTGTGTTTTCATCCTGAAAACGATACCATGTCCTCCTATGTGACTTTATAAAAGTGAATGGTGTTTAATTTCACAAATTTAAGCTTCATTTAAAACAATTAAGAAATCATATAATATGTTGATCTGTAAAATTGAAATCACAACAAATTATTAAATGCTTCATAAATTTCTGCCCTTACCTGCAATCTATCTTTTAATGTTCCCCCAGGTATATATTCATACAATAAACAATAGGTGCAGCCGTCGCAAGAGAAACCAAGCAATGATACAAGATTTTCATGCTTGAACTTGCTCAACACCTCCACCTCATTTATAAAATGTTTGGTGATTTGATCATCAACATCGACGTTCTCAACATTTCCCAGAATAATTTTTTTTACAGCAAAGGGTTCTTGCGATCCGTCTGTAGCTAAAAATACTTTCCCGAAAGCTCCAGCACCTTTGAAAAAAAATAAACAACTATAAACTCAAAAATATCAACTGAAAATTAAATTAGAGGCATTAAAGACAACCTTAAAACGAACTAACTGCTTTCATATCCAAGCAAAAGATTACAGGAACATTTAAGGTCGTTTTTTATTGTAAAGAAAGTTTGTACCAACCTAGGAGTCTCCCTTCCTTGTCCAAGCCCTCAAAGACACCCTCATTGAAATCGTTGGTTGAAGCCTTCAATTTTTCGTAAGTGTAATGAGGTAGGTGGGTTGTTAAAGTTAAATTGGGTAATGGTGAGTTGCATTTACGAGATTTGGAGGAATCAAAGGTGCTGACAGTCAGTCTGCTAGACTCGGGAATCAAAACGTTCAAATTAGGCAGTGAAGAATCGTTTTCGTACTCAACTGTATAATTGGAATTCTGGCTCTGCGACTGGTATGGTGAATTGATAATTGCAATTTCTGCGGATTCTAGGTCAGTAGATTTGTTATAAGATTGTTCGCAAGATGTCTGAATCAATCCGCTAATGTCAGGCAAGTTGTCTGTAGTTTCATTGCTTTTTAATGATTTACTTGTGTCTGTTATACGTTCTCTGTCTTCTGAATTTGAGGGAGATGGCTTTGATGCATTAAAATCTAGCATATGAGCGGAAGAATTATCATCATAATCTTTCACACTTGATACCGACTGATTCAGCCCACTCAAATTCGGTATAAGACCATCATTTGCCTCGTTGCTTTGTTGTGACTCAATCAATTCTGTCAAAATTGGTATTTGACAATCTAGGGTATGACCATTTGCTCTGTTTGAGTTTGGAGCACTAGACGAAGAGATTTTCTTTTCACTAGAATCAACAGGATCTGACTGATTTAATTCCGTTAAATCTGGTATGGTATCACTTTCGCTGATAGATTCTTCCGTTCTCGAAGCGTTCAAGGATGCAGATTGTTGAGAATCTGAATTTTCCTCGAGTAACATGCTGATAACCGGAATACATGGTTCGTTAGTTTCGTTTTTGTTCGGACTAAAAGCTTCACTTAAACTATCAGATTTCGTCACTTCCTCAGAGAATAAAATTAAATTTGGTAGGCTCACGGCTACATTATTCGTGATGCTCATTTCTTCGAGAAAAGTTGGGTTCTGCGCTAGCTCATCGGCATCTGGAGTTACAACAATTTGCGGAATACAAGAAGATTCTTCGTGATTCAAATTGTTGTTGAAAGAACTAAAATTCAACTTCTCTATCAAAGAGCTTGAATATTTCATGTTGTCAAGGTTTTCTTCGATGTTGCCGTTGATACTCACAGGGACCTTTGCAGCTGGACCTAGTGATGGTCTTTTCATGGATGTTCTACCTAAAATGTTCTCCGACACGTAATCAGCAGCTCTGAATAATTCTGCTTCTAGAAGAAGATGGAGCAAATGACCCACAGTAGGAAGTATCCTTCCTGAACAGCCCCATTCGTCTAGGAGAATCTCGGTTCCAGATTTCTTGTACTTTTGGGAGGCTGCCTCGATAATCCTTCAAACAGTTCAAAATAATAAAGGAAAATGATTAAATTTATTTGATTAACTTTACCTTATATGATCTGTGTTATATTTAGCAGGATTCTCAGCACTTACACAGCATTCGAAGCTTTCTCTCTGTAATTTACTTGGTATCACAGCCATCAATTTTTTCCATTGTTCAGAAAATTCTAATACGAGAGATAGTTGGGATATGTGACTAGGAGGTAATTTTCTTATTTGCAGGGAAGCGTCGACGGTCATTTTGTCCCAATTTTTGTTAAATTATCGAATGTTATGAGTTATGACCTTGAAATTATTTCACATTCACCATTGAGGTTATGTTATCACGAAACACAGAACAAGGTGCAAGAACAGAGAAATCCAAATATTATGAATATCATAGATTAAAGTTTTCTTTTTGTTGAAATTGTAGATGAATTGGAAAATTTTATAATCCAGTCAAAGGTTGTTACTGGAAAACGGTTTCTGAATTCTCTTCAAAGTAATATCTCCACTTTACTTTCATTGCCTCGATACTCAACCTATTGTGGATTGCATGTTAATATGCCGCTTAACCGAAATAAAAATAGCATAATGTTTTTGAATTCGTTTGAACGCACGCGAATTTATGTTTGTTTCGCTAATGATGCGCGCTTACAGAGCGCGGCCTTCGACCGATTCATTCGGGATTTATTCAGGCAGGCAATCATTATCTCAACATAATATTGCCGAACATATCGTGATAAAAGATAACTAGAGAACTCAAGAAGCGAGGTAGTGTTGTTTTCAGAATTTTTCTTGTTGAATGGGTTCTAGAATTTTGGCGACACCGACAAGACATTGGTGAGTAGATACAGTGCGTTCAAGATTTCATTGCCGAACGGATTATAACAAGAATGAAGATCCAAAAGTTTAATTTCAAAGTGCTTGTTCTTGCTAACACTCAACTAATATAAAAATTCCATCATTGAAAAACATGGCAAAATCCTTGCAGCAAAATAATTTTACTCTTCATGGCATGAAATATTTTGTTTTTATATTTCGCGTCTTTCAAAATTTAAAATTCAATGATTTTCCCGTATTTCCCTTATTTATTCTTGAATCCAATCTCCGAAAAACGATGTAGGTACCACATCAAACTAGCATTCGAAATTGTCTTTATTTTTCTCCTGATTTGATCTATTGTTGATTACAGGAAAATTGGTTTATTTGTTTGTTATCTAATTAACGAGAAAAATCGTTAATGATTACTGATTGAGTGGTTCGATACTTCATCATTAAGTTTCAAACAAAATCGTTCAAGTTTTCAGACCTGAACTGTGAAGACCGCTCATAATATTTAAAGCACCCCACCCACCCGGTGACTTCTTGCATCAGAAAACTATGTTAAATGTTTAATCAAAAATTGTTATAATGATTGAAAAGTTGTGATAGCAAAAAATAGGTACGACATTAATAGCTCTAGAACCCTGAAAAACACAATGAAAAAATGTATACATTTTCCAACGCTCCAAATAAGTGGCATGTCCACCATTTTGTTAAATTCCAGGAACAATTTGAAAAAATGGAATTTGTCTTGGGAGGTGTTGCAGCAATGGGAGCTGGCTTCTTCACCAACCCCTTGGAAGTTATGAAGACGAGGATGCAGCTACAGGGTGAACTGAAAGCCCGAGGACAACACGCTGTACATTACAAAAACGTTTTCCACGCAGGTTATGTTATAGCAAAACATGACGGAATACTAGCCTTGCAAAAAGGACTTGTGCCAGGGGAGATATTCCAATTGGTGCTCAATGGCTCAAGATTAGGTGAATTGATTGGATATTTTATGTGCCAACATACTAAGACCAAATCGTAGATAGTATGAATTCTCGATCAACGGGAATTCAAACAGCTCTAGGTTTACCTATATATTTCTTCTCTTTCCCCTGCATACGCTTGCAATAAGTTCTCGCATATCAAGAACAAACCACTAACCTTTCCACGAACTATTAATTCTGTAGGTTCTTACCAGATGCTGAAGGATTATGGTTATATGAGCGACAAAGATGGAAACTTAGTCTTTTACAAAAGCACCCTACTTGGTGGCTTATGTGGGGCTCTTGGAGCTTACGTAGCAAGCCCTTTCTACCTAGTAAAAACGCATCTACAAGCTGAAGCATCTAAGGACATAGCTTTCGGTCATCAACATAAGCATTCAGGAACCATAGCAGCTTTCAAAAAAATTTACAGTAAAGAAGGGGTAGGTACATTTTTGGAAAAATGTTTATTGTGGTAACCTGATATTTGCAGGTTAGAGGACTCTTCAGAGGAAGTGTCTCAGCAGTTCCAAGAGCTTTTGTAGGGTCGACATCTCAGCTTACATCCTTTGTTTATGTTAAGCAATTCATGAAAAACAATGATATCCTACAGAATTATCCCATAGGAGGTTCTTTTGCTGCTAGTATGGTTTCGGGTGTTGTAATGTCTGCATTTATGACACCATTCGATTTGGTGTCGACCAGATTGTACAACCAAGGTGAATACTGACATTATTAGAACACTGAAAGCTAGCTACTTTTAATTCTTGGTTATTTCTTCAGGAGTGGACGCCTCTGGTAAAGGTTTATTGTACAGCGGCTATATGGATTGCGTGGCCAAGATTTGGAGGTCAGAAGGGTTCTTAGGTTTCTACAAAGGCATAGGTCCAAGCTACCTTCGTTTAGGACCACACACAGTATTATGCTTGGTGTTTTGGGATAAGTTACGGATAATGTACAATGACTACTTGAAATGAGAACGATTTGGGATATTAGTGATGAATTTTTTATTAGATATATGTCGATTTTTTTAATACAAAGATGAAAAGTTTTGATGATTCTTTTATTCAATCCAACCACAATCCTCCTCTCAATCTCTTGGCATATTTCAAACATCTGCAGTGGCATTTATTTCCCAGGAATATCAAGTACCCAGACTAGAAAGCGTTTGATTGATTTGCAGTATTGACCTTCTGAATACAACAGCCTTATCGTGTCTGGTATGCCTTAAACCCATTGCCAAATTTGCCCTCATTCATCTCAGACGAGTACTTTTCGTTCAATCAAGCTCAATGTCGAGAATTTATTTGTGCCTTCCACTACTGAATTTCATTTTCGATTGATAAATCCTTGAGATTAAGTGTGATGCAATAAATTATCGATCTCGCATAACAGTGGGGAGTAGTCAGTTTGTTTTTAAACATCGTGTGCGGCACTGCTACTACGTTTACGAGACATGTTTTCGAAAACACCCAACGTGTGCCAGCTAAGAAACTGTGAGTATTTGTGAGAAAAACTATAATTATACTACTGACTTTAAGTTTTATTCCTATGTTCATGTTAATATTCTTATAAAATAAAATATCATGTTTGCAGTTTGAATAGTTTCTGCTTTGTAATACTATGTTTTGTAGAGTTGCGAACAAACAGAAGTAAATTCGTATTACTTTATGAAATATGAAATAATTAGTATTTGAATTGAAATACCTCCATTGTCACGTCGTTTTTAATATTTGATTGGTTTGAGGATCGATAATTTTCCAGCACTGCTAGAGAAATAGAGTTGATGAACTTGTTTCATATAATTCTTTTCAAAACTTCAAGTTTAAACCTCTAGTATATTTTCATTTCAAACGAAAATATACTCACATATCCACATAATTAGGGACAAATTGATTTATTTTTTCGTACTCGAGAGAAAATTCTTCTAGAAATATCATAGAATAAGTTATTTCTGCTACAAAACCGTGTTTGCCCTCTCAAAAATAACAAAATCGTTTTCAGATGCAACACGAAGCAAAATCAATGTTCAGAATCCTATTGTGGAGATCGATGGAGATGAAATGACAAGGGTTATCTTCAACACCATAAAAGAAAAGCTTATATTTCCATTTGTTGAAATAAAGAGGGATTACTTCGACTGTAGCCTAGCAAACCGGTGAGGCTGTAACTTCTACATACTTTGAAAGGAAAAATGCGTTTTTTCTATTTTTATTGCTTCTATAAATGTCATTTAGCTAATACTCAAAGCTCCAGTTAGATGCATGAAGCGCCAGAAAATATTTTCTTCAATCCAAAGGGTGTGTTAGAAAATTGAATGTTTTTATTTAACTGAGAGCCGGTATTATTACTTATCGTTAACTCAGATATTACCATTAAACGATGTCCTTTATCTGTTGAAAGGAATGCTGTGTTTGAGATATCATCTTCACGATGAACATTATGACGATCAAATCTCTAAATAAGAATGAACTGATTTGTTCCAAGAAGTTATGAAAAACAAACCAATAATATTTGCTAAATATGATCGATCTATTGAAAAACTTGCCCTTCAACCTCTAATTCACTTTCTATAATAAGATAATTCATATTACGTTGATAAATGTTCAATATTTGAATGAGATCAGAAGAATCAAGTGATTATTTGAATATTTATTAACTTAATGAGTTTACGATTTGATTGGGATTTTTTTTAGGAATTTGACTTTCTTATTTCAGCAATAAGACTGAGAATCAAGTATCCAAGGATGCTGCTGGGGCTATTTTGAAATATAATGTGGGCATAAAATGTTCGACTATCACGCCAGATCGAGAACATATCAAAGGTTGGTTAAAAAAATTATTTTTCAGATCTAATATAGCAATATATCAATGCGAATTAAATACCAGCGCATCCGCCCTTTTTAATGAATTCCAGAAAGATCGATTCAAAATTTCATTATTACAAATGATGAAATGAACTAGTAGAATACGGGTAATATCAATCAATAATTTATTAGGAGCTCTATTTCTTGAAATCAACCAACCTACTATTTTCTACCAAGACCTGTACTATATCAACTTATGCGTCTTTTTCATTCAGAATACAATTTAACAAGTCTCTGGCCAAGTCCCAATGGTATGCTACGTAATGCCCTCAACGGTACTCAATTCAGAGAATCAGTCATTTGCAAAAATGTGAAAAAATACGTGCCTGGTTGGAAAGAACCCATCGTCATGGCAAGGCACCCATTTGGAGACCAGTATGGCGGAACAAACATATCTGTTCCTTCAGGAAATAAGGTAAGATGTGATACAAAAATTGACATATTTATTCTAAACCTTAAGCTTGGTATACAGCCTCTAATGATCTTTGGTAGTTTAAGGTTTACAAGCCCAAATGATTGTTTCAAATATTTTTTCTTTTTCACTTTCAATTTCCTTTAGCTGTCCATCCATTTGAAATCAGAAGATTCTGAGAAGAACATCGATGTTTTCTCCTTCAAAGGGAATGGTGTTGCTATGATGACTTTCAATACAGAAGACAGTATAAGAGCATTTGCCACGTCCTGTTTTAGAATGGCATTGGAAAGAAAATACCCTTTATTTTTTGCATCCAAAAACACACTGCTGAAGGAGTACGACAAACTTTTCAATGATGTTTTCCAAGATGTTTATGATAAGTAAGTGTAATGGACAATGTGAATGAAGAAGCTTGACCAAACTTTTTTCAGGCATTACAAAAAAGAATTTGAAAAAGCTGGATTATCCTTTGAAATACGTTTGATCGACGATATGGCAGCCCAAGCCATGAAATCCAAAGGTGGTTTCATCTGGGCGTTGAAGAGTTATGATGGTGACGTCCTTTCTGATGTTGTGGGTCAAGGGTTCGGTTCTATGGGTCTCATGATCCACAGTATCATTTCCCATGATGGTAAAACAGTATTAACTGAACCCGCACATGGTACAGTCACAAGACATTACAGGTCAGTTGCATTGTTTAATATTTCAAGGGATAACAATATGAAATATTTTGTCATGCTCAAATAACCATGAAAATTTCTGTAGGGAATATCAGAAAGGGAAAAAAGTGTCAACCAACCCTATTTCCTCTATTTTTGCTTGGTCCAGGGGTTTGAGACACAGAGCATTATTGGATGACCAAGATGAGCTACTGAACTTCACGAAAAGTTTGGAATCTTCAACCGTTTCAACTGTGGAAAGTGGATGGTTCACCAAAGACTTAGCACCATGTATTAAGGGAGAAAGTTTTTCAGATTCTGATTATTTGTCTACACAAGAATTCATTGATGCTGTTGCCGCACATTTGATTAAGAATAAATGAAAAAACTCAAGTCATTTGAATAGTTTACTGAATTTTCCAAAAAATACAGTAAAAAATAATAACAACAAATATTCATAACAATTATAATAAAGATTTTCAAAGAATATTAACATAAATAAAATAAAATTTCCTATTTGTGCTTTTGCTATGTTGATCATTGTAATTTCTCTTCTATTTTTTCTTTATCTTGATCTCTATGTTTAATATATGATAAAAACACATCATATACAACTGTCACAAGATTTATATAAACTACTTGATACTTCACAGGCACATAATAAAAGTTTATGAATTGTGTAGGAGGCCAAATCACCCAATCCATCTGAAAAAAAAAAAGGTTTACATATATATATATGAGGCTTTATAAGGTAGATGTACTAGCTAGCAGGTCAAAGGTTTACTTCCAGCCTCTTGAAAGATTTTGTCAATGTTTTAGAACTATTCATAAGAAAATGAAACTGAATGTGAGAAGAAGCTCAGAAGAAGTAGTAACTCACCTTATAAACTATCAGGAATTTTGATTCGATTTCATCCTTAATCTTGAGGAATGATTTTCCCTCCAAAAGACCTAAGCCAGTAAAAAAGAGTAAAATGCATATTGGTCCTACCAATAACTGATCTGTCATAATTTTTTTGGAAATATTAAGCATACTTCTTCCTGGAAGATACTTATTGAGGTTCACATAAATATAATGATGAATAGGCCCTACAGCCAGTCCAAAGAATAACATTCTTCCTATAAATTCATGAAACATAATGATAATTAATATTCGAGAAGTATCGAATCATTTGAAACATACCCAATCTTTTATAGTCATATCTTTCAGCTAATTTGTTGTTTTGATATTCAATTTCTTGCTGTAATAAATCGCCGAAAAACATGGGAATCCCCGAGCTTACGATATTCGTAAATAACAGATATTTTCCAAATGCATTATGCCTGTAATTTCGTATCATATTGGACATATTGGATAATACTAGACCCTTCCTCAGCATCTTCGACATGACTGCAGTTTTTATAAATTTTGGGATATCAAGGAAAAGGCTAGTAACATTGAATTTTGTTTTCCGCTCCAATCTTCAAGCTAATTCAAACCCTTTTTTTTGCATATTTTCAAGGAATTCGAGAAAACAACTACAATGAATATTCTAGGAACAATATTTCAATTTTTCAAGTTTCTTTGCGGCAAGAAATTCACAATTTTGCATTTACAAACTTGCAGTGTTTTTTAGGTTAAAAATTGAGGTTAAGCGTTGACGTTTGCGAACTATAGAAACAGATAATTTTTTTTTCATTTTAGCGAAATTAAAAGGGATTTTGAGAATTCTGAATTATTCGAGAAAAATCTCCAAATTCAAAATGTGAAACACATTTCAACAGAAACCGTGTATGATTTATGAACTGTGACGTGAAAAGATTACTCAATTCACAATATTCGACGATGTAAGATGGGTTGCCTACTCAATGAGTGGAGAAATATTGAATTGGGGTTGGAAACCAGGCCGTTAGGGGTGGGAAAAGAAAAAGAACCCTTGACAGAAAGTCAAAACAAATACTCCCATCCCAGCTAGTAGCTAGATAGATATCAATATTGGAAGAAGATGCGTGATATCTTTTAAAGTTAGTTACCGAAAAATTTTCTTATGCGTCTATCGCATTGATGAATATGTCTTTTAGTTGGAACGAATCTTTTCACGGCTTCTCCTAGTGAAAAACTACATTTTCGATATTAAAATGAGATGATGCCAAACGCCAATTGACTTTAGGATGAGTGAAATTAGTGAAAAATCCGAAATTACTCCCCCAGCAGCAGATGAAAATTGCGAGTCTGCTGCAGAAGCTGATGCCCCAGTAGAAGATGCCGAGACAACCCCAACTTCCCCGGAACAAACAGTGAGTGATACATATTCTTAAATTCGAGGAGTCTCTTGAAAAATTTTTTAATAAAATTTAATTTTCTGATAAACTGAAGAACCGAATTATTCAAGGGGTTGTTCGCTCAAATCAAACGTCAAAATTATCAAAACATTTCTAGAAATAAACAGAAATTGGATGAAGTCTGATCGTTCGTTTCTTTCCCCATTTGGAGGTTACCATATATTTGAATTAAAATGTATCACAACCGTTATGAGGGGAAGGACTGACCCCGAGTAAAAGGGTCAAAAATCCGTCAGTGGCGTGGCTCCACAAAACACCGTTGAATTTAATCGTTGAGCGAAGCTCACACCAGAAAATATCATCTGCTCGTTACCTGTAACGAATGCTTTCAAATAAATTAACGTCGATGTTATCGAATAGGTCAATTTCACTTCTCTCCAATTTGAATTAAGTGCAAAATGCATTGTCAACATCTGAGAAATCTATAATTTTAGTACCTACACAGCTTTCGATAAAACGTGAAAGTGATCGATATTGCGTATCTGGTAAGCGTCGATAATAACAGACAAGAAATTGATATGATTTCTTGATGAATGGAAGGTACTAAAATATTGAATTTTTTTTTTGAAAAGTCATCCATCTTCTCCAGCTTTCTTCCTACGTTGAAGTCACGCTCAGCAACCCTTTTAATTTGATTTGTCTTCTTATTGTGTTTTGTTTTGTTCTCATTTGAGCCTCAAATCTGGACACTCACCAAGAAAGTAGGTTTCCTGGAAAAATCGAAATTTCCTAATTTCTATCACAATTATGCAGAGTTCGAGATTGAAAATGTCTCTCAAAATTATTCCATACCGGATATTATTCCTCCATTTGGATACGTGGACGTTTCCTGTCCAAAGTTCTACTCAATTTCCTCATAATCATCGTTTTTGATTATCCCGGATCCAGACATCGTCAAGTCTAACGCTTGAAGGAAATTGATTATGAGAGATCACGTGCTGATTGAAGGAACCTCCTTATCGAAGTAGGATAACATTTTTGTAATAATATTTCGAGCTCAGATAGGTTTTTGTGGTTATCGATCGATAAGGCTTATGGGTATACTCAATTTTTCAAATCGAAAGTTTATAATTGTTCTCTTATATGATTCTTCTAGTCTTTATATGATAATGTTAACATAATCAATTGGACAAAAAGTACCTATTAGGGACTGATGCTTCAGAACCTGGAAAAGGAACAGATATGAAGGAGTTAAAAGTTGAGACAGAGTTATGTATATTTATGATCAAGGAGTTCTAGTCTTGAAATTCACTGCTACTGGACTCATATCTATATTATATAAAGAACACTTTAGGGACCTTGGAGGTAACTGGTTGCTGAAGGAACACTAACACGGTCAGCAAAAATATCGTCCCAAAAAATCGAAAATTCTCACTCGTGAACAAGTTGAAAAGTTCATAAAGGAGGCACCAGATGAGAAATACTTGATGGTTGAGGTTGCAACTATTTTCGGGTTATTTGGAGCCTGTCGGCATGAAGAATTGTGTAATTTATCAGTGGAAGACATCGAAATAACAAATAAATCATTGGTTATACAACTTACAAATACAAAAACGTTCTTTCACTATTATTGGGAAGTATGTAGACTATTTTCATAAGTACTTTGCACTGCGCCTTTTGTCATCAAACATCGTCGTTTTTTCCAGAAATACATGAATAATAAATGCACTGCCAATCCAGTTGGTATTAACACATTTGGGAAAATTCCATCTATTGTTGCCGAATTCCTCAAACTGCCAGAACCAAAGCAATATCCAGGACACTGTTTTCGAAGATCCCCCGCTTCATTGCTAGCAGAATCAGGAGCAAATATTACGGATATAAAAAAACATGTTGGATGAAAGTCTACGACGGTAGCCGAGGGCTATGTTGATCATTCTATTGCATATAGAAATGTCATTGGTGAAAAAATTCTCCCAACCTTAACAGATTTTGGATCTTCATCCAATATTGTACTTCCGGTTTCTACAAGTACTGATGGTGCTGAGGATTCTAATAATGTGTTGCGGAGCTCCCTAACGTCACAGGGCATTAATGTTAGTAATTGTTCTAGTTTTACGATTAATATTAATGTTCATAAGTAATGATTGTTGAATATTGATAATGAAAATTTGCAATTGCTGAATTTTTCTCATCTGATTTCTTCATAAGAAAATGAAGTGCTAAAAATATTTTTAACACTAAGTTGAAAATATTTTTAACACTCTTCCACGTAAACTATCAATTTCAACATTGTTTGCTGTCAATAAAAGTGTCACTCTTAATAGCAGTTGTACAAAAAATTTATTATATTCTCGTGAATATCTTTTCGCTGATGGCAGAAGAATCCTTTCATCTATTGATCGCAATCTCTGCCGAAGTTATGAATAAAATCGAATTCCTCTAATATACCTGCTTTGACCCAGCAATGCTACCATTTGTGACGAGATCAGGGACCACAAGTTTAACTGCATTTTTAGCAAGAGCAGGTGCGAGACGTCCCGGGAACAGAACTTCATATTCTAGTGGTAGAGGAAGGCTTGGTTCGCTCTCGAATATTCAGTCTTCCGTGTCGAAGATATGGGTACGGGGGTGGGCCGTAAAGTTTTCAACTGGAAACGTTCTAAATCAAAAGGCCTAGAGCCAGGAAGATGGTTGATTAGGAAAATGAAATGCTGGATGCATCTCCTTACAATCTTACCAACGCGATTTAATTCACGATATTTTGTGTTTCGATAAAATGGTCGTGATTATGATTTTTGTAGCTGTTGATGCTTTCTATGGGGATTTCGAAAATGAATTGCCTTCCACTCTTTTTTTTTTTTCATAACGGAACTAGAGTCGTGGGTAGATCCTCAGCGAGGTCTTTGACTACTCTCTACCCTCCTTTATACAAGTTACAGGTAGAGAATGCATGCTCTCTCTCAATCCAATACTGGGTCATCCGTAGATTTAAGGTTTCCAATAAAGTCCTAGTACTCTAAATAATGGAGTCCTACGTATACATGGCTGCAGACAATGGAACATTTTAAATTTTGACTAAAAATTGGTGAATCCTAGACGAATATCGCAACAAATTTTTTTGTTCTGAATTGAAAAGGAATTGTAGAAGTAACTGGGATACTATTTTTGTATCCAAAAATGCTCGTACGAACGTTACTGTAGTTGCTGAAGACGACCTTTTGAAAATAAAACAAGCTCTTTGATGAGGTCTCTGAAATAAACTGCTCCACATCTTCGGGAAAATCGCTATTAAATCATTTGAAACTCATTAACAACTTGAATCGATCCAATAAAAATCAGTATGAGACATTTCGTCAATCTGGTCGCCTTTTTCCTGAAGTTTGGTTCTTTGCATATGCATCGTGAATGTTCTTATTTTGAAATGGAGTCTGTTTATCAACGGCTTCGATTTGAAACGAGTTTTCTGAAAATACCAAGACGTAAATTAACAAACGCTGAGGCTAATATGGCTATCGGAATGCTACAGGGTGGCTTAACTCAGGTTGTTGTAGCGGAAAGGCTCCAAGTCAGCCAAAGTGTGATATCCCGACTTTGAAAAAGGTTCAGGGAGACAGGTGCCTTGTTGGAAAGACCAAGGCTTGGTGGGCGACGAAAAACAACACCTGCTCTGGATCGTTTCATCACCGATTCGGCGAGAAGAAAGCCTACATCTACGTGTTGAACGCTACGGAATACTCTTCAAAATGCAGGTAGGGTCCAAGTTTCCATCGAAACCATCAGACGACGTTTGAGCGAGGTGAATCTAGGTTCTAGACGTCCATTAAGAGGAGTTCCATTAAGTCGTGACCATTAGCGTCAAAGACTGGAATGGGCAAGGCAACATATCAATTGCGTAGGGTCCTTTCCACTGATGAATCCAGATATGGACGATTTTCAGATTCTCGAAGAATAAGGGTATGGACAATCCCACGCACACCCCGTAATCGTCGCTATGTCCAAGAAGTCCATCCATTCCGAGGGGGTAGTGTTATGGTATGGGCCGGGATATGTTTCAACGGGCGCACAGATCTACACATTTGTCCTGGGAATATGACCGCCTCACACTATAGGGAGCATGTCATTGACAATGTTTTGCCAAATTTTCCCGCTGCTATTGGTTAAAATTCTCAATTTCTAGACGATAACGCTAGACCGCACCGTGCATCCATAATTGAGAATGCGTGTGAAGAGCTTGGTATTCCACATTTACCAATACCTTCGTCCTCACCAGAATTGAATTGCAAAGAACATGCATGGGATATGCTCCAAAGAAGATTAGATAATCATCAACCTACCCCAGAATCCTTAAATGATCTGAGAGAGCTCCTGCACCGTTTACGGAACCAAATTCCTCAAGAAATGTTCAACAACCTCGTGTGTAGTATGCAAAGAAGGTGTCAAGCTGTTATTGATGCCCGCGGAGTCCATACATTGTATGTATGTGGAGCTGTTGGACTTCTACCTTTCTTACACTCCTCGTAGGTCCCCCAAGAACTACCGCAAGTACCTGGGTACTTGGCAATCACCAACGGTCGAGACGGCGTTTCGGAATCGTCCTCCTCAGCAGTCCTCAGGTAACCGTGCAGCGCGTTCAACGCCAGGTCTCGGTGCTCTACCGCTGGCCCCTTCCGATCTTTTTTTTCGGCTCTGCCGGTCTCCAAGCCAACTGGGTCGACTGCAGCCCGAACGCATCCGGATCAAAGAGCGCTATTTCCAACTCACGGCCACCTACAAGACGGCGAATCGGTATGTGTGTTGTTGATATTACGAGTTTTGCGATAATAATTGGAATAATAATGGCTGGGAGGCAGCCGATTCATTATCATCGGAACAGTCGAAGGTACCTCGGCTGCTCGCGCGCGCGGAGCCGCGTTTTTCGCTGTCACGATGAGTCGTTTTTTGTGCTGTTGCGGCCGCCAAGAAAAAAAGCCCAAAGGGCCGGTTAAGAAGGATGAGGAACAGGTGAATCAGGAGTGTGTGTGTGCTCAACTTTCGATCGTATCATTTGACGACGTTTTTTTTGAGTGATACAACTTTGAGTTGGCAGTACTGCTGCATTTTACAACCTATTGAACATTTGACTGTTGCTTTTTGTTTAGTTGGGTTTGACATTTCATTATGAAACGACTTATACCAGAAAAAACGCCTGCAAAATGTTGAAATTTTTCATCAAAATAATGGTACATTTCATGCTGTACATTATCGCCTTTTGGAGAGGGTAATTCGAAACTTTTTGGACCAACTCCAGTCTCACTGATAATGGGAACTTGTGAGACTGAAGTTGGTTCAAAAAGGTTCCATCTTTCTTCGAATTACCCTCTCCAGGGTCGGCAAAATTGTCGATACTTGAACTACAACTTTTTAACCGTGAGAGATGTAGGAAAATGAATGAGACGTTACGGTGGTCTTTTTCGGAGAAACTGATAATGTCATAAACTCATGCCTCTGTCTTTTTTTGTTTTCGAGTTATAGGCCAAAATTGAAATTTGGGCGATTTCAACTTTGGCCATTATCTCCGTTTCTGATTGTGCTAGGATGTTGAAATGAAAACATTATGCAGGCACCTTTTTCGTAGAAATTCAGTAGCGTACTGTGTTTTTTTCCAAGAGGTTTCTTTGCTCAGCTATAACATAAACTTGTGGTTTTTCTTATGGAAACAATAGTTTGAAGTGGCTTAGAAAGAATCGCCAATTTCTTCCCGTTTCAGAAATTTCAATTTTGGCCCATTACTCGAAAACAAAAGAAAATAGAAGAATGCAGTTGATGGCATTATCAGTTTTTCAAAAAAGTCCACCGTAACGTTTCATTCATTCGCTTCTATCTCTCAAGGTTAAAAAGTTGTAGTTCAAGTATCACCAATTTTGCCCAACCTGTACCTGTACACCATAAAATTTACGAAAAGCACATTAAGTTTGAGTAACAAATCCATTATTTTGATGAAAAATGTCAACATTTTGCAGGCATCTGGTGTATCTATTCATACAAAAAGCGAGAATCAAATGTTGAATAGGTTGTAAAATAAAGCAGTACTGCCAATTCAAAGTTGTATCACTCTAAAAAAACACCCGATATTTTGTCGCACGTCTCTAGGAGTTTTGCTTGTTGAAAACTGATGAAATATTCGATATTACATGCAGCATTTTTCACATCATTTTTTTTAACATGGAATGTGCGTGATTGAAACAAGTGAAGCAGTCTGTAGACCAGGCTCGATATTTTTTGAAAAAATAATTAGGTATAGTGGGATTATTTAATCCTATTAGAAAAGAAGGAGATTACAACGAAAGCGAAAGGAAAAAAATTGGGGATCTGGGATCAGAAAATGGAAGTTGGTGAGCTTTTAAGGGTTGATCTCGATTGACAGCAATATTCCAAGTTCTTTGGAGCAAAGTTAAGAGCCAAAGTTGTGGGTAATGAACAGATCTACAACTTTTGTATCACACTTTGTTCACATAATCTCAAATTTTATGTGAAAATTTCAAATGTTTTCGCGTTTCAAGAAGCATGACTGTTGGAATTGCATTCTGCTAGAAGTATTAGACAATATTTTCTCTATTTCAGTATCGTAATGAGTTCATTACAGTACTGAAATAGAGAAAATGTAGTTTTGCTGGAAATCCAAATTAACTGTTGTTTTTACCCTTAAACGCTCACTCTCTTCCAGCTCATATGCTCACAGATTTTTCAGCTTATGGACTGGAGGGATGAAATAAGATGTTGTCACTGAGAGACCGGTTTCGACCTTTTTTGACTTCATCAATATCCTTCATCTCTCAGAGACAAATTCTTGATAAATCCTGGTCTGAATGAACGCTGCGGATTTTCGAACAAAAAACACTGCATAGAGCCCAAACATGGACGAAAAATTTCTTGGTTTCAACCCATTCGGATGAAAAATTTTAAGCCAAATCCGAATCTGCAATAAAATTATGGGTTTGAAGTTGAAATGTCAAATTTGGACCTCATATCTCATATAAGGCGAAATTACTGAAGACCCCAGTATCAGAATTCCGATTGAAACACCTAACATATAAAACCCTTGATTTTTATTGCATAATGAGGATATTTTCTTGATATGATCTTGCGAAAGAGATTGAAAGACTTTTCAGAAACATTTAATCTTCATCATAATATTTTCGATTGATGCTAGTTGGGTTTCTTGCAAATTATCATCGTAAAAAGGACTTCAAAACTCAAAAGACCAGCTGCTGTCCACCGAGCCAATTATAATTTTTTTCGGAGAGTATGGGATATCAATTTATCCCGTCACAAAAAACTCTAACGAGCGTTGTTAGACCTTGAAGCACGTTTTAGTGTTGAAAAGAAGCCTTTCTCCCAATACTGCGGGTATTATGTATCTCAACTGAGGAGGTTGAATAGCATGGCGAAATCCAGAAACAAGTTTGCCTCTACCGGTCAGTGGCCTGTGAGATATCATCTCGAAATATGGCTATAAACCGCTTTGGACTGAGCCCAAATGAACCCAGAAGTTGTACCTTTGCGAGGGAAGATTTCGCAGGTGAAGCTTGTGCTTGAGTTTGACTCTTAGGCTTTTAACACCAGTATTATTTCGGTCTAATCAGGAGAAGTATCAGTCGAAGTCATTATCAGGGTTGTATCGAGTTCTTGACCAGATATTCTTCAACGTTGAAGTTGGTTATTCTACTGGTGCAAAATCCATGATTTTTTTTTCTGGCCTGAAGCCCGACATTCCACGAAGGCCGGATACTCCTTCATGTCTTGAGATGATTACCCGCAAGAAGTAATTTCGACCTCGGTTACCGTATAACATTATTAAGATAATCGTATTCATTATCAGCTTCAACCTAGCGCTATGACAAGGGCAACAGAGCGTAAAAGTGGAGAAAGTAAATTGGTAAATTGCTGGAGCTCTTCAGAGAGATGCAACGGTTTGTATCAACAGACTGCGAATTGCCAGGATGTAGTCATGAGGTGTTGCTACTTTCTGGTCACCCTATACTGTGAGTTCATCTTTCTAGACAACAATTTTGCGTTAATAGTCATAAGTCATGATGAATTATCATAATTCGCTCGAACTAGTAATATTTTGTAAAGATTTTTCTTTATTTCTGAATGGTAGAATCACTAGCGAGAATTTTTGAAAACATCCACTCTATTTCAGAGTGTGAACAAAAGATCTATTTGAAGAACTGTGTTTCTCTATCAGGTTAAGTGTCATACCACAGCATGCCTGGTTTGATAATATGGTTAAACCGAGGGTTGAATTTTATCAGAGCAATACAAGAAGTCAACAGCTGTGTGGCAGAAGAAATTCGATACTGATTCTGATATTTTCATATAGACTTCAGCACTTCTTGAATATTTTTCAAATCTTCGTCTACATGTTTGTAGATAATTGAATTATGTGAGGTTTATCCGACATCAGATGAAAATGAAATTACGTTTCTGTTCTAACATTTCAAACTAGTCTAATTCAGGATTGATTCCCAATTAAGATAATCACAGTCATGCTCATGCATTTACTGACATGGGAAGCAATCTGAAGTTCTGATTACCAACCGAAAATGAGCTAAAATCCACGAAAAAATATAATTGCGTTTGCATTAATCTTTTCCCAAGAGAGTTTTTGCTTTACGTAACTTGAACACAAGAAATTATTACAACTGGTGAATGGGATTCAATTCTCATTACCAGTTGTCCCAATGTGAGCACACCACAGCATGCCTGGTTTGATAATATGGTTAAACCGGGGGTTGAATTTCATCAGAGCAATATAAGAAGTCAACAGCTGTGTGGCAGAAGAAATTCGTTATTGATTCTGATATCTTCATGAAGATCTTATAGACTTCAGCACTTCTTGAATATTTCTTAAATCTTTGTCTTCATGTTTGTAGATAATTGAATTCTGTGAGGTTTATTCGCATTAGATAAAAATGAAATTATGTTTCTGTTCCAACATTTCTATCTAGCCTAATTCAGGATTGATTCCCAATTAGGATAATCACAATCATGCTCATGCTTTTACTGACATGGGAAGCAGTTTAAAGCTCTGATTACCAACCGAAAATGAGCTGAATCCACGAAGAAAATATAATTGCGTTTGCATTAATCTTTTCCCAAGAGAGTTTCTGCTTTACGTAACTTGAACACAAGAATTTATTACAACTGGTGAATGGGATTTAATTCTCATTGCCAGTTGTCCCAATGTTAACGAGTCAGATTTCATTGCAACAACAGTTGGCATGTCGAGAATAGATTTGAATCTTAATATATTGATTCTCGAATATGGCAGATGTTACACAATAAAATCATTATTTTGTGTTTCCGACGATTCAATGCAAATTGGCATGTGAACCTGAGCGAGGTCTTTCAGACTGTTTACCTATTTCTTCCTCATACGTAACCTTCTTTCAAGAGTAGTCATCACTTCATTGCTTTTGACATGTGAAATTCCTTCAATCCAAATTCAAAACTGATCATGAGAAGGTTGTGAAAACCTGTTTTTCCGATCCTTAAATTTTATTTTGAATCATAGAGGTCCGAGCACGGAACCCTGAGGAACCCCTATGTCGAGATAGTCAACTTTGGACTCTGATCGACAGAATATCGAATTATTGATCTCCACCTGTATTCATTCGTCGTTGAACGATTAGAACATGAACGTACATAATACTCAATTAATTCAGTTAATGAAGTTCCTGTATTATTAATTTGTAGACGCGCAAAACAACCTTCAAAATTTCACCGGATATCGTAACGATGTTTTCGTCTTCCCAGAAGCAGATTCGACAGAGGCAGTCAAGACGGTAAATATTGAATTTCATTGCGATAAGTCCCTAGGTATTGTTTTGCGCTGAAATAAAATTGACTTTCGATAAAAGCAGTCTTCAATGGAGTCGACTGTTGGGGTTTTGGAGTTGTTTGTATTGAAACGCGATAAATGCTACTGGATTAACCGATGAATAATGGGATTATTTACAAGTGATAGGTCACTCGCGAACGCCAGTGGCGTATCGTACATCTTGCACCATTTCGACATGACCTCTATCATATAAAATTTGGCATGAACATTTTTGCCTAGAAATATGGGTTAGAGGTGAATTAAGGATGAATCACCTATCGCATACTTTGTACCCCACATAAACCTCAAAATGGATATGTTTTCACGCATAACAGTAAACGGAAAACTCGTGAAATCATGTGTAAACAGCAAAATTTTTACAGAATAGGAAATATTGAGAAATTAAAATAAAATTCAGGATATATGAACAAATAAAAATATGTTATGTCAAATTATGAGAAAATCTAAACTTATAATTATTATGAATCAAGAAGTATCCACAAATACAAAGGCGAACATTGAATGAATGAAAGATTTTACTCAGAATTAGACAAATTAATGTAAAGAATCTAATATGAGAAAGTAATGAAAAAATTATTATGAATTTTACTATATTTTTTCAAGAGATTCTATCTTCCAAAAGAGAACGAACATAGGAAAGAAAATGTTCAGAATTAGCACGATATCGCCTGTAAAATTTCGTCATAGAGCTAGTGTATCAATATCTTTCGAGTAGGCTGTGTCGCTTTTAAAAATATCGATCGTTGAAATATTTTTGTTGATTTTATGTGGGCGGTGAGCTGAAAATATCCAAATCTGCGTCACTTCGATAACGCATTTAGCATATTGTTTAGTTCACATTTTTATATCGGCAGTTTTTTTCTTTGATGTCATGTTATCTTCAACCTGCAAACCTATTAACCTCGATATATGCTGAGGAATATATTCAGACTTGACACTCTCAATAATTTTTTCTCGAACGATGTACAAGGATATTGACTCATGCTTTTTAATAATACTATAAAAATGGGACAGTACAAGCTTCTTCGAGTGATGGAAATGTCGAAATTGGTCAGAAACTTTCATGAGAGCGCTGATTCAAATCCAAATCTGAAAAAGTGAAACGGAATATAAGCAGTACTTTTCAGCATGCGAACTGGAAAGATAGAATTTCTCTCCTGACCCTGTTAGATGTTGCCATTTGTATTTAGTTACTCTAAAAGCACTAGTAGGTTTGTTTAAAGGTGGAAAATTTTTATGAATGAGGCAGGAACCGGTCTATCTTTCCTCTGAGTAACAAAATCTGATTGCATCTTTACAGTTCGTCTGATGAAGGTTCTTTAAGCCTATAAATTGAAGATGGTCTTCTTTTGATGGTTTCTAATCTCAATTTATCAATGTTTCGAAAATGTTCGCCGGAAATTTTTTTTTCATTTTTCTTTTTTTCTTGAAATATAACACGGAGGCTCAACAATGTTTAGGAGCTGACGGTAACCTTCCTTGACCCCTTGAGCAGTCATAGAAAACGTTTTCTCTCGCGTTCCGTCGCCAAAATCGCGATTGAATTGGTTCAAGGTGTCCGAACTGAATTCCTCAGCGTCTATACCGTTTATTTTCTCATATGACGACCGCGTCTTATCAATCAAAACACGTACGGTTCCGTAAAGGTGCCACAGTCCAGGTCGTTGAACAAACACCGACGACATATTTTATACATATAATTTTTTTTTCGAACATATCTGACCCGACAGTAATAAAATAATGAATGGAGCGCTAGGTGGTTCTTTCTTCATCTCGTCGCTGATCAGGTTTGTCTGGTTTCTTTCGATTGAATCTCGAAATTGACGGCTCTGTTTAGTTTTTAAGTGACAGACGGTCGAAGAGTTAGATTTTGAAGAGTGTGGAAGTGTTTTTGTGTTGGACGGTTTCGGGATATTGTTGTGTTGTTTTATTTTCGTTTTTAGAACATCTGGCAAGTGATTTTGCATGTAAGAAGTCGACCTGATATATTCTGAAGGTATTGTTTTCAAAAATTTCATGATTGAGAAAATATTTCTGAATACAGGGCTTTATAGAATATTTTTAGGAAAGACACAAGATTCCGGATTGAAATTCTAAAGTTTGGCTTCAAGTAAGAAGACGACTTCTCGTATGTTTTCTGAAGGTTCTAGGACGGTTTTCAGGAAGTGACATCAACTTTCGTGTTTTAAATATGAAGACCCATTTTTATTGCATGAATAGATTCTTCATTGAGTTCTGAGTCTTCTTGATTCCAAAAGTTTGAATTTTCCCGAGAAAATTCTCTTTAAATGAGGAAATATGAAAAAAAATCTCAAAATTGAACTCTGTTGAGATACAAACAACTTCAAGGTTTTTTCATTAAAAATTCTCATTTTTGAGAATCTCCGAGAAGAGAGGCTGATGCTTCTTTTCCGATAGCGTGATTTTAAGAATGTGATACAGAGGACACGAATTCTTTGTCAAAGTTAGAAGTGATGAAACATCATAAAATCGTTTTTTTTTTAATTGGAACCCCATTTTTTCGAAGTATTTTCGAGATATTCCGAATGTGTTTTTTCACTGGAAAATAATTAGCGGTCAAGTGAAATTCTTGGAAACCTTTGTTATCAAGAAAATATTTTCTTATAGTTCAAAAAATATACTAGAAGTCGTCTTCTTACTTGAAGCTCACCTTCAGAATTTCAATCCTGAATCTTGTGTCTTTTCTAAAAATATTCTATTGAATAATCCTGTATATCTTAGGTTTACTTAATTCTTTAATAATTTCTCCCGAGTAATCGAATGGGCATCAGATTTTTGGCCCAATTCGAAATTTCAGATGCAAACCAATCTTTTTCATTGCATACTCGGATTAAGCGGGAAATTATCCATACGAATTGGTTAAAATCAACAATTTTTTCGTCCATATTTGAGCCCTATGGTGTGTTTTTTGTTCATTCAGACCAGGATGCAAAAATTCATATTCTTATACTAAGGGCCTCAGTAAATTTTCTCGGGAAATCGATTTTGCCCATCAGATTTTGGGTCAAAAAAGACCTTATGCTAGATATGAGGTCCACCTTTGATTTTGAAGGAAAAACTCACAGAGAGCCTAAATATGGACGAGAAAATTTTTTGTTTCAACAAATTCGGATGGGAAATTTTCCGCTTAATCCGAATCTAGGATGAATTTGCTTTTGAAGTTTCAAAGTTAGGCCCCATATCTCATATAAAGTCCTTTTGGGCCTGATATCTGAAGACCCCATATCAGAATTCCGATTTTACAACTGTGCGTGAAATAAATACACCGTTTCCAGACTTTTCAACCACCCGGTATATTGGAGAAAGTAGTCTCCCCAAATTTCAGACAATGTTCCGTTTTTTAGCGTTATTGTCACACATATTCAAGTGAAATTTGTTGTAATATGCACGGTGTTTTTCAAGGGTGCGGTTTTTGCCTGGTTGTAGAATTTTCATGGACACCCCACTCCAATCCGAATTATCATGTGAAAGAACACTTTTATCAGCAGAAAAACTTGAAGGACCCTCAAAGCATCTTTCAATTCAACAGAAAATGCCAAGCGTGCGCTTGAAAATCCGAACGTAGTAATTTAATGAAAATACATAAAGCATCACTCCATCATAAACTCTGCCAAACTTCATTTAATTGACAATTTTCTCGTTATTAAACACTTATTTTTCAGAGAAAGTTGAGAATTAACCGAATATTAGGAGAGAGTGTTTTCATTTTGAGTTATTGAGATGTATTTGATGCTTGATCATTATTTTTTGCGTTTGAAAAGAGGCAGAAAAAAAACAACATCCTCATAACTCCTCTGATAGAATGATAACTTTTACTAAGATATTTCTTAGTTAAAGTTATGATTCTATCAAAGGAGTTATGAAGATTTGTTTTTTTTCTGCCTCTAAGGTTATTGCTTTATTGCCGTTCAGATCAATGCTGAATCCGAATTTTTGTATGGAGCTGTGAATATTGGTGAAATAGTTTTTATGGAATATTTTGAAGATAAGATAGAAAGGTCAAATTTGAAGAAGAGAAAACTGTTTGTTCGTCATGGCAATTCACAGAGTCCACTGCAACCTCCAGAATTGGTACTGGGTGACTGAATGATCTGTTAGATGGAGAAAACAACTTCGCAATTCTGACCAGGCGTGAACATTCATTTCTGACTTAGAAAAAATTCATTACGTAATGGCCTCGAGTATCCGATAACCGTTGCACGCTCCTGTGACCAATGCATGTAATTTCATAGGTAAAAAGGTAGTAAAATGCGGCGAAAGACAAGTCGCTAATGGAAAACAGATGATTTAGCGGCGTTTGCGACTGTTCGCTGTATGGTAATGATCGATATCATTACCGCAAATCTATCCGTTATTGTAGAAAACGATAATGATCGGAACGTTGTTCTGTGTCCTTCTTTTCTAGGAATTCAACCGTTGTCACTGCGATTATTCCTTTTCTCTTGTTAGCGGCGAGGCTTGTTTCATCATCGGCTGTACCGTGAAACGTTTTGGCTTATTATTTCTGATTGCAACCTTCGGAGATCATAATAACATGATTGCAACCTTCATATTTTCAAGTAGAGCTTTTAATTTGAACATTCAGATGAAGACGCTCAGGCACGTCGGAAATGTCTTAACAAGATGTTTTAGCATTGATTTTAGTCACTTAATAAACACCAACAAAAACAGCACAACATAATTTCAGAGGAATGAATCTTTCGAAAATTAATGAAGAATTGGAAACCTCAACTACAATCGCTTAAGTCATTTTATGCACTTCGGAAGAATATTGAGAAGATATTATACCTACCATTTGTATTTATGACAATGCCTTCAATCACAAATAATCAAATGAAAACTAATATGCTGAGTTCTAGAAAAGTTGCTAGCCAAAAATTGTTATTTCTTATTATTGTTTGTTTTCTAGTCAATATTCCATTGATAAGATATAAGATGAAGAAAGTAAATATTTGTATTATCAATTGAATTAGTGATTGAAACTACAAATACAATCTCTGTAAATTCTTGTTGTTGAGGTTGCTAATTGGTGAATGCGCCGGGCATAATAACAAATATACTGCTCCACAAGAGTTACGGACATCGTATTCAATCGTTTTGAAAAGTATGTAATCTTCGAGAAAATCGCAGGAAAATCATTTAAAACTCAATAACAACTTTTGAAATGGAGTAAGTTTATCAACGTTTATCAAACGGTTTTTCTGAAAATGCCAAAGTGTGATATCTCGACTTTGGAATAGGTTCAGGGAGACAGGTTTCGTGTTGGAAAGACCAAGGCTTGGTGGCCGACGAAAAACAAGACCAGCTCAGGATTGTTTCATCACCGTTTCGGCGAGAAGAAAGCCTACATCTACGTGTAGAATACTACGGAATGCTCTTCAAAATGCAGATGGGGTCCAAGTTTCCATCGAAACCATCAGACGACGTTTGAGAGAGGTGAATCTAGGTTCTAGACGTCCATTGAGAGGAGTTCCATTAACACGTGACCGTCAAAGACTGGAATGGGCAAGGCAACATATCAATTGGAATGATCAATGGCGTATTGTCCTTTTCACTGTTGAATCCAGATATGGGCGATTTTCAGATTCTGGAAGAATAAGGGTATAGACAATCCCACGCATATCCCGTAATCGTCGCTATGTCCAAGAAGTCCATCCATTCAGTGGGGGTAGTGTTATGGTATGGGCCGGGATATGTTTCAACGGGCGCACAGATTTACACATTTGTCCTGGGAATATGACCGCCTCACACTATAGGGAGCATGTCATTGACAATGTTTTGCCAAATTTACATGCTGCTATTGGTGAAAATTTTCAATTTCTAGACGATAACGCCAGACCGCACCTTGCAGCCATAGTTGAGAATGCGCGCGAAGAGCTTGGTATTCCACATTTACCAATACCTCCGCACTCACCAGATTTGAATGGTATGGAACATGAATGGGATATGCTCCAAAAAAGATTAGGTAATCATCAACCTACCTCAGAATCCTTAAATGATCTGAGAGAGCTTCTGTTCCGTTTATCGAACCAAATTCCTCGAGAAATGTTCAACAACCTCGTGTGTAGTATGCGAAGAAGATGTCAAGCTGTTATTGATGCCCGTGGAGGCCATACATCGTATTGATAGTCTTAAAATGCTTGAATTCTCTGGGAATAAAATTTCGTTATTTTACTCGATTATTCTTAACCACCCTGTATTCGCTGCAAACCTACAGGCTAAAATTAATTTAATTTCCTGCAACTTGAGATCGTATTAACATGAATTTTCATCACAAAATCTCATTTAACTATATTTTTTTGCAATTTAAGTCAATATCCCTAACTCATGTGGAGCAGTTTAATTCGATGAGAACCAAGTTTTTTTTATTCAACGTCTTATACATTTCGTTATTGCATATCCAAGAGATGAGTAACTTGTATTAGATAGTTATCAGCAATTTTCATAAAGTTGGTGTACTGAAAAAGCCATCATTTTCCATGCAAACACTTCTCGGTTATTTTAATCGATTTTCTAGCAGTCAATTTTATCGTTTAAAACTTTCAAATGCAGTAGTAATAAACGGCTATTTTCCCTTTAAATTGGATACGATATTCCCCAGATCATCGGTACCTATTTGACGCTTTCTCATTCGAATTTATCCGCTCTTACCGCTCGAAAAGTTTTTCCGTATTGCGTAAGATCATCAAGAATCCGAAAGTGATTGTCGACAATTTCTAGAATAATTCACGATTCAAACACCTGCCGGTCGGCGTTTTGGCCAATTATTCCGCGATCTGTCCAATTATATTCAAAGAACTCCAGAGGTCCTCTTACTTTTAATCTGCATGATTAATGTTCCATCAATGTACCTAACAGGCAAGCGTAGATTGCTGCATAACCAGTAAGGGAAGTAAAATTTGGAATATATATGTCTAAACATCCGGGTCGTAACTATTTTTGATTTTCAAGAAAAACTCAAGACTCCAGAGAAAAAGATATTGTTTAAACATAAAAAAAAAATTCATGAAGGTACCATCCTACTTTCGACTAAGAATTCATTTCTACAACCAATAAAATTCTCTGTTCAATTTGAAACACCCTTTTCGAATTTTCAGCCTCAATTCAGCGAAATGCTTACGATGTTCTTCGACTTCTTGGACTTTTTCTAAAACCCCTGTACATATGTGGAATGAGGGCTTGGTGTTTCCTCCCACATGTGCATATATCAGGAAATGAACTTGTCGTCATCCAGTTCAAAGAACATATTCGTTATGCTCGGTTAATATCGAATTTAGACACCACGCTATGCTGGAGTGATAAGTCATTTTTTTTCCGGGACACAATTCCCGTACTATTAATTTTCATTCACACGCTGTAGGAATTCGGGTCATATGTTCTTGGATGAAGTTGTAATTCGTCATTCTAACATCCGTTTTTTTTTCTTCGAGAAGTCGATATTACGGTGATTAAGTTTTGCACGTTTCTACTTTCGATGTGAGGTAGCATTGGTTTGTTGAAATAAACGAGGCATTTTTGGGAGTTTGTACCCTGTTCTTGGGGAATGATTGGTCTTCAGATGATGTACAATAACTTCTTCAACCTAAAAAATAAATAAAGTTATGAAATTATGGAATGAATTCTGAACTCGTCGATTTCTAAATCAATAAATTTGATGAAGATGTAAGGAACTCGGTTTATTAGATAGTTGATGAAAGTTATAATTATTTAGAATCCTAGTGGACTCCTCGATTAATGAGTTTGACAATTCTTCATAGGGAAAAGTGAACGTTATTCAATTAAGCTGCGATGCATTGTATTCTACAATGATAATAAACCCCGATATCAGGCTAAATGAAGTTTACCGTCACGCCTTTCTCTCGTTATTTTAACATACCGTAACACTGGATGGTTTTGTCAACAAGAAGATTATAGCATTTTTTTCAATTTCACGTGAAAAAATGAATAGTAGTTCATTCATATCTTTTTATTTCAAAATATTCTACTAGAAAAAAACTAGTTTTTGTTGACGAGTTAGCTGTTTTTATCACTATCATTCATAGGTTTCGAAAATCACGCAATAATACAGGGTGGCCCAGATTTTCTATCTATATCTTTGGCATCGGATAGAACACCATCTTTTCTGAAAAAAACTGGTTTTAAATCAGTTTTTTACTACGTCACTCTGAAATCAACAGAGTTTTCACTGAAAAACGGGCCCCCTGGGTTTCGGCTCAGCCGAGTTGAAAAAAATAGTCGACAGTTGACAGATGCGGCCAATTCAGTAATTTCAAATCTTTTACCGGAGAAATCGAGACGCCAGTATGAAAATGCATATCAGCAATTTAAAGAGTGGTGTGAAGCAAATGAAGCCAGAAAAATATCCGAAAATGTGCTGTTGGCATATTTTGCAGAGAAGTCTGAGAAGCTGAAGTCTTCCACGTTATGGGCAATATATTCTAAGAAAAAGAAAATTCTTTGCCTTTACGAAGGCACATCGAGAACATTTTTGAAACATAGATGAATTCAAAATAGTAATCATCGAAATGAATACCATTTTCAATTCCCAGGCTCAGAGATCTTTTATCATGAGGTTGGAGAAATGATATCAGATTTTGTCACTGAGATGAGAGATATACCGGTTTCGGCCTTGTTGGGCCTCATCAGTATCCCACACATCTCAGGACAAAATCTTCATAAAAAACTTCAGAATTTATAGCAATTGGTTGTGAAGTAATGAGTAAAATATTACAAACTACTAAGGTGGTGACATCCAATTGCGTCAAAATGAAGTTTCACATCTCCAATCAAATGCAAAAAAAGAAATCTGTACTTCCTCTTTCACTGAATTTCTTTTTTTGCATTTGATTGGAGATGTGAAACTTCATTTTGACACAATTGGATGTCACCACCTTAGTACTTTGTAATATTTTACTCATTACTTCACAACCAATTGCTTCAAATTCTGAAGTTTTTTATGAAGATTTTGTCCTTAGATGTGCGGGATACTGATGAGGCCCAACAAGGCCGAAACCGGTATATCTCTCATCTCAGTGACAAAATCTAATATCATTTCTCCAACCTCATGATAAAAGATCTCTGAGCCTGGGAATTGAAAATGGTATTCATTTCGATGATTACTATTTTGAATTCATCTATGTTTCAATATATTCTATGCTGAAAATAACACTCAATGTTAAAGAAAACGTAGTTTTTAAGAAACTTACCAAGTTGGTTCCATATTTGAAAAAACTGTCAGTTAGAAACAATCCAAAGAAATCTAAGGTATTGACTAGAGAGGAAGTTGAACAATTCATGAGAGAGGCAGATGATGAAACCTAAAGGTTAAAATATAAAAATTGCATATCCTTTACATGCAGTGTGCGAAGTAAGTATTTCGCATACTACTTCGCGTACGGTGTCATGGTAACGAAGGAAAATGAAAAAAGGGTCACTTCGCGAACCTTGTCATTTTTTGACGTTTGTAGAAAAAAATAAGTTTGTTGTTTGTGGGTTTGCTTTGTACCTGATTATGTGAATAACTTTGCATTCTGTGAAAAAACTTCAGGAGACCTTGTTTCCACTAAAAACTCTGTTGGTTTGGGAATTGGATTGTTTTTCTCGAAAAAAAGACAGTGGGTAGATTATAACACCCTCTATATCGAAGGGGAAGCATGTTAAGACATTTATTTATTCGAACTTTCAACAACTTGATTTTTTTCATGACTCACAATGCAATTCTGAAGAGAAAAGTCCAATTTTGATACTTTTCTTGGGATAAACCGAATATTGCAAGTATGATCGATGCAGATTTTGTCGTATTATTCGATTGTTATCGAGGCTAAAGTTGCGATGTCGATGTTAAAGTCCAAGATCGAACAGCGATGGTCTGAAATAGCTAGGCTACGCATTTCCAGCAGCCTTACCGAACACTCTAAGGCCACCACGAAGTTCTCCATAAAAATCCAGTCGGCAAACATCTGAAAATAGTTCGCTCATTGCAAATATTTCCCGAACAAACAGACTCCGATGTGTTTTTCAATTAGTTCCGTGGGATCAGCTAGTACGCGCACCCGTTGTAGCAAGATAAAGTGCTTATTTCTGAAACATTGTTACTTTTGTTATACGTGAGAATTTCCCTGCTTGATGGTATGTTTATTCAACCTTTTCCTGAGATTTTCTCGTGACATTTTGATGATCTGTTCCTGTGTAGATTGTCATTAAGGTCGATAGGATGTTGGGGCAGGTCGTGTTGATAGAATTCCAAGAAAGTTCTGGTTCGGTTGTTACCAAAGAATTGCGATGAAATAGCTAGTTCATAGAGCGAATAAAATTAAATGAGAAATGATAGTATTTTCGAATGAATGAACTAAAAACATTCTTCTGACGGGCTCGACATTCATATCTGAAAATAGAAAAATGCGACAGCATTAACTGTATCAACTAGCCATAAAATTTCGGTGAATTTAAGTGTTACTGGAGAATCAAACATTATAGAGAATAAAGATGGAAAGGAAGCGACTACAGTGATGTGAGCGACATCTGTAGTTTCAAAAGTAAACGGGTAATGGTTAAAATATTTAATTAGGGTCCATTTGGCAAAGATTATTTAGAGATTATTAGTAGGCTGTTGTCAATTTTGAAAGAAATAAATATTTTTGCTGAATGAGGATTGTATTTTCTCGTATATACGTATTTTTCACTGAAATAACTCGGAATCTACAAGAGTATCACCTAGCTCATTCTATAATCTTTGTTGGTGTGTTTTTCTGTTATAAATTTTGTGTTAAAAACTGGCCGACATTTAAAATGCATGGTGATTAATTGCAGAAATAATAGAAACATGTCCTTAGAGATCGAAAAATCGTATGATATTCATCACGTGTGGTGATTTGTTTGCGAACTGAATCTTCTTCGGTCTCATTCATTAGATCAAAAAGTCCCACTCATAGAGGCAATGCTGGTCAGAATAACGATTCATAGAGACCCTTCCAGCAGTTCGACTCATCTTCTAGACCTTCTAGACTCATTCAGGTGAAAATACACTGGGTAAGATATGTACGAATCGGGGCCATTTTATCGAGAGTTCACTGTATGAATAAGTTCTTGAAATTGTTATAATAATTCTCTTATATGTGAAAAAATTTTTGGAAGAATCTCAATTTTATAATTTTTGTATTGTAGTTGATTTTACACAATCATTTCAAATAAAAATATAAAGATTCCAGAAGCGTATTTCATTCGATTAAAAACAAATGTGTAGATGGAAAATATCATCCTGATCAAAAAGCGGAGCACTGCTTTTGTTTTGTCGATCACGATGTTTCTTCAAAAGCTCGACAAAGAACACTCAATTTAATGAAAATTTATGAGGAATATAATTCGAATTTCACGCCTATTAAAATAGTTTTTTTTACTGAATAATGTTTTCAGCGCCCTCTAGGTGTCAAAAGTTAGAAACTAGTCAAAAATCTTAGTCGGATTTTAGTACCACAGAAATAAGGGCGTTTCCTATATTTCTAACTCTATAATTTTTGTGGAGAATGGCAACATAATTCTATGGAAAATATGATCTCGGTGAAATCGATAAAAAGACATAGCTATTTCAAACATTCATAAGCATTAGATACATCCCATTTAAACCTTGGAAATGGTGTATTAAGAATTGAATCCTTTTTCTTAATTTTTTATCATACCATTTTTTTTTTGGAATTTCGTCGAAAAATAATTGCCGAACATCTCCTGATCGTATTTTTGTATAAGACATCTTGAAATTTCTCTGTGATCTTCCAGTATTCACTCATAGACAGAACCGGTAACATTGTTTTCTCGTATAAAAATAGGTCTGTTTTTCCAATGTGTTCACATATAAAAAAAGGTAAACATAAGCCTATTCCAGACCTTGGGCATCACTTCAACTCGCTCAACAAGCTGACAGGCGATCGAAATCGTTCACATTGTACATACAAATTTCAATTGGTCTTTAAGTGAAGTTCGTTGACGTTCTATCCCATGCGGAACCCAAGAAGATCTTATAGAAGGCGTGAAAGTTGACATCGCGAAAACGTGTGATCGAAATTGGTAATTCACTTTCTTTTCACTCGACTCGATGGTGTAACTGACTCCTAGACCAATCGATAAAGCGAATACCTTCCATTAGAAATCGTAAACGTCACGGTTTTGGAGAAAAAACTTTGATTTCTGACATTTCCCACTTGACGTTTCTTACGTCATTTGTCAACGTTCTATGGTCTCCGAATGGCGCGGAATTCAAAACAGAGAGACCCTTATGTGCAAAACAGTGCTATCTTATCTTCGTATTCATGGAACATGATCGTATCCGTAAATAAAGTCATTTTTATTAACAATGAAAATTATTTATGTACGACAATGAAAAGCTTATAACGTTGACTTTTTTATGGCGCGTTCACTGTGAGATAACGTGGAGCGTGAATACAGGTAATTAAATGCTTGAATTATCTTGAGACTTCGAAGGTTGAACATTATAAACATAACTGTTAACCTATTTGGTCCCAAGGAAAAAATTGAACGTTCCACTCTAGTAATTACACGGATGGACGTAAATAACTATTAAGATTAGGTTCATGTTAGGCGCCAAAAAATGAGAGTCTGAAAAAATCAATATTCCTTCGAATCGAGATGTAATCATGGTTCATTTTAATAATTGACAACATCGCACTGCTCGAACAAACAAGAACGTAAACAAATCTATTAACATCGAAACGGCATAAAATCGGACTTAATAATTAGATGGTACATCTTGTGACGACTAAAAAAGCAATCTCTGAAAGTAGAAAAAGGTGTTTCCGAGGAGAAACTTTAATTAAGCAGCTGGGCCGAACATGATTCGAGCTGTGTACACGGTATAACGATATTTTACAATGGACAATTACTCGAGGTACACTGCAACAGGACAAAGGTTAATTAATTTCGGTTACGTTGAGGTTGAATTGGAATTTTTATGTGTGAGAACATGCATTGAGCATTAATCCCCTTGTTTTTTCCCAATTTAAGCTTGTTTGATGCGTTGACTCAACTTTGTATTTTTACCTGCATATTTGGAACAGACCCCTGAATAATTCCCAAATATCATTTCATTTTGATTATTTCATTCAAGCTATGAGAATCACAAATGTATCATTCTGTTCCACCGATTATACTCTTGGAATTCTATGTGAAAGGTACTCAGTTATTTCTTGGATTTTTCTTCAACTTTGAAGTCAATAGAAAACGTTCAATCCACGGAACCCTTTCTTATGCGTTGTCTTTCAGGGGCTTTTTCAATTGTGAGCAAGTTCCATAGGAAAAATATGGCAGACGAAGCGGTACCATAGCTCGTTTCAAACAACGGAAAGAATTTTTCGCGCTCTTGTGTGTTCTCTTCCGAGTTGAAAAAAGTTGAGAGGAATTGTGCATGAACAACAAGGGTATACGCACAAACGATTCGGAGAGATACACATCGCGTTTTTTTGTACGGAAAACAATCGCCAGCTATCATAATAGGAAGCGGCGTGTATTATTTCCATATTCACTGAGCGTTCGGTATGTTTTCAATCATCATGGATATAATGATGATTATCCATTTCCCCATTTATGTCGATGAAGCCCTCTAGTTTAAACCTAGTGAACAAGGTTGGTACAGTCGTCATCTTAATTTGACAAAATTATCAATCCAACCAAAAACATTTTCACGTAAAATATTGCCAAGACGAAGCCGTATTTCTAATAAAAAAAAAAAAAAAAAGAAAATTCTTTGCCTTTACGAAGGCACATCGAGAACATTTTTGAAACATAGATGAATTCAAAATAAAAGATCTCTGAGCCTGGGAATTGAAAATGGTATTCATTTCAATGATTACTATTTTGAATTCATCTATGTTTCAAAAATGTTCTCGATGTGCCATCGTAAAGGCAAAGAATTTTCTTTTTCTTAAAAACATCAGGCTTAACAGTCACAAAAGAATTGGGCGTTTCCATCACTTTGAGAAACTAGCAAGCGGGCCCTGAATAGAGCCACTGCTAAAATCTCATTCAGTGAAAGAGGAAGTACAGATTTCTTTTTTTGCATTTGATTGGAGATGTGAAACTTCATTTTGACGCAATTGGATGTCACCACCTTAGTAGTTTGTAATATTTTACTCATTACTTCACAACCAATTGCTATAAATTCTGAAGTTTTTTATGAAGATTTTGTCCTGAGATGTGCGGGATACTGATGAGGCCCAACAAGGCCGAAACCGGTATATCTCTCATCTCAGTGACAAAATCTAATATCATTTCTCCAACCTCATGATAAAAGATCTCTGAGCCTGGGAATTGAAAATGGTATTCATTTCGATGATTACTATTTTGAATTCATCTATGTTTCAAAAATCGTATTTCTAATGTTGTCAAAAAGTTATCAGATCTCATGTAGAGCCAAGCTGCTAACTCTACACTCTTCATCTTCACAAGTCCTTATTGGCGAAATTTCAAGTATAGGTTTTCATACACTGCGCAAAAAAATTAACACACATTATGGAAGTCTCAAATTTATTCTACAACTGAAGGTGTTCTCAATGATAATTATTTTTATCAGAATTATGCATGCATATGTTATCCACTTTCAACGTTTTTCTTCAATACAGATGTTTTTTCCCAGCAGGAATAAAAAAAGAAGATATCAGATTTTGAATGTATTGGCTGCATTCTAAAATCAGTTGTTCTCGATCAATTCTAGTGATCAATAGTTTTTCTTTCATTTGATTTTCTACACTCGATCGCTATGCAAAGCGAAACACGCAATTTGACCCAAGAGGAATATGCCCAAGCGGTAGTTTTGCGAGAAGAAGGATGGACATAATCAAGAATTGCAGAAAGGTTTGGAGTTTCCCATACAAGTGTGTCCAGAATGTTGCAGCGATTCAGGGAGACAGGTATGAATGTCCGAAGACCAGGACAAGGTAGACCACGGGAAACAACTGCCATTTAAGAAGAGTTTCTTCGTTGAGACAACGGTTTGCAACCACTCGCCTCCTTCAAAATCAGCTTGAGCAAACTCATGGGGTGCAAATTAGCACTCAGACAATAAGAAATCACCTCAGAGAATACGATTTAAGGCCTCGTGTCGCGGCAAGAGGCCCAGCTCTTACCCCAGCCGATCGAAGGGCGCGTTTGGATTTTGCGAGAGAGCATATCCATTGAGAAGAGGCCGATTATCATACATTGGTGAAAATTTCATTTTTATGGACGATAACGCCAGACCCCATCGTGCGCGCATCGTTCAGGAGTACCTTGAAGAGGTTGAAGTCTCTCGAATGGAATGGCCAGCAAGAAGTCCAGATCTCAATCCGATTGAGCAGGTTTGGGACAACCTCAATAGAAGGCTGAGAAATTCAGAAAATCATCCAGCTACTCTTAATGACTTAAGAATCCAACTCGGAGAAATCTGGGAAGGATTAGATCAGAAGATTTTAAGATCACTCATTTTGAGTATGAACCGTCGTTGCTGAGCTGTAATTAACGCAAGGGGTGGTAATACCAAGTATTAACTCACTTATCAGCATTTCAGTATTTTGGAAATTGTTCATTTCTCTTTGGTGGATTGAGATGTAGTGGACTATAAAATTTTCAGATGTTCGGAAAAAACCTTCAAATCCTACCTTTTTGCCGGACTTAACCTTGGGTGTTGGATGAATGTTCCTCACGCCGATGAAACTCGTTCCACTCACACTCTGGCCAGAGTTTCACTATCAGTAGTCTTACTGTCGAAAATCTTCAAGTTCTAAAACTTGTGAAAAGTTGAAAATTTGAAAAGGTGAAAATGTCGAAATTTATCTCGCACTTGAGCACAGGTTCGTTACAGTCGAGAGATTTTATTGAATTGAATTGTTCCTGAACATGTGTTTTCAGAACATATGTCTTCCTTGCACACCGATGAAGGAGAGATTTGAAGGCATGTACGGAGGAAGACTGAATGAAAAAAAATGCTTAATATTAGGTGAATTTTATTTGTAGAAAATTGAAAACTGAAGTATGAAAATTGTAGATTGATTTTAAATAATAGTTTATTAATAAAGAAAAAAATGAAAATAAATCTTGCGTGGTCGCAACATACCGCCCACCTTAAACACGCAGTGTTTAACTGTCATCGAGTGGAAGAGGACAAAGTTTGATAACAGGCCTTTTGAGTAAAGTGTTATCAGCTGTTTTAACTGAAACAACCCTAGTACAACCGTCTGCACCAGGATGCAACTTAACAATACGTCCCAATTGCCACTTACACGGTGGAAGATTGTCAGACTTTATAAGGACTAAGACATTTTCTTTAACAGGCGTACTGGATATATGCCACTTACTTCTTTGATGTAAGTTGTGCAAATATTCTTTTGACCAACGATTCCAAAAGTCACGATGCATACGTTCAATAAGTTGCCAACGTGTGAGCCTATTGATTGGAAGGAAAGTTTTATCTTGCTCTGGTAGAGCAGTGAGCGGTTCTAAGGTAAGGAAGTGACCAGGAGTTAGGGCAGAAAAATCGTTGGGATCGTTACTAACGGGTGTCAGCGGACGAGAGTTCAGAACAGCTTCGACCTGAGTGAAGACTGTATTGAGCTCCTCGTACGATAGTACTTGTTCTCCCACAACTCGGAGAAGATGCATTTTTGCACACTTGATTGCAGACTCCCAGAGACCCCCGAAATGAGGTGCAGATGCAGGGTTGAAATGCCAAGTGATGGATTCTGCAGATGCGGCTTGGGCGAACAGTTCGTTCAAATGCCTATAAGCGGCGACAAAATTTGTACCACAATCGCTGTATAAGTTGGTACAGCGCCCACGACGAGCAATGAACCGTTTTAGAGCCGCCAGAAAGGCGTTCATCGACAGATCAGAAGCCAGTTCCAAATGTACTGCTTTTGTCGCGAAGCAAACAAACAAGCAAAGATAAGCCTTAGAAGCACGAATTCCACGATGTTTACTCATGGTGACTTTGAAGGGACCTGCGAAGTCAACACCAGTATGGGAAAATGGTTTAAGGCGAGAAACACGAGAAGGAGGGAGATCGCCCATTTTGGCAGGACCGAAGGTCTGTGGATTATGCTTGAAGCATATCATACATTTTGAGAGCACTCGTTTAATGGAGCGACGAAATGAAAGAATCCAAAACCGTTGAGCTATCAGAAATTGGACCGTTTGTAGACCAGCGTGAAAATAAGTTTGATGAAAATGAGAAATTATTAAATCAGTTAATCGGCTACGACTGGGCAAAATAGCGGGAAATTTTTTTGAAAAATGGAGTGGAGCTTGCCGAAGTCGACCACCAACTCTGAGAATACCTTCATCATCAATGAATGGTGAAATTTTAAGGAATGACTTTGGAAGTTTGCGGTTATTTTGAATGTTGTCAATTTCCTCGCTGAAATATGATGACTGAACATGTTTGACAGCAAGTAAGGAAGCATTATGTAACTCGACCGAAGAAAGGCAACCGAACCTTTGTTGGTGTGAAGTTCGACAATTATTTGAAAATCGAAGAATATAAGCGAGAACTCTTGAAAATACAGAAAATGATGAATGCTTCTCTAGCAAATCATCGATTAAATGATGAGATGGAATCACATTCAGTGAAATCTGTCGTGCTTCCGCAATTACTTCAGAAGAAGCAGGGAATTCTTGAACTTCTGGTTGAAAATGACAGTTTCGAAGGAATGTAGGACCCGCCCACCATAGCGAACACTGAAGCAAATCATCTGGAAGAGAACCACGAGAACCAACATCAGCGGGATTCTCCGAGGAAGAAACATGAAACCAGGAATGGGGAGATGATTTGGAATGAATGATTGCAACTCTGTTGCCAACAAAAGTTTTCCACTTAAGTGGAGAAGATTTTATCCAGTGGAGGACAATAGTCGAATCTGTCCAGTAGAACACTTTCTTGATGTTTAATTCACCTTCGAAACTTTGAATGACATGACTCGCCAGCCTAGCCACCAATACAGATGCGCATAATTCTAGCCTGGGTAAACTTAACTTTTTTGTTGGAGCAACTTTTGCCCTAGAAATAACAAATCTAACACTACAATCATCCTGATTCAATGTGAAACTCCGAAGATAGATTACGCAACAATAACCTCTTTCACTAGCATCTCCGAAACAATGCAGTTCATAGAAAGATGACTCGCTGGTCAGAATGTACCTGGGTACACTTAACTCTCCAATATGTGAAACTTGGGTCAAATATAATTGCCACAAATTGACAACATCGGAAGAAGGAGTATCATCCCAATCGATTCTCATAAGCCAAATTCTCTGAATCAAATATTTCAGAAGAAATGTTAGAGGAGATAGAAAACCAAGTGGATCGAATATACGGGCTACATGGGAGAGAATATTTCTTTTGCTGCAAGCACTCTTAGTTGAATCCACTGAAAACTTGAAACTATCCGAATTGGGGTTCCATTGTAATCCAAGAACTTTAATCGAAGTGTCATTATCAAAGTGAAGAGGACTGTGATTCAAGTCAGAGGGAGGTAAATGGGATAGCAAGGCAGGAGTATTACTGATCCATTTTCTCAAGTGAAAACCCCCAAGTGCAAGAAGATTTTGCAGTTCTTTTTGTAGAGATAAGGCTTCATCTAATGAAGAAGCACCATGAACAACATCGTCAACGTAAGTGCAGGTTTGAATGACTTTTGCAGCCAAAGAATAGGTTTGGCTTTCAGATCTTGCTAATTCAATCAGAGAGCGAATTGCGAGAAAAGGTGAAGGGCCTAATCCATATGTGACAGTGAGAAGACGATATTCCTGAATATCTTCTTCGGGTGAAAATCGCCAAAATATTTTTTGGTAATTGCAATGGTCGGGATGAACTGAAATTTGTCGATACATCATTTTTATGTCGGCTGTGAATGCTACTGCATGAAGACGAAACAATAAAAGAATATAGATCAGGTCTTGTTGTAATTTAGGACCAACCAAGAGGGTTTCATTCAAGGATGGTTGATGAGGCGGATGAGCGGAGCCGTTGAAGACAACCCTTAATTTCGTGGTTGAACTATCTGGACGCAAAATCGGATGATGAGGAATATAATAACTGAATGGATCGTTTGAATCAGTACAAAGTTCCATGTGACCTAATTCGAGATATTCTCTCATGAAAGAACAATATGCAGCATAGAGAGAAGGATCTTTGACAAGACGTTTTTCCAAAAATTTAAACTGCCGAAGCGCAAGATCTCTTATTCCAGTAAATTCAGGAAGAGATGGAAAATTTTTAAATGGCAGCATAACCATAAATCTACCCTCCGAATTTCTTGAGTGAGTTTCAGAAAATATTCGCTCACACAAGGCATCTTCCTGAGAAACAGGAAGTGTATTAGGAAGCTCTTCAATTTCCCAAAGCTTTTTAATCTGAAGATGAAGTTCTTCAGATGAAGATTGACAGAAGAATGAAGAAATCGACTGATCATGAAGAGAAGATTTTACCTTACCCATAAGGACATAACCCAATCTGGTATTTATCGCATCAGGTTCGCCAGTGGATCCAGTGATATGACCATCTAACATGATCTTCGAAAAAACATCAGCTCCAAGAAGCAAATCAACTTGCGCCGGAAGAGCAAACTGGGGATCAGCCAAATTTAGGTTCTCTGTGTAGGAAAACGAAGAGGAAATGGGTGAAGGAGGAAGGTTTTCACAAATTCTCTTGAGAACAATGGCTTCAATCTCGAATGAAATATTCGTATTAAAATGAGGCGTTATAACGATTGAAACATAACCAAGTCTCGAAGAAGTACTCATTGATTCCAATCCATTTAAATTTATAGATAAATCTTTACTTTGGAAACCCAATTTTTGGAGACAACGCTGTGATATGAACGACGTCATACTACCTGAATCCAAGATGCACCGATATCTTTGAAAACGATTAAAGCTATCTAAAATGTTGATTGTCGCTGTACCTAGCAGAACACTAGAAGTCGAGGATAAAAATCCTGCATTGATTGAAGGAACTTTACCGTTTTGTGACGAAGTGGAAGCGTTAGCATCAACATCAGTATTTGTCTGAGTCACATGCAACAGTGTGTGATGCGGTTGATGACATGTAAAGCAGGTATTTTTTGACTGACAGTTAGCTGTCGCGTGTTTGTTGAGGCAATTGACACACAACCTCTCCCGTTGAATCAGTTTCATTCGTTGATGAGGATTTATACTGAGCAATTTTGGACATTTGTACACCAAATGATTTGATTGACACAAATGGCATGTAAGAGTTGACGACTTAGAGGCTTGTGAAATGAATGCTGAAGCAGAGGTGGTGTTTTTGACATTGAAATTTCTGCGTATGACTTTGGATGGCTTTCCTAAATTCACATTATCCAAAGCATGACACTGCTTAGAAAGAAAATCATGAAGTACTTCATATGTAGGTATGTTTGATGAATTGTGAAACAGTTCGAAACGTGAAGCAATTGAAATATGAATACGATTCATCAACATCTGCATTGTAACAAAGTTCCACAAATCTTTCAAGTTTAAGTTTAGCAAGGCTCTTTTATTTTCTTCAAAGTTATCTAAAAGAGCTCTTAATTCTCTAGGATCATCTGATGACATTTTATGACTATTTTCAATTTTTGACCAATATGCAACAGCCAAATGACGTGTATTTTTATAACGCTCAACTAAGGTGTCATAAGCTATTTCATAATTGGACGATGTCATAGGTAATGTTTGAATGAGTGAAAAAGCAGGACCTTTCAACGAATTCAAAAGATAATTGAATTTTTCGATTGAACTGAGTTTTTTGTTTTTATGAATAACCGCATCATACATGTCAATCCAAGTTGGAAATTCTGTTATATCGCCAGAAAAAGACTTAAGTTCGATTTGTTTCAATTGTAGATTACAAACCTCATCGTCTTTTGTTTCACTTTTTCGTTGCTTACATTTGAGATCATGAAAAATTTGTTTTATTCTCAAAAATTCATCATTGAACTTTTTTCTGAGTGCATCCTGCTCCTCGAAAGTAACGCCCTCAGTAACGTCGGCCACACCAATGATGGAATTATGATATGAAAAGAAATCTTGTTTGATTTGATCAATTTCATTCATTGAAACCTCCAACAGAGAGAAAAGATTTGGATCAGTTTCAGCACGAACCGCTATTTCAAAAATCTCATGCAAAGAATTGATTTGAGTTTGTCGTAAATTGAAAATTTTCTTCAATTTGTCTGACATGATTTAATTAGAACAGTACACCTGCAACAACAATTAACTTGTTCTTTCGTACAATGAAAATGAATGTGGTTAGAATTAATATGTAAACACCAATATCGCGAATGAATCGCGCTACGTACTGGTTCGATACCGAAGAGCGATGCGCAATGCGTGAATGAAGTGGGATGTACGCTGCAACGTTGGCCGTAAGTCGAATTTTGAATTATGAATGATTTATCTTGATCAGATAAGGAAAATTATTGAAAATTGAAAAATGAAAATCACCCAACATTAAGCATCCGTGCCCGAATTGGACCAAATAATGGTGGATTGAGATGTAGTGGACTATAAAATTTTCAGATGTTCGGAAAAAACCTTCAAATCCTACCTTTTTGCCGGACTTAACCTTGGGTGTTGGATGAATGTTCCTCACGCCGATGAAACTCGTTCCACTCACACTCTGGCCAGAGTTTCACTATCAGTAGTCTTACTGTCGAAAATCTTCAAGTTCTAAAACTTGTGAAAAGTTGAAAATTTGAAAAGGTGAAAATGTCGAAATTTATCTCGCACTTGAGCACAGGTTCGTTACAGTCGAGAGATTTTATTGAATTGAATTGTTCCTGAACATGTGTTTTCAGAACATATGTCTTCCTTGCACACCGATGAAGGAGAGATTTGAAGGCATGTACGGAGGAAGACTGAATGAAAAAAAATGCTTAATATTAGGTGAATTTTATTTGTAGAAAATTGAAAACTGAAGTATGAAAATTGTAGATTGATTTTAAATAATAGTTTATTAATAAAGAAAAAAATGAAAATAAATCTTGCGTGGTCGCAACACTCTTCTTTCACATGAGATTCGGTGAAATCCTGAATTTTTCTTCCATTTAATGTGTCTTGTTTCGTTCAAAACCTTCCCGAGAGAACATAAAAAATAAGTTATAAAGTCAATGTAGAGTTCACTTTCATTAAAATAGATATTTTCATGATGTGCGTTAATTTTTTTGCGCAGTGTGTTTTCACGAGCTGTAAAGGTTCATTATTCCTTACGATACGTTCTTGTCAGAATGAATTTAGAATCTCAAACTGTACTTTTAATAAAGAGGTTTGTTTTGGTTAAGAATGATTTTGGCAGTCTGGCAACGATGTTTTCTCTACGATCGCTGACGTGATGCCATACTGGAAACACGGTTGCACCTGAATTGCCTTAAATTCGGTATGAACAAGTGTTGCCACAAATTGGCGAAAATTTCAAGTATAGGTATTCACATTTTTCATCACGGATCATCCTGGACCTGCGGATTTTCCGCCAAGTCCGGCAACCCCGCAGCGCGAGATAACTCTCTTCATTCACGACGGCACAATTTTGATATTGCACTCGAATTCTCTTCTCCTCAATCAGTCTTTTGTCGACCGCTGAGCCGCTTCGGAAAAGCCTCTGTTTCGCGCGTCGTTCCATTGTTTTGGCTCGCGTCCGATGTACGGGGGATCCCCATCGAATTAGGAGTTTCCTTTTCCGCCGATCTTATCTTATCCGACGCCAAACAGTGGAAAGTGCGTCGTTCATTTGACGCTGCTACGATTGGCAACGCGCGAGTTCTGAGTTGGCGCTGAATCGGGTCGATTTTGTTTTTCGTTTTTGTTCGATCGTGTTTTTTTTTTCATGGACGGTCTGATGGGCCTTGTCGGAGATCAGAACGTAAGTTTGGTCCTCTACGAGGAGGATTGAAAAGTGGAGAAGAACTTTTATTAATTTGTGTTTTGTTGTCAAACTGACAATATTGATGTTGGTCTTTGAAATTGCATCAAAGATGTGATTCTTTCTGAAGATGATCATTCGTGAAATCTGCCTTAAAACAAGACTGTGTACAGGGTGATTGTTTATATTTTACTCAATAGCTACCTCAGTTAATATTGGGCGTACACAAAAGTTCAATAGCCAAATTTGCAGTGTTTTTTATGGGCATACAGAATTCAGTATTAAGAATTGCATTAAGGCATTGTCAACCTTAAAATTCTATGTGAACTGTTGTTTTTCAAATTGCACACCCTGTATTTCATTTTCCTAATCGGTAGAGCTCTTTTTTCTGATTTCAAATTTTCTTTCTAAATCTAAGGCAGCTGTGGAATGCCACACGAGAACGATGCGATTTTTTTATATCAACCGTGGATGTAGAAATCGTAGATAATAAAATACCTGATATTTATATTATTTATTAATTAACTGAAAGTTAAATTAGGTATTCAAATGACCCCCATTCACTTCTAGACAGAGTCGATATCTTTTTTTTTTAAGTTTTTGAGGATTTTCCTTACCATTTCTGAAATATATTGAGGTTGTCAATTTCTTCTTCTATTCTGAATTTAATGTCTTCAATATTCTGAGGACTGGCCATATACACTTCATATTTCAAATAACCCCATAAAAGTGTCCAATGATGTTAAGTAGGAACTATCAGCAGGCGATAGAATGGAACTTCGTTATAAAGAAATTGCAGCATTCTCGAGTGGCGTTCTACAGCTGCCTTAGATTTAGACAGAAGAACCTATAATTTTCAGAAACTCCCGAAAAAACCTCAAAAAAGTATATATATTCGAAATCAGTAGAAAGATTAGCAAAATAAAATACAGGGTATGCCATTTGAAAATTCTTATTAACGTTGCCTTTATTCATTTCTTAGTACTGAATTTTGAATGCCCATGAAAATACTACAAATTTGCCCATTTAAAACGTTTTTGTATGCCCATTAATAACTGAGATAGCTATTGAGTAAAATATAAACAATCACCCTGTACATATTGGTGTTGATTTTCTGTTTAGTCGAATACACATTCTAGCAATTCTTCTGCTTTCGCCTTTTTTCAACTAAATTGTAGAGAAGTATTATGATTTCTTTTTGTCATATCAAACAAGATGTTCTTACAAACACATACATTGTATTTTTTTAACGGAACTTTTTGAAAAAGAGAGAAGGCTGTCAATATTCAATCTTTAAATATCTCTCATAGATAGAAAAGGAACGTTTTGAATTTCATATTCGTCAAATTTATGATATTCAATTGTCTAGAAGTTTATCCTACAAGACGACATTTTTCATTTGATAACCCAAAAAGTTTCACAAAACTGCCAGCACTGAACTGTCATTATGAGGAAAAAGCTTGCCACAAAGCCTTTAACATACAAATCAAGACTTACTGTTTCAATTAAAGAAAAAAGAAATGGAATGAAAATTGAAAAAATTGGATATAGGAAAAAATTCAGAATAAAAATGACTTCTTTGCAATGACGCCGAACATATACATAATGAAAAGGGTGAAACCACCACTCTCTGCGTTAATTCGAATTTAATAAAGTTGGGAAGTGAGAAGACCATCTCACAAAAAGAATGAGAAAAGCCTTCACTTTGACTAGAATTTTCCGCTCTACAACTTTTGTTTGAAATATTTCTTGAAGAACCTTCTAGTTTTCGTTATATTTTCGAAAATTTTTGAACCTACATTTTTGACCATAATTAGTACTTTCATGCCAATGCAGACATTTCTGAGAAAAAGTTATTTCAAACCTTCGTTCGAAGATAAACTCGACTATTCCGCCTCTATCAAATCAGTTCGTTTTTCTCTCTGAACTCCCAGCGGTCGACAACCTTCAACCAGTTAATAAAATGCCATTAATCGAAGATTTTTTTTAACAACCTGCCCGCATTCGTTAACTAGACAAACGCGGGGACCACATAAAATTTCGTCTGTTTCAAATTGATCCCAATCTTTCACTTATCGCCTTTGCGTCATCGTCATTGAATTGTTTGCTGCTGCAATGGATATTTTTATTATGACTAATTCGTTAGTCATAAGTTTTCTCGTCCACGAAACGAGGTTCAGCGCTAAATGCGAATTAGACGGTTGGCGATTGTAGAACCAAAAAACGACGATGTATTAGGAAACGTATGGATTCGATGAATAATCTTCGGGAATGCGGTATGAAGTAATCGACCTTCAGATGAGGTTAGCGATATCCAAAGATAGCATAGCTCACTTTATCTTCAACTTGCTCCTTTCATCATTGATCATACAGTTTCACGACTCTCATGGTTAACAAAATAGTCATGGCTTAACTCCTAGTCACTCCTAGACAGACTGTTAAGCAATAGATTAAGAAGAAGAAGAAAACACTGGTTTATTTGAGGTTAGGGTCGCCAACCTCGACTTTGGGCAGAGTTTCGAACTGGGGTTATGTTTTATGATGCAGAAAATGGACTCAAACTGGGATTGAATTTTAATCTCCGGTCAACTGACGTTTACAATACCGGTTTTCAGTATTTTCTGAAACTTTATAATAAATTGATAATGGAATCAATTAGAATTATCGTCTTTATTAACAACACCTGAATTTTTGAACGAGAAACAAAAAAACTGGACCCAACTGTACAGGGTGGGCATATTTCGATGTTTTAGCACTACAACTTTTGAACCAGAGGAGAAAGACAAAATCTGATACCCCATTCTCGATCTCCTCTTCGGAGAAACTAACAAGAGTTTTATACATTTTTGGCTACCTTCTTTTGTTTTCGAGTTATAAGCGAAAACTGGAAAAATGGCGATATCGAAAAAAATTTATATCTTCGCTAATACTGATGATAGAGCTCTGAAATTAAATCATTCTACAGGCACTTTTTCACGTAGAATCCAGTGGCATGCTAGTCTTTTCTGTACCATTTTCAATTACGAAGCTATGATCCAAAGTTATGTTTTTTCAAATGAAAACACTATATTTCTGTGACATTTTCTGAAAGCTTGATTCTTTCTGATTTCAAAAATTTATAACATCGTTAAGTTTGTATCAGTATGAGTATAGAAATTGGTCAAAAACCTATTTTCATGTGAGTCTCAATACTTTCTATGGTTTCAACTTTTGATGAGCACAGAAAAATGTAGCTTCCTATATCAAGAGCATAGAAATGAAAAGACTACCAGAAAAAAATTGTCCTTATTATACGTTACTAAGTTTTTCGTGCTTATCGACAATTGAAACCATAGAAAGTATTGAGACTAAGATGAATATATGTTCTTGAAAAATTTCTATACTCATATTGATTTATTGATACGAACCATACGATGTTTTATATTTTTGAAATCAGAAAAAATTAAGATTTCCAAAAATGGCAAACAAATCTAGTGTTCCTCTTCAAAAAAACATAACTTTGTGTCATAGCTTCGTAATTAAAAATTCTGCAAAAAAGGCGAGCATGCCACTGGATTCTACGTTAAAAAGTGCCTGTATAATGTTTTTATTTCAGAGCTCTATCATCAGTATTAGCGGAGATAGAAAGTTTTTCCTATATCACCATTTTTCCAATTTTCGCTCATAACTCGAAAACAAAAGAAGGTAGCCAAAAATGAATACAACTCTTAATAGTTTCTCCGAAAAACAGATCGAGAATGGGGTGTCAGATTTTGTCTATCTCCTCTGGTTCAAAAGTTGTAGTGCTAAAACATCGAAATTTGCCCACCTTGTACATCTTGGGATGTTGAATCTATCACCATGTCAAATCGAAAGTATGGCTTTCGTTTCTCCCAATCATCGGCGGAATTTGGTCGGCTCTTTTTGCCCAGATTTCACTTTCACGCAGCCGAGCAAGTTTATCAATTCTCCACGCGGTTTAGCCGCCAATTGACCAGCTGGCAGTTACCAAACACCGGAAGAGCAATCGTCATTGTTATCGCGCCTTTAGATACAGATTGAGTGACATAATTTGTGGGCAGGAGCCGTCAAAACTGCCTCCGATATGATGGCAATGCAGGGTCAATTTTAGACAGTCTTCTTGAAGTGTTAAAGTTTTTATTTAATTTTTTTTTTAATTGTAGCACATCTGCTTGTTTAGCTCGGATATAATTTTTTTTGCTGAGCTCCCTCACATCCTCAATCAGTGAACCTCATGCAAAACACATCCTGTGTGAAATACTTCATGATTACTCTCGCGATTATCTTTGCATACAGGATGTTAGGGAATCTGCGCGACAAACTGTAGGTGTCGATACTGCATGGAAATTTCATGACGTGTTGAAGTTTTTGTCATGAATAAGTATTTATTTATCGCTCTGACACTGGTCGAGATTAGCAAATGCTTCCATATAAGTTCCCTTCAGGAAACATTTCTGAAATAATGAGAATGAGGCATTGTGAAACGTTACGTCATTTGGTCGGATCAAACGTTGCAGCTGAATTAAACTCGCTATTTACATAATCCATTCAAATTCATCTGACGAAACCTGTACGCAAACACTGTGACATTTCTGAATATCTTGAGTACACAAGGCGTTTCTCAACGGAATGCCATTGTTCGAGCACTCTACTTTCGTCACGAATATATCTCGTCTTTCGAGATATGGGACGCGTTTTTTTAAATCAGGATGTGCATGTACTTGCGTCAGAATCGACCATGTGTGTCCCCCTTTGTCGCGCTTTTTTTTTATCAAAATAACCTGTGCTTCACGTCAGAATTGGGTTATTGAGGTATCCATTTGGTATGATCAATGTCCAATGATGTTAAAAGTGTTCTTACAATTTTCTTTATCTGTTTTTTCACACAGATATGGGTAGTTAAACTAGAACCATTTCTCTGAGGTAATTGATGAACCCTTTCCCAACCCAAATTATTCAATCGTCGAGTCATCTCCAAACCCGCATTCCATCGTTCCCATCTGAATGTTGACTATCTGTCAACAGAAACATTGGTTTAAATGTAAAACCGCGTACCATAAGTCGGTTGTTAGTAAACATGCTACTCCGTAAGATCGTTGACCTGTCAGTTGTGAATCATCGTAACAAAGTGCATGGTAGAAATTCGATATGCAAACGGAATTAGAACAAAACCAGGATCTCCTATTATAACATCTCGACTTTGATTTCGTATCGCGTTGCGAACGCACATAAACGAAGTTTTTTACGCTTTCGTCAGGTCAGAGAACAATGCAACAACTACAAAAAGCGAAGGAAGAGATGAATACTTCCCTCAGAAAAATTTTTTTTTTCAACTGCCATTAAAAGTGACACTATTCATGACAGCAAACAATGTTAAATATTTTTAACATTAGTGTTAAAAATATTTTTAGCACTCCATTTTCTTATGGTGAAATCAGATGAGAAAAATTCAGCAATTGCAAATTTTTATTATCAATATTTAAAACTCATTACTTATGAACATTAATATTGATCGTAAAACTAGAACAATCACTAACATTAATGCCCTGTGACGTTAGGGAGCTTCGCAACACATTATTAGAATCCTCAGCACCATCAGTACTTGTAGAAACCGGAAGTGCAATATTGGATGATGATTGTCCAAAATCTGTTGGGGTTGGGAAAATTTTTTCAGCAATGACATTTCTATATGCAATGGAATGATCAACATAGCCCTCGGCTACTGTCGTAGACCATGTTTTTTTTTTATATTCGTAATATTTGCTCCTGATTCTGCTAGCAATGAAGCGGAGGATCTTCGAAAACAGTGTCCTGTATATTGCTTTGGTTCTGGCAGTTTGGGGAATTCGGCAACAATAGATGGAATTTTCCCAAATGTATTAATACCAACTGGATTGGCAGTGCATTTATTATTCATGAATTTCAGGAAAAAACGACGATGTTTGATGACAGAAAGGCGCAGTGCAAAGTACTTATGAAAATAGTCTACATACTTTCCAATATTACTGAAAGAACGACTGGCTTTGGTTTTTGTATTTGGAAGTTGTATAACCAATGCTTTATTTGTTATTTCGATGTCTTCCACTGATAAATTACACAATTCTTCACGCCGACAGGCTCCAAATAATCCGAAAATAGTTGCAACCTTAACCATCAAGTATTTCTCATCTGCTGCCTCCTTTATAAACTTTTCAACTTGTTCAAGAGTGAGAATTTTCGATTTTTTGGGACGATATCCTTCACTTTTCTGTTTTAAATATGCTATTACTTTAAGATATTTACTAACATCCACACCATTTTTAACAAGGGCGCTTGACTTTATCATTGAAAATTTGCTCCACAAAGTTGATGAACTCCATATTTTTGATTTTTCTTCTAAGTATGCCAGGAAAACAGTTTCACTGAAGTTCCCTTCCACATTTTTCAATTTAAACCAGGCCAGGAAATTGTTATATGCAATATCGTACCGCTGAACAGATTTTTCAGGTAGGAGTTCCAGATTTGCTCTTCTTGCAGACTCTTCAATATCCAGAGGAACAACCAAATCGTCACTTTTATTAATAATTGGACTCTCGACAAACATATTAAGCAGTTGAAAAACCAAGACGAAAATTGGACAGGAACGAAATTCAAACGACAGCGTCTTTTCTCATTTGTTAGTAATCATAACGTTGGCAACGTTTGCCATTCACAACAACCTTCTGGTTATTTGAATATTAAAATACATTCTGAAGTTTATTGTCATTGCAAATTCGCCCATTTCGTTATCAAAATAGGGCAGTTGTACAAAAAACATTGTGTGGTATTTGTGTTAAAAGTGATTTTATTTTGTTCGTGAAAACACAAACTTTTTCACTGACAAAATAAAACGTCACTTTCAACACTCATGTCATAAATAACTATTGTGACTATTCATTGGTTATATATTTATCTTAAATTTTTCTTTCCAGGATTTGACAACGAAGTCTTCCATTACCCACTGCGCAATCGAAGAACTGAAATCGAAGTTAATAACTAAAGAACCAGGTAAGTTTGTAACTTTCTCGTGCCGAGTGCATGTTCAGAATATCCATGTATACACAAACAAACACTACCTCATTATAGTATAAAAATGAGCAAAGATCGAATTTTTCTTAAATCTGAGATAGCATCGACCACAATAAAGGAGAAGAGGGTGTAGATCCAAAAAAGATAACAGAAAAATCTTGTCATAAACCAATTGCTTAGCTTAGCTTCAACCATATATCGAATTCTGTCAGAATACGTAATTTTTTCTTCGATATGGCTCCGAAATTAGCATCCACCTAATATAATGTTACAAAACCGAATTCAATTAAATTCTTAACCGACCAGCCTCTTTAGCCGTGCTCTGTGCACGTGTGCACTTATTGCACTTTCCCACACTTGCCCTGAACTCGCACTTGCATCCCGTTTTGTACGCGTCGTAAACACTTTTTTTTCAGTCAGTTTTCGAAGTGAGTCGTCGTTGAGTCCCAGCTGCGGAACGTATAATTTTCAATTACGTGATGCTGTGTATGGTAAACAGAACGGTGCGTAAACTGACTCCTCCGTCTGAAATTGATGGCTTGGTAAGAGATGATGCGGGCACGAATGTTAACCTATCATGCTCCCAGGAAGAGATTTGCTGAATTTGAGTCTCTGTTACTCTTTTGAAGACGTCGAAGGTTTCTCGATAGGAGCGCAATCGTTTAGATTTGTACAGAGTCTCTAAAGGTAGGCGGTTTATCAATAAAATGCAAAGGAGCCGAGATATTTCAATTTTTCACCAGGTCGGGGTAGTTCGCGAAAAAAAAAATTCGTCCTAGAGGTATGGGAGGCATCTTGTTAGGTCAATTCGAAGGAGTAGATTCCCGAAACGAAGTCATTTCGTCGATAAAACGCACAGAGGCCGAGATATTACAATTTTTTTCATCGCGTGCCACCCCGACCTGTCAAAAAAATCCCTATAGGATGAAATTTTTTTTTACCAGGTCGCCCTATTCAATATCCACCTCCCGTTGAAATTTCTTTTGAGTCATTCTATACTAACCCTGGAACTATGATAAGAAGCTTCATCTTGCTGTAGCCACATATTTTGCACAGCAATAAGTGGCACTTCCTCCAATACGTTGTCCAAATCATTTTGCAGAAAGTTCAGAGAATCATATGCAGTCGCCCTACAATTTTCGTGGTCATATCAGATGATGGTGCACCATGCCTGTCCACATTTACTCCAAATCAGTGTTGCCTGTTGTTTTCCCTAGTAGCATACGAGCCCAAAGCTATTTTTCCATTAGTGAAATAGCATTTTAGCATATCTACCATTTCCTGGTTAGAATACATTCTGCAGTTTCACATTAATACAGTCGAATGAAGGAAATAACGTTTGAATTGAAAATCACGATACCATTAATTCCTAATTTCATTTGTTTGTTGTTCACTCTCAATCTATAAGCGACAACGACCAATATAGAACAGTGCGAAACATCTGTTGCGATGAAAAATTGAAATATCTCGGCACAGATCGCAACAGATTTTTCACTCTGTTCTATGTTGGTCTTGTTGCTCATAGAGTGAGAGTGATCAACAAACAGATGAAATTGTGAATTAATGGTTTCGTGATTTTCAATTAAAACGTTATTTCCTTCATTCGACTGTATTGATGTAAAACTGCAGAATGTATTCTAACCAGGAAATGGTAGATAAGCTAAAATGCTAATTCACTAATGGAAAAATAGCTTTAGGCTCGTATGCTACCAGAAAGAACAACAGACAACACTGATTTGGAGTAAATATGTTGCACCATCATCTGATATGACCACGAAAATTGTAGGCTGACTCCAGATGAGTCTCTGAACTTTCTGCAAAATGATTTGGACAACGTATTGGAGGACGTGCTCTTATTGCTGTGCGAAATATGTGGCAACAGCAAGATGAAGCTTCTTATCATAGTTCTAGAGTTGGTATAGAATGACTCAATAGAAATTTCAACAGGAGGTGGATATTGAATAGGGCGACCTGGTAAAAAAATTCGTCCTAGAGAGATGAGAGGTTTTTTTCCCTTCTTGCCAGGTCGGGGTAGATGAAAAACTTCTCCGACCTGGCAAGGAAATTTTCGTCCTGGGGAATAGGAGGTATCTTATCCGGTCTATTGGGAGTCGTAGAGTCCCGAAACGAAGTCGTTTTGCCGAGGAAATCCGCAGGAGCCAAGATATTTCACTTTTTTTTATCGCGAGCTACCCCAACCTGACAAGAAATTGAAATATCTAGGCTCCTATGCATTTTATCGACAAAAGGACTTCGTCTCGGGAATCTACGACTCCGAATTGACAGAAAAAGGTACCTCCCATTCCTCTAGGACGAAAAATTTGTTACCAGGTTTCAATATTTTTTTTTCGCGAACTACCCCGACCTGGCAAAATTTGAAATATCTGGGCTTCTGTGCATTTTATCGACAAAACTACTTCGTTCCGGGAATCTACGAGTCCGAATTGATCGGCAAAAATATATTTTATACCTGTATTTGCATTTTCTTTTGAGTGCATACGATGCATCCAACGTGAATGAAGACCTATAACATCCAAATAAAGCTCGAGTCGGAGGATTAACCCTTCCGTACGTCCTCTTGACCGATTGAAGAACTTGGCAGAGCTCATTTACGATTAATCGCAACCCATTAATCTAATAATACCAAAGCCATTTAGCGATGTCGGCTCAAGGCCTGCACCCGCAGTGTATAATCGGCTTTATCGTAGGTCAAAGGCTTCGAAACGCCATTTCTTCGAGGGCTCCGCGCCTCCTACGGTCACGAAGAGGCCGAGCCCTTTTTCTGGGATGGCCCCTACGACTTTCAGATAATTGCAGGTCCGCCAAATGTCGAGCGTAAATCTGAAATCCGGTCTCTTTCAACCCCGGGTTGATTGAGTGACGTAGCAAGCGACGTCACGGGATGAAGAAAGGTTAAGCGTCGAGTTAAAAATAGCCGGTTGACACCGTTGCTGACGAATTTAAACAGGGGTGACCAACAGGTTTTCTGTGAGAATTATTAGGTGAACAACTTTGTTTCCCTCGTTTTGTAATAACTGGCTGAAGCAGAAAGTGGTACATAGTTGAAATAAATAAGTCTAGGTATTTGTAAACATAATTAAATATTAGTCGATATGTGTCCGCATCATAAAGTTTTTCTGGATTAATCATGTCAGTTTACAAGCCGAATTTGATGAAATGGAAAAAAATTACGAAATTATTTTTCTACTTGCGAATAACGCCAGTAGGTGTCGCTACGGTTGATAGCGTTTTCGTGAAAGTATTATTTATTTATTATTTATTTATTAACGACTTTTTTTTACAAAATATGAGAACTCTCGAGAGGCGAAGTTTAGCCTACGGCTACTCTTACACCTAACCTCCCGATAGTTCATAAACAGAATTAATTATACATTACAAATTATATGATATACAACCCGCTGAAACAAAAAAAAAAAAACAATTGTCTACTCTAACACATCCCTTGCACAATTAGTAACTATCAGTTTGCTGGGAGCCAAGATAGATGCGTCGGAAATGAGAAATACAAGCCTACTGATCCCCGAGTAGACTCATCTTCAACCTGAACCTGAAGCTGAGGGGGGTCTCGTGATGAATATCAGCCCGAGATTCATTGAATATCATGATTGCGTTGAACGAAAAACTTTTTCTGAACTTTGCAGTCCGATGATGAGGGACGGTCAGCGCATGGGGATATCTAATATTCAGACTGTGAACGCTATGTCTCGTCTCAAATTTCCTCCTCAAAGTGGGCGGAGATGGATACTTCAACAGCCTGAAAACAAAGCAGCCCATATGCAACCTGAAACGATTCTCCATCCGCAGCCAGCCAAGGTCATTGATTCTCCGGGTAATTCCTCTGTCAAATTTCCTCAAACCAAAAATGAACCGACAGCACCAATTCTGGATGTACTGAATTCTGCACTTATAGTGATGGTTCAGACAGGGGAAGTACACAACATCGCAGTAATTCAGCAATGATAGCACCAAAGACTCAGCAAGGCGCTTTCTCAACGAAAAAGTGAGAAAACTTCTCGATGCATAGAGCAGCTTCAGACGATAAAATGCCGAACGAATCAAATGGGAAGCATGATCGGAAAAGCTCAGTTGTCTATCGAATGTCAATCCCAAACTCCTAACACAATCAGACACAGGTATAGGAATGCCACCCACCGAAACATGAAGGTTACTTTTGATTAACTCATACTCTCTTTCCTTCGCAAATATAATGATCTTACTTTTAGATGGATTGAGAGCCAGATTATGATTTAGAGCACATCGATTCAGTACGGAAAGATCACTATTAATATTTTGGGAAGCCAAGTGAACGTTATCAGGCGAAAATCTGAACTTAAGCTGGGTATCATCAGCATAGCACTCAGGATCGGCGAATTGAAGGGAGCGGAACAAATCAGTGGTGTAAATGATAAAAAGTAGAGGTCCCAAAATGGAACCCTGTGCCACACCCGAAAGTATGGCTCTAACGCGCGAAGCAACACCGTTCACCCTCACCTCTTGACCTCTGTTAGAGAGAAATGATTTGACAAAAGACACCGACGCTCTGTCAAATCCGTAATATTTAAGTTTCGAAAGAATTAAGCGATGATTCAAAGTATCGAATGCCTTCGAAAAGTCAAGAAGGAGGAGAATCATAATGTCGCCAAGATCAAGAGCTCTAAATATATCGTCCGTCACAGATGCCAATGCCATCACCGTACTATGAAATCGTCTAAATCCATACTGAAAGGAGGAAAACAGCTTGTTGGACTCAAAATAATCACAAATCTGGTCATACATAATCTTTCGAGGATTTTGGAGAGCAGAGGAAGAATGCTTATAATTCTCAAATCAGACAGTGAAGTAGGATTATGAACCTTCGGTATAGGGTGACCCACCGCATGCTTCCAAGCAGAAGGAAAAACATTGGTCAGGATACAGCTATTCACAATATGGAGGATATATATTTGATAATAATTCGGTGAACTACATTTTCCAAAAATATTAACGCATCTGAGTCCATGTGTTATACACCTCTCTTTCTTCCGAACACTACGGAAAATTTTATGACGAAATGTTTTGAACAAATCTCCATTCTACCATTATATATGTGAACAATTACTGTGTATTCTGAGTTGCCTGAACGGATGTTTTGGGGGCGCATTGATTCTTTTGTCTGGTGACTTCGGACAACCATTACCGGTAATTCCAAAATCGACGGCTGCCGATGAAATGAATGCTTGCCTAAAATCATCAACTTCAAATTTGGCTAGGTAATGAAGGTCTCAATTCAGTTGATTGCGGTTGGAATAGATATTTGCAGCCCACAAAAATGGAAAAAACACCTGCACCACAAAAATTGTTGAAACTGATTTTTTGTGACTGCAAAAAAGGATGCAATGCGTCATGCACCTGCAGAAAAATGAGTCTTTTTTGTAACGCTACATGTGGGGAATGTGCAGGTGTTAATTGCCAAAACAGTTGTCGAATCTTTGGCAAAGATGAAGAAATAATTCTTCACTCAGAATCAGATTATATTTTTGAGAAAAAAAAGTATGAATTTCATGTGAATAAAGTGATGAAGAAATTAAATGTTTGAGTGATATTTTCATTTTGTTATTTTGAACAGATAGGGGTTGCTTTCGGGGGTTGAAAAATAAAAATAACTAAAACGAAAATTGATCCAAAATACTGTTATAAAATTGATTGAAATTAATCGATTATATTAATAAAGACCCTTTTTTACACATTTCATGCTGAAAGGGGGTCTTGAAGTATATGAAGACCTTCATAAAACGCTACTGATGCCCAAAAATTACTTTGATTTAAGTTAGAACAAGTTTCTTTTAATTTTGGATAAAGGGGTTGTTTTCGCCCTTCAAAAATAATAAGCATAAATCGGCATAGGGTAGGAGTAGGAGACAAGGATAGCTTTTATCCAAAATTTTATCAAAATCAAAGCATCTGGATAGAATTCGGAGGTAATGCCTAATTTTCGTCCTCATTGACTAGACTAATTGTTCAGGACAATTTTATGTCCACTTTCAAGATATTATACCATAATAGTTTATCATAATATTAAAGTTGCTTTTTCATTTATCGATTGAGTCAGTACGAAGTCCCCCGGGTAAGCTAGTGATACAATAAAAAAATGCGTTTCAAAAGTCTGGATGGATTCAACAGAGCAAATTGAAGGGGAATCATCCAACTTTATCTAAAACGTAAATTTTTCCGCAAAATTGGCCACTTGAAAATCTATATAATGGAACTTTCATTTATGATATCTGTTTGACATTTGTTTCGTTCAAAACACAACTAGGCCCCCCCTCCTCAATTCCTTCTGAAAATGTTGTATCAGCACCTCATAACGCAGGGTTATGATAGAATTTACTTTTTCTGTATTCAACTGCGAATCATCAAAATTGGTTCTGAAATTCAGAAAGGAATTCTTGCTATGAAACACTTTGCTTAAAAGTCAGTTATCATCGAAGTGTATTAATAACAAGGGTAGTGTATATGAATTGGAAAGGGAAGAACCCAAAACTGACTCTTGAGGAATACCAATCATCAAAATTTCGAATTTCTGAAGTGCTACTCTTAGTATCAACATAATGAAACTGTGTCAGGGTGACAAGCCGTCACCATCTCATTCATATATCTGGTGTTTCGGACACCTGAGCGTTCGCGAACGAGTCGCATTGGAGGTGGCACATCCCCTGCCTCCCGAGTGATAAGGAGACCTTTCTCAGATTCTCAGTTGCTGGCAGAGCGGGGTGATATGCTGCCTTGGTCGGACACCATTTAGCGAGCCGCGTACGCGCGTCATGAATCCAGACAGTCGGTTGGCTGTGGTCAGTGACATCGTGCACTTCTTCGAGAATTTCGAGAAAAGAGGTAATGAATATTCAATGAGATTTCGAGCGGTTGAATCGGTGAGGACGATGCTCTTTCTTCCGAAATGTTGAACGTGATTTTTGTGGAAATTTTGTAGTGAAAACTGGATATTAAAGGCTCCTTCTCGAGAAATGTTGATTATAACTTATTGGGAAAACCGAAAACTCGACAATTTCAAACTTGACAAAGATATTTAAAGCTGATCATAATTCATAGATTGAAATACATATAATTGGAGGTGTCTGAATTTTTCTGAAATTTTTTTTGGGTCTTCTCCCCCATCCTCTGAAACAAAAATCAATTATTTATTTATTGTTCTTGAACGAGTCGAGATATTCAAATGGTTCAGGAGGTAATTATTGCAAATTTTCTAACATTTTTAACATCAATTGAGACTTTTGTTTTCATAATTGGATTTCCGATCTTAATTTTTCTAAACAAAAAAGTGGTACGTCACTGAGGTATTTCAAACGAAAAACTTTGAATGCCTCGTTCAATTTGCGACGAAAAAATTCTTAATGCCTTTTTTCATATGGGTCTCAAAAAAGTTAAATGAGTTTTTCTAGGGCATTTTCTTTTCCTCTTAAGCCAACCGTGAGATGCTTTTTTTTCATGAAAAAGACCCCCCAAACAAAGGCTTGGGAGATTTTTGTCATAGTTTGAACTGGGCTTATTGCACTGAACTACTCTTCAATTTTTCACTTTTCAAATGAATTACACAAACAGCATTCAGAATTGAACAGTGCAGAGTGAATTTGTTTTGCAACATTTCATTTCGCATTTTTCACTTTTCTAAACAACAAACGCTCCAGGAATCTGAAAATGATTTTTTGTTCGAAGTATCACAGTGGCGTACCATTTGAAAATTAAAATCATTATCCAGGTAGCTCTTAGAATCCACAAAATTTCATTTGAATATCACGACTTGTTCTTTAGCAATCGCTACAGTATAATATCATGGAGGATAACGGTCAGAAGGAACATATATGCATTTATTATTCTTACAGCAACGTTTCGGCTAATATGTAGCATATATGTTCTTTTTGACCGTTATCCTCCATTGATATTGAAACTGCGGAACGAAATATTTGAGTATACAGGGTATTCTGATGTAATGATAATAAGTTCGGTTCAAAATATGAAGACATTTTCATTTCAACTCAGGTTGTAGTCCAAGGACGTTAGAGCCACTTCAAAAACCCATAATTTGGCTGATTTGAAATTTTGTAACATCATGTTTTTGATCTAAATGAGTGGCTCAGAGGAAAAGTGATCTAACTGCAATTTAGTGAAATGTTGTGAAAAAAAATTGATTAAAAACGCATTGATAGGTTGTATAATCTGAAACAAGTTGCAGAATGAGCTTCTTTTTTCAACACGAATGCGAAATTCGAAAACAAGCGACGAAGTAGCGAGTTTTCGAAAGCATGAGTGTTAGAATGGCCTTCTGCAACGAGTATTAGACGATATTTTCTCTATTTCAGTCAAGTTTTGTGAAATACTCTCGAAATTCAAATGAAAATTCAGATTAGTGACTTTTGTATTGTATCTTGGCAGTTGGTGTGACGAAATGCGACATATCACGGAATTCTAATTGATTTGATTCGAAAATTTATTGGATCGGAGGTCAGTACTGACAACCACAAAACGAAAAATATAACTGAAAACAGTGCTGCAATGAAACTCATTACAGCACTACTTTTAGTACTGTAATGAACTCATTACGATACTGAAATAGAGAAAAGATTGTTACATACTCGGTCAAAACGATGATTTTACTTATACCACTTATAAGAAGAATGATATGTAACCTTATCTACCCAAATATCAGTATGACTCAAAAATTCGGAATTTGTGACTTATACCAGTTTTCCTCTGCCCAGCTCAAATATGTATTGTACTAAAAAAGTTTACAAAATCCCACTAGTGAGGGAGATATTTCGCTTATTCAGTTCTTGAAACTCACATTGTCAATTTTAATTTTTCCACGCATTACTTTCAAACCGAGCCTGGTGTTGACTTATTCATTTAAAGGGGTTTCATGAAAAGTCTTCACTGAAGTGTATTCGAATTTCCAATAAGCTCGATATCATCTCCCTGTGGTAGATCACAAAACAGTCCTCAACATCTACTCAAGTATCAAATCCCTGGGAACGAATTGCACTATCTCTGTCCACTCAAAACATCTCCGCTGTATCGTATTCGTCGGCGTAATCAGATATTTATCCATTATCCACCCTGTTGGTTTCGGCGAGCATGCAACAGCATTATCCGACGAGCTGCATCAATTCTCTTCTGCTGGACGCAGCGTCCGATATTGGCGAACGATATCCGTGGACGCATTCCAACGTCGAAGGCTTCTTTTTCGGTAAAATACGAATACACCCCAGCATTGTGACCTCGTTTCCGACATTCGGATCTTAATTGAGCCTGCATTGATTGCTGACCGTGAAGTGAACTATTTCGCTCCAAAGGGCAGCGCTCGTAAATACTGTAGAAATTATGTTAGGGTTCAGCATGAAAAGCTACGGACGAAAACGAGACATGTTAGATAAGTACACTGAGCAAAAAAATTAACGCACATTCTGAAAATCTCAATTTTAATGAAAGTTAACTCTACATTGACTTCATAACTTATTTTTTATGTTCTCTCGGGAAGGTTTTGAACGAAACAAGACACATTAAATGGAAGAAAAATTCAGGATTTCACCGAATCTTATGTGAAAGAAGAGGAATGAACAATTCTCAAAGTACTGAAATGCTGATAAGTGATTTAATACTTGGTATTTCCACCCCTTGCGTTAATTACAGCTCGGCAACGACGGTTCATACTTAAAATGAGAGATCTTAAAATGTTCTGATCTAATCCTTCCCAGATTTCTTCGAGTTGGACTCCTAAGTCATTAAGAGTATCTGGATGATTTTCTGAACTTCTCAGCCTTCTATTGAGGTTGTCCCAATCCTGCTCAATGGGATTGAGATCTGGACTTCTTGCTGGCCATTCCATTCGAAAGACGTCAACCTCTTCAAGGTCCAAAAAAATGAAATTTTCACCAATGTATGGGGCAAATGGCACTACATGTTCTTCAAGAATGTTCCTTATATACTTATCAGCATTCATAGCTCCATTATCTACGACCAGTAGGTCTGTGCGAGTAGTCAAAGATATTCCTCCCCCAAAACCAGTAGTATTCAGGAAATTGCACTGAGCATATCTTCCATGTGGACTTCTGTACACAAGGGAACGTCGATCACAATGGTAGAGGCGGTATCTAGACTCATATGTGAAGAGAACTCTTCCCCAATCGGCCTCTTCCAAATGGATATGCTCTCTCGCAACATCCAAATGCGCCCTTCGATGGGCTGGGCCTCTTGCCGCGACACTAGGCCATAAATCATATTCTCTGAGGCGATTTCTCATTGTCCGAGTGCTAATTTGCACCCCATGAGATTGCTCAAGCTGATTTTGAAGGAGGCGAGCGGTTGCAAAACCGTTGTCTTAACGAAGAAACTCTCAAGTAACGTTCTTGAATGGCAGTTGTTACCCGTTGTCTACCCTGTCCTGGTCTTCGGACATTCATACCTGTCTCCCTGAATCGCTGCAACATTCTGGACACACTTGTATGGGAAACTCCAAACCTTTTTGCAATTCTTGTGTATGTCCAACCTTCTTCTCGCAAAACTACCGCTTGGGCACATTCCTCTTGGGTCAAATTGCGTGTTTCGCGTTGCATATCGATCGAGTGTAGAAAATCAAACGAAAGAAAAACTTTTGATCACTAGAATTGATCGAGAACAACTGATTTTTTAATGGAACCAATACAGTCAAAATCTGATAATATCATCTTTTTTCATTCCTGCTGGAAAAAAAACATCTGTATTGAAGAAAAACGTTGAAAGTAGATAACATATGCATGCATAGTTCTGATAAAAATAATTATCATTGAGAACACCTTCAGTTGTAGAATAAATTTGAGATTTCCATAATGTGCGTTAATTTTTTTGCGCAGTGTAATTCGGGTGTTTTCTGAGAAATAATGGTGACATATTAGTCAATTGAAGGTAAATGACAGGAAATGACTTGTGCTAATCTAAGATTCTGAAAACAGTTGGGAGCTCTAAGAATTAATTGAAGTTAACAGCAACAAATAAAGGAAAATGTGACTGCTCTCGCATGGGATCACTGACAAACGAAACATTGTGTTTTTTTCCTGTCAACGTCAATAGAAGTGAATTCGCTGTTATAATTTTCGCGTTCTGGCTTTCAGATTCCGACGAGATCATGATACCGGAAACGGACAAGAGAGGGGGCGACCATAACAACTCTTCGACGCCTCACCTCAATGAAGATGGTCTGATAATACCTAGGAAGCCGGCGAACCCCGTCAAAGAGAACCCTGAAAGACAGAGCCTTCACAGGGAGCTAGCCTTCAACCAAAAAATGTGAGTATAAGAAATTTTTCTGGAGTTCACACCCCATATTAAACGAAAAAAATTAAAAACTCTTCTTACTTCATCTCCTCAATAAGCAATCACACAGTTCTTATGAGGCCTTCACCATAAGTCTACAAGTCCTTTGTGTTTTCCCCTTCTGGGGAGAGTATACTTGAAGTCTACTCACCATCGGCGGAAATTTTTGGTGATTCATTGTTCTAGATGGATATTTTTGTTGTTGGAAGTATTTTAGAGCATGTTATCATCATATTTTGAGTGGACGTTAAGAGTCAGTAAGTCCACTGCGATCTTATAGTCTATTGTGCCCCTTGACAGAACTGTTATCACCATAATCTTCAAAGCTCACCTTCCAGTCCCAGAGATCTAGCGAAATCCAATATCTCCTACAAGTTCCTTGACCAAGGCATTGTTTCCTTCGTCTTACAAAGTCAAAGCATTCTTCCTGCTTCCCACAGAATCTACAGTGTCAAAAACCAAAAGCCTGTATAGTTTCGTTATTTTCTTTTTTAAAATCTCCTTCCTTTTTTTTTATATTCTTCACAGGGGGTCGATGTGGCTACGTTCAGCCTTCCGGGAACTTCGACCGCAAGGATCTTTTGTCCTTTACCCAACTCGTTCATTTGAATCCCAAGGAGGCCATCAATGGCATTGCTGAATCCAACGACATCCTTAGGAGCTTCAGCTGTTACTTCATGAGGATCCAGAACCGGCTTCCCCATGTGAATGGTTCTTAGTTCCGCCAGCTCTGGACACTTGCATACCATGTGCTCAGCCGTTTCTTTCTCTGATCCGCATAACCTGCAGGTTTAATCCGCTAATTTTCCAAGATATTTGTATCGACAGCAGACCCACCATTACTCGAAGCTCAGCTCTTGGCAGCTTTATAAGCTTCCTAGTGTAGGTCGGCGAGAATTCCACAAATCTTTTGGCTTGCGCAAGTCTAGGAGTATTTATTCAGAGCGTTGTTTTGTTTGCCGCTTCCCATTGTTAGACCGCTTTCTTGTATTGGTCTCTTTCTAGTCCACAGAAAGGTTCAGGTCCAACAGGCTTCAGCCTTGAAGCCTTCTTCGCTAGTTCATCGGCTATTTCATTTCCTTCAAAACCACAGTGTCCTGGCATCCATAGTAGAGTCACCTTATTGCCTCTGGTCAGTTGCTTTAAGGTATTACGGCATTCCCATGTCAGCCGAGACTCCTGGCTGTATGATTCCAGTGATCTCATATATCTCCTTTGAGATTCCTTTGAAGGCACTCTTGAGCGCAGGTACAGACAGCAAGTGTCTCTGCCTGTGAAACAGAAAGTTCACTTCTAAGGGACTTGGGTATCCTTAATTTAGGTCCACAAACCCCAATGCCTGTACCCCTTTCTGTTTTCGATCCATCAGTGTACCATATGGATGACTTTTTGTCTATACGATTTACGAAGTTCATTGCACAAAGGCGATCAACAATGACCGTTTCGAAATACTATATGATTGGCATCACATCTGATGGTTTTGCCAAGAGGCACTCCTTCCTTGAAAAATTTCTTGTAATCTAACGATTGTTGGTGTAGGGGCGGCAACATAGCTCCGAAGTGAAAGAATGCTGTGTTGCCTTCCTCATGGCTTGTGATCAGATGATGATACTTAGTTTGGAAATCTATATTAATGGGAAAAAAAAGGGTAGACAAAATTTTGGCCCCAATTCTCCTGTTTGTTGGAAGCTCATAAAAGTTCATCAACCGGGGAATTATGAAGAGACAACCAATTCCATCTCTTCTAGGTCCGACACCTGCCTCCAGTTAGGTAGGGCTCTCGTAAATCCAGCAAAATCAGCTTTTAAAGTTTCTCATCCGCGTAATTCTACTCGAACTCATTTGCAAACCGGGCGCACTCTTATAAATCCCAACGGGGCAAAAATATGCGCTCGGTATCGCTTCGAACGCCTTGTATAGGGTCCCGCTTCGAACAAAATATGCAACTGGGACGAGTGGACTCTTGAATGGAAACTCAATGGACTGTAATGATCGGTAATTAATCTGTAATGTCACGATTTTACATTTCTGGCGTCTGCTCTTGCGACCTTTTTTTCATGAGATGATCCAGATTCCGTTTTTAGCTAGTTCAAAAATGTGAAGCGAATGTTCATAATGCACGTTCTCTTGTCATTTTTTCCGCTGTTGGGATCGAATCGAGTGCCACGTTCGACCTACATGAGCTAATTCATTCATTAAGAAAACGTGCAACAGGTGGGTGGAAACACACCTCTGTTGAAAAAGGCGCGATATTGGATTTCGAATGTTTGTCGAACGATATCTCGACTCGGGCTAGGAGTGGCTTGTTTGAATAATGAACGAACTGGCGGAGAACAGTAATCTGGCATTGAAAAAAGCTGCATCGAAGGTTTAGAGATTGTGTTTTGCACTTTTTTTAGTCGCAAGGCTTGTTGTTGGTCTACTCTTGATTTATTCCAGTGATCTGCTCGTGAAAAAGTTGTTTCATCAAACGATTTCATTCTGAATATGTTGCCACTGCAATGTTCAGTATCTTTTCATTCCAAACATGAAAGTTAACCTTACTCTCTTCGTATTCACAAAGCTAGGGAAAGATTCAACTGGCCAGAGACAACAAAGTCACTCTACTGTGGGTACAGGGCATTGAAGTACTGAAGCAAATGAAAAAGCCAGAGAACTTGAGAGAAGAGCATCAAGACAGTTGTCTGCTGGCCCTCAACCTTCCTGTGGTCAAGAAAAGTACCAATATAAGGAAGCGGTCCAACAATGAAAAGCGCAAAATGGAACAACGATCTTGATAAATACTCCTAGACTTGTTCAAGCAGGGGATTCATGAAATTCTCGCCTACCTATACCAGAAAGAGTCCAAAGGACTCATAGTTAGAATCTGTTGAAAACTATAAATATATAAACTGCTCCACATGACTCAAATTGCAGAAAAAAATAGTTTAAATGAGATTTTGTGATGAAAATTCATATTAATATGATTTCAAGTTGTAGGAAATAAAATTAATTTTAGCAGAGTATTCAGGGTGGTTGAGAAAAATCGAGTGAAATAACGAAATTTTATTCCTATAGAATACAAGCATTTTAAGACTGTCAATACAATATATAGCTTCCACGGGCATCAATAACAGCTTGACATCTTCTTTGCATACTACAAACGAGGTTGTTGAACATTTCTTGAGGAATTTGGTTCTATAAACGGGGCAGAAGCTCTATCAGATCATTAAAGTATTCTGGGGTAGGTTGATGATGATCTAATCTTCTTTGGAGCATATCCAATGCATGTTCTATGCAATTCAAATTTGCTGTGTGCGGAGGTATTGGTAAATGTGAAATACCAAGCTCCTCGCGTATTGTCAACTATGGCTGCACGGTGCAGTCCAGCGTTATCGTCTGGAAATAATTGAAAGGTTTCACCAATAGCAGCGTGAAAATTTGGCAAAACATTGTCAATGACATGCTCCCTTTAATGTAAGGCGGTCATATTCCCAGGACAAATGTGTAGATCTGTGCGCCCGTTGAAACATATCCCGTCCCATACCATAACACTACCCCCTTGAAATGGATGGACTTCTTGGACATAGCTACGATTACGGGGTATGCGTGGGATTGTCCATACCCTTATTCTTCGAGAATCTGAAAATCGTCCATATCTGGATTCATCAGTGAAAAGGACACTACGCTATTGATCGTTCCAATTGATATGTTGCCTTGCCCATTTCAGTCTTTGACGCTTATGGTCACGTGTTAATGGAACTCCTCTTGATGGACGTCTAGAACCTAGATTCACTTCTCTTAAACGTTGTCTGATGGTTTCGATGGAAACTTGGACACCATCTGTATCTTGAAGAGTATTCCTTAGATGTAGGCTTTCTTCTCGCCGAAACGGTGAACAGGTGTTGTTTTTCGTTGTCCACCAAGCCTTGGTCTCTCCAACACGAAAGCTGTCTCCCTGAACCTATTCTAAAGTCGAGATATCACACTTTGGCTGACTTGGAGCCTTTCCGCTACAACAACCTGAGTTAGTCTACCCTGTAGCATTCCGATAGCCCTATTAGCCTCAGCGTTTGTTAATTTACGTCTTGGCATTTTTAGAACACTCGTTTCAAATCGAAGCCGTTGATGAACTGACTCCATTTCAAAATAAGAACATTCATGAACCAAACTTCAGAAAAAAGGCGACCAGATTGTCGAAATGTCTCGTACTGATTTTTATTGGATCGATTCAAGTTGTTATTGAATTTCAAATGATTTTACAGCGATTTTCTCGAAGATTACATACTTTTCAAAACTCTTGTGAAGCAGTATATTTTATGAGCTTCAATTGTTGAAGAATCAATCTGAAGATTGACTTCTCCTTGTCATATTCTGTTCGAAGGTATGAGGAGGAATGACCAGAACAAGGCTCCAAACTTAACCTGATTTCTTGAACCACTCCTCCTCCGGAGAGGGTGTAACATTTCTTTAAGCACCCTCTAGGGCCCCGATAATCATTAAGCACCTAGACGAGTGTGTATTCAAAATGCAGCCGGGACGTCACGTATGATGTAAAAGTTCCGGACTGCTTTACCGTCGTAATTAAGCCTGGGTCCAATTAGAAGAGGAGAGGGCTGAAATATGAAGGGTCCCACTTGCACCGTTCCGCTAGCGGACAAGACCTAATCCTTTCATCTCCATTGTTCTCGCTTTCGTCCGAAGGCCTAAGGCCGTCGCCGAAGAGTATACGAACCATTGTTCCTTCGGTTGGTATGCCCTGGAAGAGAACTTCCTCCCTACATTCTTGAGAATGCCGAATTGGGTTCGTTGGAGAGACAATAAGCCTTTGGTATCGATGAACTGTAGGTCAAACGAGCTCCGAGAGCAGTAGGTGCATTATTAAAGATAATGTACTGACTCTCTGGCTAATCTTTCTACTTTTCCTCTTTACTCCGATCTTCTTCGTACAAATGGGGTCGGCAAAGCTCAATTCCAGGCCCTTAGACAGCTCAGGGCTCCTCAAAACATTGCCTTGACTCTTCTCACATGAACTGTTTTACTGTTTATCCGTTCACGTTCATGTCTTTTTTATCTCTGACCACCAACTCTCAACATTTCTTGTAGTAAGACAGGATTGCTCATATACCCATCATTAGCTTCAAAAAAATACTACCCAAAATATTGATATTGTTAAATTTTAATGTAACTACAAAGTTGCGTCTGATTCATCAGAATGAATTAACTAATTTGTAAAATTTGGTTTCCAGAGGCAAGAATGTACTCAACCAAAAGTCAGAACTCCAGAGGGCGCTGGAAAAACAGAAGGAAAACCTTGCCAAAAAAGAACTAGAAAATAATATACAAACACAAAAACCGAATTAGAAAAAGTAATAGCAGAAAGGGCGAAAAAATTGGAAGAAAAGACCAGCGATTCTCAAGTGAGTATTTCACATTTTCAAGCAGGAATCTAGGTAGACAAAAATCAAACCTAGAACAAATATAAAATAATTTTTTTTTTTACAGAATGAAGATGACAAAGTACTCAACAGCGAGTTTCTACAAGCCCGTATGAAGCTGAAGACTAGGACTGAAACAAAATGAATAAACACCATTTCACAAATTGTTTTATAATTTTTCTTAATGTGTATTCGTTACATAGTATCTGTACAAAAGGTCGAGAACGGATGAAGCTATAGTTTTTTGCACACGGTAAACGCGAATGGTAACATTAATTAGCTGAAGCAATAATGTTAAACTTTGAAATATAAAAACTGAACGAAGAATAATTAATTCGAAATATTCGATATAGACTGAGTTTGTTGTCGCAATATGCTTTGTTCAGACTCGCCCTTGAAATTAATTTTTGTATTGTGATAAGTATTTGACTAAGTTATACCTAGTTTTAAGTTTCTTGCATTGTAAAATACACCGTATTTTTTCTATGAAGTTCATTTTATTTCAAAATAATCTCGTTGATCAAAGTTAATACTCCATATTCAATATACATGAAACTGTTTTTGTATTCTGAATACGAAGTATCAACCTTTTTCTGTTCGAAGGAGTTCAGCTCAAAAAAAGTAGTTTCTTTAAGACGTACCATGTATGGAAGAATTATTGATGTAAATAGATTTAATCAGAAATATGAATTTGTAGTTGCAAATCAAGATATAGAGCCTGTTATCAAAACTTCTTGTGATTCCCACAGCATATTTTTTCAAAGCAAGAATAGATATGTACATCTTATATTAGTACAAATCACTGACAATGTTACTTACCAATGAAAACATGACTAATAAAGAGTTTCCTTAAATTTTTTCACCGAACTTTCAATCGAAAAGGATGCAGATATTCTTCGTTTTTGGTGATCCTTGAAATACTGAAAAATCTAAAACTCCGGCCTCTGAAAGAATTTAGAGAAGAGCAAAGAAACAACAAAATACACCTCATTATTTTAATCTTTCTAAGAAAAATGTACTCTGGTAATGCATGCTGTGTTTTAAATGGAATAACTAAATTTAGCGGAGAGTAGTTGTGAAAATTTCTTTTCACATTCATATAAAAGAAGTTTAATATTAGGTTTATATTAAATACTAAAACCTTCAATATTTGATACAATTATCAAAAATCATCCATCATAATTTGGTTGGGATAATGAATTCTGATCTTATTAGCATTCTTTCACAAAATACATCCATTTAAAAGTTCCCTTTAAAAAATGCTGCTGCTGTAAATCTCTATTTTTCATACTTGAAGGATGTTGCCTAATTTCCTTATGAAAATGAATTATTAGCCCTTGAATGCCTAGAGAGGGAATGATTTGTTACTGGTAAATTATAGAGAAGAAAGGTAATACATATTTTATAATCCATTTATTCTCAGTAAAATTTATACATAAAGAGCTTGTACAAAATTGAGACAGCATGAATGAACTGAATTTCTCAGGTATCACAATTGAATTAACAATAAATCAATCAACTTTTATTCATACTGACAGAATAACCGCCTGTCTCAGGATTTTGTTCCAATTTGAAGTTATTAGTAGACAGACCAAAAGGTTTCAGAATCATGTTTCCTAAATCCTTCAATTTTCCTAACATTTCCTCCTTTAATTTATCATTTCTTTCTTGTATTTTCGGTGGAAGTCTTTGAAGTGCACTTAGAGCTTCTGTACATCCAGGATCGATCTCTACAACTTTCTTGAAATCCTCCAAACTCTCATCAAGCTTATCTTCTTCTTCGTATAGTTTTGCTCTTCGCAGATATGCTCTTAAATATCTATCGTTAAGTTCAACAGACTTGGTACAATCTTCGATAGCACTCTTTTTTCTACCCACATTGATTTTCGATGCTGCCCTATTACCGTATAATATGGACCTTTCACTATTGTATTTGGTGGGACAGATTTTTAGAGCCTCCGTGTAAGTTGCTATCGATTCTAAATATTTCTCATTCTTATATTCTTCGTTACCTTGGCGTTTCAGTTCTAATGACTTGAGTTTCCTTTGTTCGATTTCTTCTTCGGTGAATTCTTTTTCTAATTCCTTCAATTGGTCTTCATCAATAATTTCATCTTTATAATCAGGATTTTCTATTTCGTCATCTGAACTGTCATCATTTTCGATATCAGGAAACGAATCTGAAATTGGCAAATTAGAAGTAATGAATAAAGTTCAATGGAATCGTCATGATAATTTGCCCTAACCTTCGAAAGTATTCAGGATTCTTCGAGAATAAATTAAGTTCATTATAGTCAAATAAGCCTTTACCTTTGTCCTCGCCAGGAGGAGAATCAACTTTATTGTCTTGTTCGTTCAGGTTACATCCTTCTTGCAGTTTTTCTTCCAAATCTTTCGTTAATTCTTCAACTATTTCCTCATTACTCTGCACTCGGTTCGTAGACATTTCAAATCATAATACGGTGCCAATATTCTAACTAAACTAACTCTCTACTCTAAAAGAATGCAAAATTTTCAGTGTCCTGAAACTGAAATTAATGATTATCATTTGAAAATCGATCAAAAACATAACCTGCACTACCTGATTGATTTTGACACTGACAGCCAGTGTTCCCAACCCAACGTTGTGTCAATACTGCCAAAATGCAAACTAAGCCTTTTAATACTGTGGATAAAGTTCACATTTTGAAGAACTTATTTAATCTCATGGACTGTTGTAATCAACATATCTAATTTATTTTTGCAGCAGATTTCATTTAGGAAATAAAAGAAAGTTTTTATTTTCGTATTCGAAGGTGACCGAGTATCAAAAATGGTTGCAATTTAAATCTGCATAAGTGCCATTAATGTGACGATACATTTAATCAAGAATACAAGAGATTCATTTCGTTTAAAGAACATAAATATCACTTACGTGTACCAGCTTTGATATAAACAGGAAATATTAGAATTTAAAACGACAAGTTCAGTCATTGCCGACTCATACAACCATAGGAGGAAGTGCTTATGACATCTATTCAATTGCTTTGAAACAATTTGAATTGTATTACTAGTGCAGAAAAAGTGAGGAATAGAAATCAAAACTACAAAATTGAAAAATATATTTTTTCTCTTCGATATTGTATATTATAAAATTTTCTCACTATTTATTCTCTCAATACTGACGGCGTAACATTTTTTATTATCTCCAATTGTGTTTTAAATGGATTGGGAAAACTATAACTAACATAATACTTGGCACTATGGGTTCTCCTCGTAATTTGTGAGCCTGTAGAGTAAATAATGTTGTACGATGAAGAATATATCGAATAAGACTGAGAAAAAGCCGAGACCAAACTTGGTAGGATCTCCAAATATCGAAACCCAGTCATCTGTAAAAAAATTGCTTTTTGAATGCGCATAACTCATACTTTTTTTCATTCTTACCATAATTAAAAGCATTTATAATCATTTGCAACATACTCAGCATCCCACCAGTGAAATCCAGGAAGATATTGCCAATACTCCAACCGACAGTGCTCTGTCTCTTATAATTCATGTAGGCCTGAAATATATAATAGGTGAGAAGGGTATAAACGAAATTTAGATTTCTCGAAGGTAATATTTGACCCCCATTTGGCTCTAAGATAGCCAATATTAATTCGATTGACAGAAATCCAATTTGAATAGATAGATTTCATATTAAAGTTAAAACCCTCAGTAGATTAATGTTTATGGCTCACCTGTGGTATATACTTGATCAAGGTGATGGTCAGTTTCACGTAGGAACAAATGTACAAGAAATCCAGCCAATGCAACACGTTGCTGAAGCTCAGTATCGAACTGATGACTATTATTGCACCAAAAAAACTCATTATGCCTTTTGCAGTGAGACTTATCTTTTGCTCATCTCTCTCGTAGATGTAACATTGCACAATTGTGATGAGAGTGGCAAGAATAGCGTGAACGGCGAAGAAAATGTCATTCAGTAACACTGGTATCAAACCTCTGGGGTGTCTGTCATAATACTCTGACTGAAAAAAAAATTGGTCATTGAAAATTTCGTAACCGAAATGAATCTTTTGAAACTTACCTTAATTTCGTCGAAGTAGTAAAGGCCAATGTTGAATATTGAATATAGCGTGAACCCTATGAGGTTCAAGGCAAGGTAATCGAAATTGAGACCTACAACACTTGAAATCAATTATTGCAATACGTTCATCTACATTGGAGGGTTTATCATTTGAAGAATTAACGTTGTTAGATATTTGGACAGCATTTCGTACATAAATTGAGGGAATGTGCATTTGGTCAAGAGAGTACCAGACTTTTAGTCCAACTGTTATTTTTTACTCTGTTTTGCAAAAGCATAGTGTTATAATTACATTTTCATGTTCTGTAAAGTCCTTGAATTGAGGAAAAACCAAATGTCTAACTGTTAATTCCCAAATTGCGCCGTGTGCATACCTTTTCCTCTTGAAATTGGTGTAAATTTGTGGATAAAACGAAATTGACCATGCCACAAAATAAATCCATCCAATAAGAGTTGATACCGTGTCAAGAGCTGGTATTTTATTTACGGTAACACGTAGGTAAATGTCCGCCAAACTGCAAAACAAAAATATCGATTGAAATTTATTCGGTTTATTAAACGATTTGAAAAGTTGTAGAAAATTCAAAACGGAGGGTTATTCGTATGGTCCTATAATTTTAATCTCTCTTCTCGATCGAGTACTTCAAATATCGAACGAAAAGCTTTATTCGCATATCTAATAAATATATGCATTTTTTACCGATTAGCGTAGATCAAACATAAACTAAGTTCGTCAAGGATAGCTCAAACTGTGAAATGATTACAAAGTGATATTTATTACGTATCTCGGACAATAATCTTCAAACATAAATACGATATTGTTCATATCGAGTGTGGAACCACTCATTTGACTCATTATTCGGGATCCTTTTGTGATATACCATACATATCGTTTGCTTGCAATCTCAGAATGAGTGTCCCAAATGATTAAATCATCGATGTCTACGAATCAAATAGCACAGTTGTTGGTCAGTTGTTGGCAAGATGAAAACCGTTCTTGGAGAAATGAAATATAACAAAAATGGCTGTGGCGGTATACCACTTGCAATTTTTTCGGTCGGAAATCCTAGAATTTTTTTGCGGTTTTTTGTGCTAGGAGAGGAGTTTCCTCATCGCTGATCACAAATCTGCAAACCTCACCTCAATCCGAAGTCAGGTCACCGAGACATGACCAATTGAAATTCCGCCTTCAAAAATCATTTCTAAAAGTTGAAAAACTGGATTTTTTTTCTTCTTATCGAGTGAAGCGACTTCGAAAACCTACATTTTCACAACAAACTTGTAAATATCTGTCGTAGTTTCCGAGAGACGGTGATGAAATTTTTGCATTTTTCATTTTCTAGTTTACTTTGAAACGCTCTAGTGGCAACCATATATGACTATCAGTAATCAACTCAGTGGTTTTTCTCAAAGTTTCCGACCGGTTTCAGAACCTCCATATCTAAAAATGACAATAGAGTCAGGCGATTGCCTCCTCGACCAAATTAACTATACGAGTGACAGGGTAACTGAAATAACAGATAGGTATTGACTCTTCTTCCTTATATGGCGAAAGTCATACGTTGAAAAATCACAATTTTCTACTTACTCTTTTCTATTCGTATCATTTGCATAAATCTCAGAGTGGCCTGCACCAACAGCTTTGACCACCAACGTTACTGTTTCAGTCTCATTTTTCACCAGTATAGTTGCAGGACTGATGTTGACTATGTCATCGTGTTGAACCACGAATTGGATTTCCTCTTTGAAATTGCTGCAACAAAAATTTGGGGCTAAGCAAAAACATACAAATTTTTCAACGATTTCAAATTTTCCTGATGTCATTTTCCAACAATAAAAATGTTAGATGAGCTTCCTGATACGATGTATCATCATCATAACAACCTTGACTAGATTATAAATAACAGTTCTAGGTCATCTAGTTCTTTTTGTGAAATGTATGAGTGCACGAATTATGAACGACACACTTAAAAATACTCGAGCACTATCACATGTAATCTGCGTCATAATGTTTCCTTGAATTATGAAAATTATCAGCTACAATAGTAGTGGTGCACTTTAAATATCCTATAATCTTGTAAAACTTGAAACACATGTTCCTACAATTTAATGAGTGGTTTCGGTTGGGACAAATACCACCATGACTCGACAGTTTTGGTGAAATTTACAGTTGTATAGAAGGCACTGAAGAAATGTAGAAAATAACGATGTATTTAAAGGTATTTTCGAGGTATTTAAGGGTTGATATTTGTGGGTGAAATCAGCCAATTCTGAAGGTCTTATAAACAAAGTTTTTTAAGTAATTGTGTACATTGATATTCAGTATTAATGACCCAAATTTATTCTAGGGCCGGCTTCACACTTAATTTAGAATTGGGCAATTCAATACAGGACTGTCTTACCTTATTCGAAGGGTTACATTCTGTTTGTCTCCTTTCTTCAGCTCTAAATCGTGCGTGGATATCTTCACATCACATTCGATTCCACCAATACCTAAAACAAATCTTATTATTAAAGCCCAAGAACTCAAACATCGAACTCACTTGAGAGACCAAGCACTAGAACCAATCCATTAATGGCACCTCTCATTGTACTCTGGAAATCGAAGAGACAGAGTGAACTGAGATTCTGATTAATTTTAGAAAAGGATGGCTTGTATCATTTGCACGCATCTTTTATTTATGGAATTCTCGTAGAGATAAGAATCTAATTGTATTCTATTCGTGATACAGATAAAATGATTCCAGGGAATGTATGCAAAGAGGACGTCGACGTTAGTTGTGTATTGATTGAGCTGCACCAAAACAGTTTGTAGGACTTCGCTGTGCTAGGTTTACTGACTCGTATATTTATAGTTCGTTCACTGCATCATTTTTATCCTTATCGTGCATGGTGGAGAGATACAAGATTCATTAACACTAATTCTTGTTTGATCAATGAAATGATGACCAGAATCACAATTCTCTGAATGGAAGACTATATTATTTGTTTGTGAGAAGATAAAAGGGAGACTCAGATGTTTCCTTGGGGTATTCCACCTCCCTAGGCCCCTAAAAACAATCTGATATATAGATCAGAGTGATTGAAACACTATTGGGTAATAAGGAAAGAAGATTTGGTTCCAGAGTAGCTTAAAATGATTGTTCCCACCTTTATTTGAGTTTGAACGTAAGGATACGAAAAAGCGCTTGTTTTTTAATATCAATTGATTTCCACAGAAATTCCAATTTATTTACGTCCATAAAATCGACAGTCGTAAAAATTCAATGGTAAGAATACTATTAAATATAGAATATGCAATTGCAGTTGACATTGAAATAACTTCGTTCACTTCAACTCGGGAAATTTCAAAGAGTAATTCAAGAACTTATAGTCTGTGAAGATATGTCTCTATCTGTGGAAATATCGAACATTTCATTCAAAGAATCGATCGGAAAATGATCTGAAGGAAGATGATTCTTGAAGATTCAGATATTTTCGGTTCAATTTTTTTTCTATAAACCTCTTGTGATTGTTGGAGTATATTTTTGATTTAACATAAACCGGCATTCTTATCTTTAAAACTCACATTCAGGCTAAATTCTCATTGTCAAAACGGCACAAAGTAGGACCAATATTACAACACTGTTTCGCCAATTTTTTTCGATGTGCCGAACACTCATGAGCACGAAGTTTCACATCGACTTGACCGCTACCAAAGCCACTCACAGACTGATTAGGATAGGATTACCCATTCATGCTGGACTCGTCTTATCTGTTCAGAAATTCTCGCCGACAGCTCTTGGGGAAATAGAAAGCAACAAAACATGATCCACCAGATATAAAGTTGATATCTTGACCGGTAATCGGTGTCGAAATTGATTTCTTATCGGCTTAATAGCAACAGCCTTCTAATGGCGCTACTAATTCAAAACATGATCGATGTATTTGCTCTTGTTGTACTTTATTTCCATGTGAAATAAATAGTTTTGGTTCAATTCAGCGGGATGCAACGATCTTCATTTTTGAAAATGATATAATTTGTTCAGGTATTGATTTCATTCAGTTTAGAATTGATCGATAAAGTCAGGAGTCAATTGCATGAAATGTCGCATAAATTAGTCATCATCTAGATCGTAGTTGCGCCTAAATCATCAGATCAATATACAGGCTGCTCCGTGCACCGAAAAAGAAGAATCCATTTATCGGTTCATAATTGGGTCCATTAGGGAATCGTCTGGAATTCTCTCAATGATAATATCCAATTAATTGTTGATATCGATAGTTTTCAGACAAATACGAGTACCCATCTTACCGAAATTTACTGATATGGAGAGATATCGCATTTCTATACATATTAGTCTGCGTTCGCATTACTTGTTATGGTCATGTTTGGTTTTATCGATCGACTGCAAGCACTGCATCAAATCCTTCAGCAAGAAGTAGCAAACACCACAATAGATCGCATAGAAATCGCGAATATTAATAAAGGTACAGGGGTTAGTAGTTTGATACTAATTGTAAAAATCAAATCTTGAAATAATTCATTAGGCTGTACGATGTTTTGACAGTTTTCTAGAAACAAAATTTGATTTTTCTTCTACAAGGTTTATTTTAACTTGAATCTTGACAAGAACATTTCACAAATTACTTCGAAATGACTCATGTATTTCAAAAATTAGAGTAACATGAATTGAAGAAATAGCTTTGAAGTAAACTGATATAATTTTCAAGAAATGACATGAAACTTTTCTGAGTGAAATCTTTTGTATCCTGCATATGTTCGTTCTAAATAAATTCTTGAATCAGAAGCTTCCATAATAACCCTTTGAATAGCAGAAACTATTATTTCTTCATCAATACCAGCATTCGAAGAAAAAATTTCACATCATTCTTCTAATTATTGCTCATTCGAACTTCTTTGAAATTCAAACCGAATTAAAGTGTGGTATTAGTGTGGGACTTTCCACACTTGATTATCTTAAATTAATGTTTTTTGGAAACAACGAAAAGAATACCACATGGAAAATCCCTGCTTCAGAAACATATGATTAGACGGGAGCAAATTTATAATAAGTTTTATTATTCAGATAATGTACATGTTGTTACAACAATTGTTTTGAGTCATTTATTTAACATTGTGTCACCTTACAACAAGAACATCCAAGGCACCCGTTCTCATAAACCTGTAATAATTCATTTGCAGCAGAAAGTGAACATTATTTTACGGTTCACTGAAAATATACAGATTTTTTTCATACAAAAATATAAATGTTTCCCTAAAACCATGGAATTTTGTTAAGCAAAGCAGCATTCGAAAGATCACATCATTCTGACCTATTCCACATTATAAAGGTCTCCCAAAACCTATTACATAAACCTGAAATAGTGATGTTTTTTGAGGGGCAAAATTGAGATTTCTTACCACCTTCTCAGATTGAATTAATTTTTTTCTAAATGATATCCGAGCGCTGAGAAGAGAATATTGAGACCCTTCTATGTCTCCGAACAGATTTAAAAAGATGTAATCCCCCATTTCCTTGGATATGTCTCGGTGAACATCCTGTATAAAAGCAAACCGCGAACTATCATTTTTTCTCCGATAGAATGAATTGCAATCGTCTGCAGTTGATCGTTTTCGAAGTATGTAGGACATATTCCATTCAAAATCTATCAGAAAGTGGAACCATATAAACAACAACTTTCGACATTGCTGTAGGCAAGAAATCCATTTAGCACGTTCATCTTTATTTGGTTTATTCCATCTCACATCGAGATGAAGGAAAGATGTTTTCATTTCTACGGATTTTCACGAAGTCCACATTTCAGTTGAAAAGTAAAAATGCAAATATGTCAATAAGGAGTTATCACTTTTAACGCAAATGAATTACTACAGGTCCTCTTGTTCTGCCTTTCTTGAACAGTCTATCTAAAACTACGGTTTGTCTAAAGAGGTTAGTTTCACTTCATTTTGAACTATATTTCAATACATAATTAATCATTATTCTAGGCAAATGAAATTTACATAATATACAGTTAGTATGATTGCATTTCGCAAATATTTCCGAATTGAAATTACGTTTTCAGCAGTTTTCCAACAGAGTTGTTACATCATGTAGGGAAATGGAACACGATGAAATTTAATTGTTATTATTATGTTTCTTCATAGGTTATTCAGTATTTCCGATAAATCAGTTGAACTGGGGAATATTCGAAACGAAAATTGCAATTTTGGAGGCAATTCAACACGGTTTTCGACTTGTGTTGTGTTATTCACTACTATATAATCCTTCTCGGAGGACAATTCAAATTTAATGAGTGGAATTGGAGAAAAAATTCTAGCCGATGATGTTAGAAATAAATATGTAACTCCATTTGAATTACTCAATCTATGCTGGAGAATTAAATTATATTGTAACTACATTTTCAGGGATGAATGTAATGTATTATCTTTTTCACTCAATAACCTATGGCGAATATATTTGTACAGATTAATAGTAACAGTCTGAACGTGGTAAAACAATAATAACAACAATTTGACGTCGTGCACATAACTTTATTATTTCACCATGAAATGAGGTAAGCTTCTTTAAATATTATTTCGAACCATTATTTTCATCTGAATTGATAACAGGTAGAGTCATAACGACCACTATATCTACTCTTTAATATTATTGCTTTGGAAATCATCGTAAAATCATATTTCAGCTACATGCTCACTCTGACTCGAATATACTTACACAAAAGGAAAAAACATTCGTAATATTGCTTCCAGTTACGAAAAATATCACGTTTTGCGATTCCGAATAAGCTTGTAGGTGTAGGTATGTGCAAAAATACGTATCTTACATCTATTGTAGCATCGTTCGTACACGGTAAAATGCATAAAAGTTTGTTACAGAAAATCAATCACAGTTGTTTAATATTCTAGAGGAAAATCGACACTTAAAACACACATGATATGTGAATAGATTGAAATATGAAGCGGTAATGTGACAAAACTCGATGTAATGTTAAAATTTTCGATTTCACCTAAACGCTGGTCGAATTCATGATATGTTGAAGGCGAGTTTTTTTTGATACATTGAGAAAAAATGAAATAAATTTTTCAAGAAATTATACCTTAAAACAAGGCTACCAAGAAATAAAGGTAACATTAATACATTATTCAATTTGTGTGTTTTTCGATTCTGCATGTGTAAATCCACAAAAAGCAAAGATCCCAATTTTAATGACACAAAAAGTATATACTTAACCTATTTTTTTCATTCAGCTTATTCATCAGATTCCATGTTATAAAGCAATAGGTTACCGCAAAAAAACTTGAAAAGAGCCACTTTTTATAGCAAAATGAAAGGAGGAAATTTTTTATTGCTCTGTAAGTTTTCTTCTTTATTTCTGAAAAAAATAGGTTTCATCAAGTAGTCCTGTATTAAGGTATTTTCTTCAAATTGGGAAGTGAGTCGAAAAGAAAAATTTTTGAGCAAAAAACTGCGGTACGAACCGGAAAACTCAAACGAAATAAAAAAATTAAAATCACATTTTTCCCCCAATTTCTCAACAAAGCATGATATTGTCTTTTTGAGCTGAAAAGTATTTTTCTCGAGAAAAATATTTGAGCACAAATTCCAAGTGTCGATGTTCCAACGAATCCGTATCTAAAAATCTATACTAAAAGCTGCAAACAATCCATACTATGAGAGAAATATAAATATATTCACCAATACTCAGGAGAGTCACTATATACTCGAGGTTTAGTTCAGTAAAGTTGAGTTAAAATAGTTCTTATATCTGATACTGCTAGCAGTAATCACAGTACATCCTTAAAATTAGCAAATTTACAACATCTCTTTCCTTACCGTTACATATGTTCATGAAGACTTCCAGCAAATCGAAACCAACAATAAACATTTATAGCCATAATAAAATTTTTAATAATCAGACGAACTGAAGGATTGGACCCCTATTATTGCTTATTAGATCTTTATTTCTATTCGATTGGGAACAATAAATCACAATTTGTTTCAGATGAATTTCGAGGGTTTCAGAGATTCACAGGGTGTCCCATTTTCTTCGCTCGAGAAGGGTATCGCCGCCTCTTCCTTATGTTGATATATTCTCATGCAGATAACTTCTTTTGCATTTCTTCATTATCTCGCCAGGATCAAGTGAAATTGTTTTTGTCAATTTCTGAATTTTCCCTCTAACTCCCTTGGGTTTGAAAATGTATCACAATTTTTCATTTATTTCACTCCCTGCTAGCCCTTATTTTTAGATAGAGTACATAACCCAGATTCAAGTATTTCAATATATTCCTCATTATTTGAAACAATGGTCTCAAAATTATATAAAAAGATTTTTACCTCGTAAAACCTATTAAATGGGACACCCTGTACGAAGTGGGCTAAATCGAACATTCCTCAACTTTGTACTATCCAATTATATAGTTGAACCACTCACAAAAATTCGAAATTTCATGAAAATATAACAAATACGGGATATCTCTGACATTTCACTCTCAATTCTTCAGGAAATCTTCATGAACCATAAAAAGACTTCTTCTCAGATAACAAAATAAGCCCCAAGGGCGATACAGTCTCTTTTAATTAAATGTATCCTAGTTTCTCAAAGTGGGCAATGATCATCTTTGAACGTAAATGAGGATACCTATTGAAAAAATGTAGATTATTCCTAAATTATGGAGTTCAGCATTCGATCTGGTTGCACCGCTGACCACGATACATTTACCTGCAAAAAAAAAGAACATGAAAACCTGAAACCAACTCTTCTCCCAAATATAAATTTTCCACGAATTCAAACATACAAACTGATAAAAAGGAAACGAATGAAAAACACTTCGTGCTTCAGAGATCCCCATTTGGCAGAAGAAACTCTGTTCCATTTGAAATCGACCCAATCATCGAATAACTTCTTGCAAACAATGTTTCAGAATCCTCATTCCGTCTGCACATGTGTTGATTGAGACAAGAACTAACCGAATTAAACCGTATTGGAAAAGAAAGATCCGGTTCATCGATGAATTCGTATGGTGAAGACAAAAAATTTGGGTCGTTCAACATAACCGGCATTGCAGATACATCATTCTCGTATATAATTGATGGCTTGACTTATTTGGCAATTTACCGATGGCAAGTATGATAAAAACAATTCAACTAACTGAAGATTGATCCTTTGT